>CM077505.1:46703911-47139610 GCA_039654745.1 Houttuynia cordata | reverse complement strand
GGTACTAGTAAAATCTGGATTTCAGATTTGGTCTAAACTTGATATGTAGCAAAACTCGTCAAAATATGACCCGTAATCAAATACAGATGTGGATTCAGATTTTAATATTTAAAAACAATTTTGAATATATGGTGCGTACTATTTGCATGAAAAATAATCTAATGGTACAATATCGTAATGGTGATTTGGAGCATATAAAATTCGCCCAGATATGCACTTCGGAACACAGATTATGCAAGATATAGGTGCAAATCCGTTTCTGAATTGATTGGATCTTGATGATCCAGACCCAAACGAATGCACCCGATCTATTTCACAATGTGGGCATCTGGTTCTGGTTTAGGGGCTGTTTGGTTCATGAATTTGGCAGCAAATTCAGCCTGAATTTGGAGATAACTAATTGGTTTATAAATTTGGGTTGAACATATAATTCAGTCCGAAAGAGGATTCTCCCTCAATTGAGGCTTAATTTGTGAATCTTTTCACAAGGAGATTCATCAAATTAAGACTGAATTGTGAATTTTCACTTCAGCAACCAAACAACATTCTCATTTTACACCAATTCAGCCTCAATAAATTCTCTCTTATTTAAGCTTTAGATCTATTAAAATTCACTAACTAAACAACCCCTTAGCCCCATCACAAGAGTTGGTTTCTGTCGGCGCATTTTGCTGTAGAGTTTGCATTTAGGACAAAACCATTGATTTTATTCACACATTAATGACCATTTACGGATGGTTTGAGAGTTTACCTTCAAATATAAGTTTTGTTTTGCATGGCTGCCAAACCATATCTGCCATTTATCTTATTCATATATAGGTATACTTGTCTGTTAAATTTTTGTTTGGAGCTAAATATTGTTTTGAGTGATTGAAACCAACTACCAACTCAATTGAGGTATTTTGTTGGATAGGGTTGCAGATGCGTGCATAGGTATGTCTTTGGGAAGTGTATTGTCCGGCTCCTTTTTTTTATCACCCGACCCCACAGTAATACATCCTCCTTTTTTTCTCTTCCTTAAGTGGGGCGGGCTTATAACAAAATGGGGGTTAACAATACTTACCCTATGTCTTTTATGCATACTTAGAAATGTTGTTTTCCTAAATTAGTCAGGCTCAAGTCGTTGCTCCATTGTTTTTCTGAGTTTTGAATGATAGGCTAATTGTGAACTCCATTATCAGAAGAAAAAAATCTGAGACTTTGTCATCATGTGGAGGGAGAGCTTAAAATTAAGGCAGAAGATAGGAAAAAAAAGTAATGGGATAGTACTGTGTCATGATCATTCATTATAGAATTGTCTCTACATTAAATATTACTCCCTCCATTCTAAAATACTATGTACATTTAAAAATATTATATTCTAAAATATTGTGTATATTTTACCAAATCAAGTGACTTCCTCTTTCCAAAATTGGAGGAGACTTAGAAGGATTGACTAGAACTTTGTTCATGAACGAGCATACTAGTTGGACGGGATATCAGAGAGAACGAGCCATGTGATTTCCTTGTGGTTTTCATGATCCAATAAAAATTAGAATTTTCTCAAAGGTACATAGTATTTTGGAACGGAGGGAGTACAAACCACAAATTTGACAATCAGGCAGCTACCTAGTTTCTAATATATGTCTAAAACCTACTGATCCCAAAATCGCTCAAGAAAAAAGGGCTAATGGTGAGCTTTGTCTCTTGTATTATTTTTGTTTGGCCATCTGAAAGGGCAGAAAAAGTTTCTGCGTTCTTTCCATTTGCTATCGTGTTATGATTTCCTACTTGTATTGATTGTTTATATTCTAATTTCATCTTTCCAGGGAGAATGCAATTTAAATTGATTTGGTGAATTGTTGGGAAAGGACTCGACTAAGGGTCAGAATTTGAGGCTTTTAGATGATGCTCATGTCCGCATCTATCTATATTATACAATTGCTGAATTTTCTTTCATCTTTTAAATGATTTTTCTCTAGCTTTCCTCATGCGAGAGGGGTTTTGGGTTTATTCTACGTGGATATTCTCATTTCCCAACTTTTTGGTTAATAAAATTTTTAATTACCCAAAAAAAACATATGTAACTAGGGAATTGTTCTTATCATTGAAGTAGTTATAAGGATTTTTTTCATTGAGAAAAACGAAAATAGAGTTTAACTGAGTATTTGAGTGTAATTAAGAAGGAAACATTAAGAGGACATAATATACATCAAGCAGAAAAGAAAGGAAATGATGAGAAGCCTGCACCAGTTTGTAGCTCACTAGAAAAAGAGATCTGCCAAAGATTAAGAGATCAACTAACTTATATGACTATCTGATAAGAGAATTTGGAACTGGAGCATTGCAGCATAGAAGATTGCCCCTTTTGGGCCCACATCGTGTTAAGGATTTGCCTTGAATCCGGGCTAGAGAAAGACGGCAGGAGCATGTCCAGTTGATCGGCCAGCTCTGGCGGTCAATTGGTGAGGTGATGAAAGATTTTAATTCATGTAGGGGTCAATCAGTCCTTTGTGGTTGCTACATGTTGATGTAGGAAATTTTTGTTTCTAGTTGGATTTGCTTGTGGACTTGTGAACGTCCAAAGACCTATATAAATAGATTTAAGGGGCTTCTTAAGGTGTATTATATTTGTGTTTTCTTTCGAGAGTTGTTCTAGGATTTAAGGTGTTCGAGAGAGGCCTGGTGTTTATGCACAAGGGTCGAAAGGAAGTTTGAATATTGAGAGCTTGTGATCTCTAAGATTAAGAGAGCTTTGTGTACTCTTGTTTTTATGACATAGTGGAAGGAAACATTTTGTTGGTGGGGAGGCAGTTTTAGCCAAACCACGCCAAATCATTGTGTGTTTTGTGTTTGACGGTTTTCTCAAGTTTTTTCTTTATTTCTTCGATCAACCAACGGAATTAGAAACCCAACTGAAGGGGAACTTCCCAGCAAGTGAAGTGAACTAGGAAGTTTTGACTTTTGATGCCCAACTTTAACTCTTTTGCTCACATGGGCGATATAGAGAGAAGAAATGGAAAAAGAATCTATAGGAAAGAAAAGAATATAAAATAACTATAATATCTTTTCACTTCATGTGTATTTGGATAGAGAAAAAAAATGAATTTTCCTTCATGTGTGTAAATAGAAAGGAAAATACCCATTTTCCTTCAATCTTATGTTTTCTATCTTTTCTTTACTACCTTTAATCTTTTTTAATAGATGCAATCAATTTTCAAAATGAACTAAGATTGCATCTATTAAAATGTCAAATCAGTTTATTTATAAAAAAAGATAAATTAGTTCATTTTGATAATCGGTTGCCTCTGTTAAAAAAGACCGGAGGGGAAACATGTTTCCAGTTGTTTATTCAAATGCTGAAAAAAGGAAAACTTTTAAAGTTCCTTTTTTTTTCCATTTCCTTTCACCCGTTAGCTAGAACAAGTGTTTTCAACCCAGACTGAAACTCTATAAAACAAACCCGGACGGGACCAGCCATTTTGCCAGACTAAGCCAGTCACTTTGGCCATGCCGGTTGAACCGGTGACATGGAAGCCAGGCCAATCTGGTATTCGCAAAAAAAAAACAAGTGGAGTTGGCGGAGGTGGGAAGTCAAAGAGAGGGCGAGGGCATGAGTTTCCTCTACAGACACGTACCTAATAATTATTACTTCAAAGAGAGTAGAATCATTAGCAACCAGAGTATCGTATTGGGATGAGCCATAAATCAAGCAGTTGCTAGTGCCATTTTTACAGTAAATCCAATTTTTGCTACCAATTCAGCATAAGAACAAAAAACTTTGAAGCCCCAAAGACTTCGGAAGATTCAGAGCTCGAAGCTGAAATAAAAGGCTCAAGGATGGCAATAAATGATCAAGAAACCAAGGTGGTGTTAATGTTATCTTACACTAAATCCAAATTTTGTTGCCATTTCAGCTTTTGAAAAAAACTTTGACAGCCCCATAACTTCAGAAAATTAGGAGCTCTGGAAGTGGGAATAAGATAACTGGGTTATATACACAAATATCTTTAGCGTGCTACTGACTTCCAACATATAATTATCACAAACTTCTTTAAATCTATCCAACATGGAATCAATGCTACTATTGGCTGCTTAAATCTAGTTCATCTAACTGAAAGCTTTGAAAGAGATGTTTGAACTAACATCCTCTAACATGGGTCAAAGTGACCATAGAATTTGTTCCCTAATGTAAATAGATTCACCTCTTTTAGCGATGGGTCTAAGACAATAGTCATCCTAGTCCTTTTGGCTTTATACTCTATTTCTAATTAGTAGCCCTTCTTACCATATTTGCAACATGTGTCATCTCTTTCCCCTTTGCATGATTTAGAGCATCATCTCTAGAACCTCCACATTTCATCGAATTCTTCATCTGAAATTCTTCAGCAAGAAGCAAGCCTTTAATCAGACGGTGACCAATTATATTACTCACTGATCCAACCATGCTATCTGAAATGTACAGCAAACCCGAGAAGAAAGTTGGGACATGAAGTCTATCAAAAATATCATTTTAACAAATTTTAACTGATTTATAACCATGACCCAATGAAAAAGCAAATTAAAATATTCATGATCCCATAAGAAAAGCAATTAGAACAATGACATCTTCATCCATCTGTAAATTCAGAAGTTTTTCACCAAATACTCCTTGTTTGATGCGGAAGTCTTCTCATACGTCTTCAGTGGCATTCAACAAACACTTTCTTGTCGTCTCCTTCGTGTTGTTTGCAGTAACCGAGAAAGTCAATCTAACAGTTCCAAGAGCTTTCCAATTCAGAACAACCTAATTTTTACCATATATCTTCTCAGACCTCTTAGCCATTCTTCATCATCACTTTCTTTTCATACAAATAGTCCTCTATTTGCCTTTGCAATGTGCTCTACAGATCAAGGTCCTTGAACTGAAAATAGAATTGGTAAAACAATAACTTTATAGCCCTCCATAACTTCGTTCTTGTAATAAACCAAACATGTACAAGAATATATTATGAACTTAACTTTTTAACAATAACTGTATAAACAAATTTACAATAACAAACAAAATGCATTTTAGGCCTTGAAGCAGGCTATTCTGGTTTGAAGACAGAACTACCAGTTCTACTAGACACGAAGTGGAAAAAAATAATCAGCTTGGGGCTCAACTTCTCCACAACTATTGAAGTAGTTACTCTGTCCATTCGAAAACAAAAAACACTAGAAACTATGTTTTCTCCCTAAGATTCTCAGAGACCGACTTTGACTGCAGGGTTCACAGCCACATTTCACAGCAATCATTGAAGATAGAAATTTCAAATTTTAGAAGTAACTCCATGCCAAAACTGCACATTTAGTGCATTACTGCCTGATCAATAATTTAAGATTCAACAGTCTCAGTAGTGATATTAAAACATCCAATTTCAGCACGATTTTAAAGAAACAAAACATCAAGTTTTACACAATTTTCAGGAATATTGCAGCCCTACAAAACAGCAAATCAACCAGTATTTGGAGATTGAAAAATAAATAAAACTTCCCGGTTAATGACATAGGACAGAAGTGTAGACTTGAAAGAGAACAGTTCCAAAGAACAAAGACTGAAATGAGTATTGAATTAATGACGAAAGTATACAAATTTTTCATGCCAAAAAATATATACTGCATCAGCTCAGTTCTTTCTGAAGAACTGCAAAAGCTCAGATCACGCAAATAACTTACCGCCCTTCAGTGAAGTTTAATCTTGCAAACAAAAAATTTCATCAGTGGTAGAACCTTCAACTCCTGATATAAAACTAACGCCACACCCTGCAAATTTTGGTTTGTTCTTGTATGTAAATAGATAGCAATTATACCTTCAACTTCTCTTGTGTTGATTAATAAAGTTGCCCTCTTTTTTGGACCATCACATAAGGCTCCGATGATACTTCACGTAAAGACAGGCCTGAAGAAATGAAAACAGGCTCTTCTTCACGCTTCGCACCTCTATGTTACTGTGGAAGGCATCTGTCGTCTTAACATCAACTTGTCTGACAAATTATATAGGATTCATCAATATGTACCACAAAAATGGTGAAGAACAAGCAAAAGCATAGAAATTAATCAACCTTACAATGATGAAACTAAAATGGCTAGCAACCATAAGAATGGAGAGATATTGGGTTCTAAGGGTTGTTTTGCTGTTTTTAGTTATAATATCTTTTCCGTTCCCAAACATAGTATAGTCTTTACATGTACTCAAATTTGATAGATATGAAAGTTAAATAAAAAAATACTGAAAGAAATTTATTTTTCTGAAATAGGGTTGTGAACCACATTGTCAGATGATTGTGCGAGGTGTCTAAGAATACATTGATAGGCAATGAAATCTTCATAAATGTATCATATAATAAATCTGTAATTCTTGAAGAAATTTAGAGTACTAGAACTCTTTGCCCCTTGTGAATCCTCATGCCACACCTACTTTTGCTCAGCTATATCTCCTTTCTATGGGATGTTTCGGACCTCTTCCACATTAGTAAAAGTGAGCATACTCTATATCTATTATTACCACCTAAATATGGATAACATTTTCGTCAAAAGATGAGATTAAGATAGAACTAGTCTTCCTAAGAGAAGTAACTTTGTGTAATCTACTAATGAGAACATTTTGAAGTTTAGGATATCCTCCTCCATCCCGTATTAGTTGTCTGGATTAGAAAACTAAACTTGTTTCATATTGCTTACCTAATGCAAATAAGTAATACCGGATGGAGGGTCAGCAAGCTTGACCTAACTTGTACTTGGACAATAGATTGAAGAAGGAATCCAAACCAAATTAGGCTACATGAAGCAACTAGTCATCATTTACAATCATAGAACATTCCATAAGAACTCTGGCCAGAAGAATAAAAAGACTGCTTTATCTTGAAAGAAACTTTGGCATGGTTAACATGACTGTGTTGAGGTGCATGCCTATGAAAAGCAGAGACAAAAGCATGGAAGGCAGACATCCTTTGGCAACTTCAATAGAGAAACATTTGATTATTCATACAAGAACATTCTGACACAAGTATTATGCTACATGGAAAAATTCTAAATATATTAGTAAAAAGACAATATGCTGCTGCAAAATGTCTGCAGGTGGCTTACAATAATAAACTTCAGAAAACAGTTGTTGCAGTGGGCCTTATTATAGACACTTGTGAATTGAGGATAATGAACCAAATTTAGCAAGAGCAGCACAAAGCTATAACAAAAAAGATTTTTGTTTTTGGCTGAACGAAATTAGGAGTTGAAATTGAAAAACAGGTGTTTGCATTGGGCTTATCAGGAGTTCTCCATTCTAATCCCATTCACTTGTTAAATAGTCGATTTTCCCAAAAGCTTGAGCTTGTAGGAAAGGGCTATTTTTAATATATTAACTCAACTCGACATCACTTAAGAAATGAAGCTAATAAACGAAATATAGGAAAAGCAGAACAAAGTTTTTTTAAAGAAAAAAGAAAAAAAACTACAAACAAAAGTTGGTCAGTCGTGAATCATTTACAAAAGTCAAAATATAAAGGCTAAATAAAAGGAAAAGCAGAACGAAGTTGTTTGCTCACCTGTTGTTGAAGAGGCTTCAGAATTGAGGAGTACTGATGTGCTGCAAAAGTCAAATAAAAAGCTAAATAAAAAGGAAACGAAAATTTGGCCCTGTAAGAAAGTATTAGATATATATACATGAGCCACTTACACGAGGCAGAGGTGTTCAGTTCTCTTCCCATTGAATTCGTTTATAATCAATTTTAATGCGTGGGATGTGGGCAATCTTGTGCCATTGCTCTCCATCCCTCTTGCAGCTCTCTGCTAGCTCAGGACAACCGGAAATTCTCAGTTGCTGCAGCTCCTTCATCGAGCTCATTTGGTTGGGAAGAGACCTCAAATTTGGGCAATCGGATAAAGACAGCTCTTGCAGCGCACTGAATCTGACTATATCTTTGGACAGCTCCGTCAACTCAACATCTGACCAGATCTGCAAATCCTTAAGCCTAGGGAGGTCCGGTAACCTAACGAGCAGGGATGGACCAGAGACTACAACTCTCTCAACACTGTGCGGGAGGGATGCCATCCAACAATTCTCGTTGTTGAGTGCTTGGGTAGCCTTGATGGAAACACTTGTGAGTGCTTGGGAAAAAATGGAGGGTAGCCTTGATGGAAACACTTTGAGCTTGTCACACCTGTCGATGGTAATGTGGCTGAGACAGGGCATGGTGGCTGTGATCTCTTCTTCTCCATCATCATCACCATCGTCACCTTTAATCGCCCTTCTCCTCAATGGCGGCTCCCATTCCTCCCACTTTTCCAAATTAACGAAATAGAGCCTCTCCAGTTTGGGAAACCCATTCTTGCTGCTGCACCCAAAGAAGTCGGCCCCCACTTTCCTCAGGCTTGGCAAAGATTCTATCCAAAGAGCTTGAAGGTTGGGCAAGTTGCCAAGAGGTGGTAATTCTGTGCAGTTTGGGCAATCAATAATGTGGACCACCACTAGACTGGAGAAGATTGGGTCGGCCACCCAACTTGGAAATTTCGTACCTGGATAGTTAATAATAAACAATTGTTGCAGATTTGGATGGGGTCGAAGACATTCCATGACATCCTCAGCAGAAGCTCTTCTTCTTCTCATCATCAACATTCTGCTGGTGTCCGACTCTGTCGACAGTATGGGCCCCCAGTTTAATACAAGTTGACGAAGAAATTTTTTATTCTCAAGCATAGCGCTATTTGCCTCCTCTCTGCTTCCTGCCTCCTCCAACTTTTCAATTACGAGTTTCCCGTGGAGGTTATTGAGATCCCTCAACTCCCCAAGGTTGCACCATCCTTCTTCATTTGCACTCACAACGAATATGTCCAATTCCTGCAAGGAAGTTAATCTCCCTATTCCTGCAGTCATCCTAATTCCCGTGAAGGCAATTGTAAGATGTTTCAAGCCCGTCATTTTGTGGATTCCATCTGGTAATTTACAGAGACTCCGGCAAAGACGTAAAGATAATACTTGCAGATGATTGATCCCAGTTATGCATTCTGGCAATTCCTTTATTTTTGTCCTATCCAAATTTAGACATCTCAAATTCCGTAATTTCCCAATTGTTTCTGGAATTTTGTCTAAATTTGTATATGCCAATTTTAGATACCTTAAATTCTCCAATTTTCCGATTGACTCAGGTAATACCTCTAATCTTGTTAACCTTAAATTTAGATGTCTTAGATTCCTTAATCCAACAATCACCTCCGGGAATGCCTCAATATCTGTGGAAGACAAGTTGAGATATAGTAGATTCCATAGTTTCATCATTGACTTGGGTAATGCCTTGATAGATGTACCAGACAAATTAAGATATCTTAAATGCACCAATCTGCCAATTGATGTGGGCAATACCTTAATCCCCTTCTGCCTAGTTAATTTCAATACTCTCAGGCATCGCAATTGTTGAATCGGGAGAGAGTCGTCAACAATGTCGGGAATATGGACCAGAAGTGTACGCAGGAATTCAGATGCATTAAAACAGTTTCCTTCGAATTTATTGGTCAGGATAGCACAATGAACAACGTTCATAGATCTCACTTTTTCAATTTCTTTTTTGACATCAATGCGAACAAATTCTCCATTTGTGACAAATTGGGCAACATCATGAACCAGATCATGCATCTTGCAACTAATTATGTTTCCAAAGATGTCAATTTCCGGCTCTTGGAAGAGCGAAAGCCATAGTAACTCACCAAAATATCTTTCAGCTATGTCCTCCAATTCCGGAAAGCGCTCTTGCGGATATGCTGCATCATGTACAATATAGCCCTGAGCTATCCACATCTTCACCATTTTTTTCTTCTTAAAAACATAATCTTTTGGATATAAAGAGCAGTATTGAAAGCACTGCTTCAGTTTTGGGTTTGACAAATGATTATAGCTGAGTAATAAGGAAGGCAGAATGTCTAATTCAGATTGAGGCCAAGTCCATATTTGGGAGTTGAGGAAACTCTCCCATTCGTTCACTTTCGTTGTAGTTCTCAAAGCACTTGCTACAGTTTTGACAGCCAAGGGCGTGCCTTTGCATTTTTCCACAATTTTTCTCCCTATATCTATCAACTCAGGCCACTCACTTTCAAACTTGGATTGGAAGGCAACCTTAGTGAAAAGTGACCAACAATCACCATCGGATAAAGGCCCTAATTGGATACATGTGCGAGACATAAATTCCGCAGCTTTTGTAAGGCGTGTGGTGACCACTAGCTTACTTCCTTTCCCAACGCAATTCTTTATTTCATTTATGAGGCTTTCCCATTTTCTACCATCTTTATTCCATACATCATCTAAAACAAGTAAAAGACGCTTGCTCTTAAGGATGTCCTCTAATATTTTTGTTAAGGCCTCCAGTTCAACTACACGGGGAGTCTCCTTTTTCACAACCTCAATAATCTTTCCAATTATTTTTGACACACCAAATTCATTAGAAACACACACCCAAGCATGTTCTTGGAAGTGGGACTTAACTTCTTGATCATTAAAAACAGCTTGGGCAAGGGTTGTTTTTCCATATCCTCCCATACCAACTATTGGTATGACATGAATATCTGATGGCTCAGAACTGCTTTCACTAATGAGCATACTTTTAAGCTTATTTTTGTCATCTACTCTGCCATACACATCTGATATATCAATTGAGGATGATGTTAACCTAGGATTGCCTGAATAAGCAACTTCCATCGGTTGGAAATTGAAATTATTCTTCTCATATGCAATCCCATCCACTTTTCCATGTAGTTCCTTTATTTTTTTCCCAATATTATGTCGCAGAATAACATGCGGAAAACAAGTGCAATGGGTAAAGAAATTCCACACCGACTTTCCAGAACAAAAGTTAGTGGGACTTAGCTGTTGTGACTTCACCTTCCACTCGTCAAGCACGTTATCCACTTCATAAGCTACATACTTGAGCTTACTGAGCCAATCTTGCACGCTTTTCTCTTTAATCTTCCTCATCTCAGCATCATGAAGGCAGGCTTGAATGGCAGTGAGTGTGCTGGAAAGCTTGTTGACTTCATCCTTGGTGCCACTCAACAACTTCACCTCCTCATTAGCAAGGCTGGTAAGAGCTTCAATTGCCTTTGAGGTGATAGCATCCACCATATTTTTGGAATTTTTTTTAAGCAAAAGTGAGTAAAAAGAGTGAGCAGGCAGGAGGACCAAGAAGAGGAGCTTGAAATGATAAAATGGTGAGGATGTTCAAGATGTCTTCAAACTTGATAGACGGATACCAACCCAATCCACAACTGTACCTCGCAGAGGTTTTTGTGGACAAGGTTCGTTTCTTTTTTCTTTGATAAAGCAATGAGAATCCAGGAAAAAGTGGTCCATATCTTCGATGCTTTTGAAGCGGGTCCGGATGTAATTAAAAAGTAAACGTCATATTATTCTCAGTAGGCATACTTTACGTAATGTAATCCGTGCTCGCACAGGCCACACAGAATAGTGGTGTTTTCACAACATTGGTGATCAGCTCCAAGGTGGGCATTTCTTCAAGCATATCAAGCATCTTCCGGTGGTTCTTGAACATCAAAGTATCGAATTTTTGGTTCTAAATGAAAGCAATATCAAGCATCTTCCGGAGGTTCTTGAACATCAAAGTATCGAATTCTTGGTTCTAAATGAAAGCAATATCAAGCATCTTCCGGTGGTTCTTGAACATCAAAGTATCGAATTCTTGGTTCTAAATGAAAGCAATATCAAGCATCTTCCGGTGGTTCTTGAACATCGAAGTCTCGAATTCTTGGTTCTAAATGAAATCAATATCAAGAATCTTCCCGTGGTTCTTGATCATCAAAGTATTGATTTGAAGTGGGCCCTAAAAAGTAGCGGCCCATTCAAATTGGTCCAATTCCAATATGTGGCCTCCCCATTAAGCTCATATAGGTAAAGAAGGGCCTAATTTTATTTTTATAAACGAGGGGTGTCTGAGTCTTTAGAACCCTACTAGAAGAAGTAGGGCAAACAATCTCTTAGAGCACCGTATATCAATGTCAATCCCCTTGTGTGCATACAAGGCTCACCCATTGTATGTACCAGGTAAATCGAGATACAATCCCGGGTGGGTGGCCAATAGAATGGTAGTTCAAACTTAGTACCTCCGCTTCGCAAGGGCCCAACTATTATTTAACTATGGTTCTCAAAAGCTTAAGCTATTAGTGAAGGGATAATTTCTGCATTAACACAAGTGTTGACATGTGCAAGCTCTAATTTTGGTAAAAAGACTATTAATGTGGGACAAAGAAAGTATTTTCTTAATATTATCGGAATAACCACTTTCCATGAAACTTAAATGTTAAAATATGGCTTCTATAATGCCCGACCTTCTAACACAACTGTGGAGCCTGTTAGGGTTTGTGGAGACTGTTGGTTTTGGTCGAGGAGACTAGCGAAGTGTCTATCTAGCAATGTGTTGCAAGGAGGAATTGTTTTTTCACACTCATCAGCGTGCGACCTGCAGTACGTCAGACGTGTGCATTCAATTGGTTTATGCCTATAATAGGTACATGTTTTTATGAGGACTCCGTTCATATTTGGGCTATGGACGTGGGACACATGTTTAGAGGGGTTCCAAGGTTAACTACAACAAATTTGGCTTTTAACGACGGCATGAACTGTCGTTAAAAATCTATAAATCTGTCACTACAATTTAATAGAGACGGATCTTTTCCGCCGCTAGACCCGCCGTTATAAGTAGTGCCGCTAATGACATTTCAACAGAAAAATGACAATCTGCCACTAATATATTTATCGACAGTTTTTCGACGGATTTGTTTCTATCGCAAGTGTAAGTTATCGACAGTTTTCTGCCGTTGGTATAGACTATTAGCGACAGTTTTAAAGACGGGTTATGACTAGGGGTGCAAGTTTTGCAGGCTGGCCCGCGAGCCTGACCCTACCCGGCCCGTAAAACTACGGGTATGGACCAGGATTTTAAGGCACAGGGTCGGGCCGGGTCGCAAAATTTTAAGCCCGCCAAATTTAGGGCCGGGCTTGGGCCCAAATAAAAAAACAGGCTAAGCCTGAAAGCCCGTAGGCCCAGATACATTATATACCAAATACCAAATTACCAATGCCCTTGCAATTTGCAAACCCTAGCTCGCCCTTTCCTCTCGTGACCTCGTCATCGGCCATCGCCTTCTCGCTACTTCTCCTCTCGTGACCTCGTCGTCGTCGATTTTCTCCTCTTGTGAGTCGTGACCCCGTCGCATTCTCACCTCTTCTCCTCTCGTGAGTTGTAACCTCGTCGCCTTCTCGCCTCTTCAGCGGCTCAGCCTTACGGCCGCCTTCTTCCCTCTCGTGACCTCGTCGGCCATCGCCTTCTCACCTCTTCTCCTCTCGTGTCCTCGTCACCTTTTCGCCTCTTCAGCGGCCCAGCCTTCGCCACCTTCTCACCTCTCGTGACCTAATCTTAGCCTTGCAGACGGCTTCTTATCTGCCGGACTGACTGAGGGAGAGGCGGAAGGCTTAAAGATCTCGACTTTACCACCTCTAGGTTCCATCCTCGCCATGCTAAAGTGATTTTCTGATTTTCTCTTTTTATCTTTTGTAGGGTCTCTAGCAGAAGCGAAGGGGCCGGATCACTTCATCGGGATTCGTCAGGAAGGGGTATTTGTTTTATACTCTTTATAATTTATTTTTTAGTTACCTGTTGTCTGTTGATTTTTGTTTTCTGTTATTTTCTAATCGTGGATATAAAACTTTCTGCCTTCTTAATTTTTGTGCTACTGCTGTTCATGTTTTTGTGATACTTTTGTTTGGCTTCAAATCTTTCGATGAGGCTTAGTTGTATGAGTTCTGTGCATGGACCACCTGTGTCATTGCATGTACAGTTAGGATACTAATTTGGTCTCTTGTTTATGATTTAAGCTTCTTCAGTTCAACTATACATAGAATCAAGTATTTGGTTGTTATCCTTAATGTTTCTTTTATGTGTGTGTGTATGTGTGGCATACTGAATTATTCTGCTTGTTATGTATTGCTTCTGGAAATTAAGCAACACGACTCATGCATTATATGCCGTCTAGTACATTGAATAGTTTTATTTGGTCACTCTATTCTTCTCTGCATCTCTTTTTTCCTATTTAAGTAATATGCTGACCAGTAGCCATCTTTGGTTGGTTGAGCAGTGATCATCAGGGAACTGCTTTTGAATTTGGGGAGTTGAAGAAGCCCTTGATGAAACCGCAAAATGTATTATTGATGAGCATTTACACCTGCTTCTGTCTCTGCCTTGGAACTATTGTTACCCTCAAAGGCTCCAACTGTTCTGATTGAGGAATCTTAAACGTTGACTGTGTATTTGATCATCCTTTATTTCTTTCTTTCTTTCATTGAAGTTTTTTTGACGAGCAGGCCTCCTACTCTGGAGATCTTTCCTTCATGGCCAATGAGATTTCAGCAAACTACACCGAGGGTAGTACTTGGTTTACTTGCTCCTTTTGACTATTTACTTATTTAGCTTTGGCTTTTTTTGCATTAAACTCATGATTAGGGGACTTTTTCTGCTTGTTTCAGGGGAGTTCTCAGTCAACAGATAGCACTGATACAGGATCCGCTCTGAATACTTTGTCATGTAAAACTGATTTGCATTTGGAACCAGAATCTCCAATCAGCAAGAAGGGGCCAGATCAATCCACAGCTCAAAGGGCAGATATGGCAACTGATGCTTCCAGGGTAGGACCACCAAATCTACAGCCAGTAAGCCTAACAAAGGTGGGGATCAAATTGTAGCAAAATTAGTATTAGAATCTATTCTTCAATATTGCTTGAAAATTAAAACAAGTGAAGGAAATAACAAAAGGAGAGTACAAGCTATTACTCTTCATCCCAATTAAAGCTAGTCGTTAAACAAGCAAGCTCCCCTGTGATTTTGTCAGGTTTTGAGTTTGACCATTTACTGCTAGCTCCAGCTTGTGCCCAAAGTCTGAAACACATCGAGTCCATTTTGTCTTCCTTATTAAACAGCCTTGCTACTTTTGTATCTTCAAAGCTCAGGGAGACCCCTTAAAAAATTCAGAAACTTGCTGAATGCAAGATCGCTTTATTGCAATTCCAAACAGTGAATCTGACCAACATCCCCCTCCTCTTTATTTGTAGTTTACTATAACAATACAGAAATATGAGTGACTCCGTGGTATTGTTTGTAATGTTGCAGAGGAAGGGGGCCCATGAATCCAAGATATTAGATGCCAAGGTCTTGTGCATAAGAAGGACTACTATTTCTTTACTAACTCACCTTATCGTATCATATAATCTTACAATCTATACATTAGTGGGCAATTCATAAAATTTAGCTTACCGAGCTGAAATTTCTACTTGATCAACTGTTACAGACCTTGCGACGTTTAGCTCAGAATAGAGAAGAGAAGCAGTGAAGAAGAGCAGGTTGAAGAAAAAGGTACGACAGATAATTTACAAATTAAGCAGCAACAGTAGAAAGGGAAAGAACCACAAAAGTGGTACGACAGATCCTGCTTGTTTTACAAATTAAGCAGCAACAGTAGAAAGGGAAAGAACCACAAAAGGTACGACAGATCCTGCTTGTTATGTATTGCTTTCGGAAATTCTGTGAACGGTGTTCAAACTGCTAGAATTTCTTTTTACGTTCTAGCTGTTTGATTATTCTTTTGACCATAATGTCTTATGTTTAGTTGTACTTTTTGTAATTGGAGATGCAAATCTTTGTGAAGACACTCACTGGCAAATGGGTTTGAATGGAATATCATATGCATGGTTCATGGTTTGTCAAGGAAAAAATAATCCTTTATACTGTTTAGAGCTTTTGTTGCTGAATGCTTGAAGATGTTTAATCAACGAGTCTAAAAGTTTTTTTTTAACTAAAAAATTCTGTGTGTTATACCTACTTAGCATCAAGTCTGTTGCTTTTTTGTTCAACGTAGTGGGTGATCAGTGAGTGTGTGGAATGTTTCTAAAAAAATAGCTGTGAATATTTTGTTGTTCCTTACTTCAAAAGATTTAGCTTGATAGGGTCATACATCACAGATTGGGTCACAAAAATACTATGGCAATTGAAAGGCCCGAAAGCCCGCAGCCCGACCGGCTGGATTTTTGGAATTGCCTTAGGGCTCGGGCTGGGCTCGGGAGATGTTCTAGCTGTTAGGGTTGGGCCAACCTCCAGCCCGCAATAGCCCGACCCGCTTGCACCCCTAGCTATGACCTCCGTTAAATACCTATTGCGGCGGTGTTAGCTCATTTGTCGGTAAAGACTTCGAAAAAATTTAAGAAGAAAAACAGCAGCTTTATGCTGCTACTATGCTAAATATGGATAACAAGCATTATTCATAAATGCAAAAGATATCCTCATATATTATTCATATAATTAGGACCACATTGTACACATAAACAACATATTATTTGTAAATGCTTGCTAAATAGGTAGATTTCACCAACAACTGTGATGACAATTTTTCTTCCACCGGGACTTGAAACCTGAGAAAGCAAAGCTAGTTCTCTCTCCATGAGCAGTTGTTTCGTGTGTGTTCTGTGATCAACTTATTCCTTGCAAATTCAAAGAAATTTGTAAAGAAGAAATGTTTCACCCCCTTCTCTCTAAAAAGATAAAGTAATCCTACTAAAAATTCTTGTGCCATATCACATCTTCAACAGACCATTAGATGAAAAGTGTTCTTAACAGCTCAATTTTGGACAACAATATTCACGTAATTTTCATATCAACTATGGACTTTCTAACAGTTGTGGCGACTATGATTTGACCCAATTGTAACCTATAATATGAAGTAGTAACTAAATTAGTTCATTTCCATGCCTCTTTACCTCTGTTATCTCTCTCACCATGACCCCAAGAACAGGGACAATGAAAGCACCTCCTTCAAAGATTTTTTTTGCTTCTAAATGAAAGGCAAAAAGAGAGCATTTTCTCCTATTGTGTATCAGGGAAGACTGGATGCTATGGTAGAATGAACTAGTGCATATTGCATAGTTAGTCCGCCTGGTGATCTTATCCTATCAAAATCACCTATATGTAAAACTCTAAGTTCATATAAAAAGAAAAGGTCAAACCAAAAGATAATGAAGTTTGCACACCTGTGTATTACTGGCATGATGATGACCTTTTGTGCCTACAACAAGCAACAAAACTTTAAACTTCTGAAATCACTAACTATAGGTGTACTGATTTATATAAGATACTATTCCTAATGCATTGTCTACTTTTACATGCCACACATTTTATGGAAAACGATATTTGTACAGCAGATTCCTACACATTTTCCATACACATCAGCTGTATATGGAAAATGTGTAGGAATCTGCTGTAGGGTTATCACTGTCCAAATTTTAGGCATCAATAATTGCCAAAACAGAGAAACTGTGACATTTAGTCACACAGCATTAGGACATAACACTCAATATCACTCCAATGAGTAAAAAAATCCAATACTTTTGTCAACTGAAACTCAATGAATAGAGAAGCAGAGGAACTGACTTGGATCACAGCAATGTGGGTTGTCTGATGCAATATAATGTATTGAATCTTCCTTCAGCGCCTCCAGGACGAATATCTGAGCAGACCCATGTAAAGAAGCAATGGAGCTTCTTGGAAGCTAGTCATGCTGAAGAGCTTGTACCCCCTTCTCGGTGCCAAATACTAGCAAATGTGCATTTATGAAAAAAATCAATCCAATCCATCGACAAATCACAAATACAACAGTTTGCATATTACCATAGATATGAATCATCAATCTAAGCACGAGAAATCAAATGCCTTTGCATAAATGTTTTCAAAAAATACTAGGCACTCCTAATAAACTAGTACTCCCTCTGTCCAAAAAATGGAACAGAAGGAAGAAGCATTGAGTTGGGATCACGGACCTTCGCGTCCCCATTTCCAGAAACAACAACCCAAAGCCCTAGAGCCCAGGCGCATCACTACCGAGAACTACTAGTTTCAGGCCTTATTCAGCACAAAAACATACGAAAAAGAGAACAAAGTTCGAGACTTTCTACTATCCAAAAACTCACCTACAGGACAGCAGCGGAGTTCAGGAAAAGCTAGACCAAAATCAAGCTTAAAACAAAGGAAGTAGGACAACCCAGCAGCAACCACAATTCAATCACACAATAAATTAAGCCAGTAGACACCGGGAAAAGATAGGAGACCAATGGACAAAAGGGACTCCCTATCAGAGGGGAAAATGGGGGAGAAATCTCAAAATTGAATCGGGCTTTTTACCGTCCAGTTGCTGCTGCCAGACGAGTCTCGGCTCTTCGGGAGGAGGAGGGGATGGGGCTCACGGTGGCTCGTGCAAAGTGTATGACAGAAGGTACTCCACAGACACCTTCTCCGATCACTTTCGTTGGAAGGGTATAGGGCTCACGGCGGCTCGTGCAAAGGGGATAGGGCTCACGGCGGCTCTGCAAAGCTTGATTATCCCTTCTTCTCCGCTCGTGCAAAGGAGATCGCCGGTAAGCAATCACTGGGAAGGGGATGGGGCTCACTTTACTCCGGGGGAGAGCTAGGGCACGGGAGAAGGGGGACTGGGGGAGAGCCGGAGAGAGCATTGTGGATGGAATTCCATATCAGCAATATATCACCGATATATCGATATCAGGCCCCACCCGATAAAACCAGATGAACCAATATCGTTTTTTGAAGTAACTTTCCCGCTTGTTTCCTATCCTAATATATGCATATTTTAAAATCTATGCTTTAGGCCCATTTGATTGGTCTGAATCTAAAAAGTCTGCTGAGAATTTTGAAAAGTGAAATTCTCCAAAATGAATCTGAATCTGAGTCTGAAAAATCAGATTCAGATAAAACAAATACAACTCAGTAGACTTTTCAGATTCAGATTTCAAACCAATCTATGCATGAGACTTCTTATCCTCAAATAAAAGGACATTGTTTGCTTTGAGATCCTGATACGCAATTGACATAGAATGCAGATATTCCAGACATTGTACGTACCCCTTGCTACATCAATGGCAATATTGATTCTCTGCTTCTAGTCGAGAATAAGAGCACCTTTATTTATACCTGCAGCTTCCACATTCAAAAGTAGCAGTGTTTTCTATCTTGATATATTAATGGAAAAGGTGAAGATTCAAACAAATACATATTTGTTGCGTACTCATACACTAACATTCTTGTCTCGCAGTCCTCAACGGGTCCTGCAAAGCAACCGTACAACTCAACAATGTTCTCGTGCTTCAAATATTCAATTGTTTAAACCTGAAGAGATAACAGATAAGCATAACTTTGGAAGCCAAGAACAGAAAGATCATATTAACATACAACAACGAAAGTATTAAATTTGTTCAAATCCACACCTGCTTCCGAAATTCATCATGGGAAATACAGTAGCAAAGCCACTAATAAAAGAATGATAAGTAAAATATCCAAAAGTAATAATACTTGCAATAAAATTAGAGAGCTAAAGTTTAAAGAAATTGGGGAAATCTCACTAGTTGAGCCAGCCTCTAGAAAAAGTCAGTTGTCATGACCCTACTATCCCAAGGTGGCATAAAAAAATTTCACATTCATTTAGCAAGGCTGACTAATTTCTCCTCATTTCAACACCATCACCAATGTACATAACCGTCAACAATTGCAAGATGCATTTAAGTTCTTATCCGCCATCATCGCCAACCCAATGCTGTCATGGAACCTGGTTGTTACTGCAGCCATTGCCAACATCTTCCAACTAACGGAAGTTAAATTTCAAAACTATGATAAATTTTTCTTAAGTCCCAAACAACCATATGAACCAGAAAATGCTACTATTTTTGCGAAAGCATGTAACAACAACACAACAAACATACCCAATGATTCCAATTATAAAAAAAAATGCTACACGTAGACTACAGTAAGACAAAAATAAAGTTACTTCTCCACTCTGTTTCGTCCTCATGAAATGTAAACCTAGATTAAAAGTGATAGAAACTACAAAAAGATAACAGCAAATTTATTAAAATGTCCCCTCTTCGGAGGGTTGCGTCAGGAAGGGCATCTGGCGTAAAAACTGCCACTATGTTTCTTTGTATGGATTTTTTACCATTTTGATTCCGATAAGAGTCAAACGTGGTATATAATCCATGCCGCCGACCCCAGATAGCTGGGATAAGGCGTATGATGATGATGATGATGATGATGAAATTTATTAAAATATCAGGATCTATGTAATCGACAACACATACGCCAATAAATTGTAATCGACAAATTTAAAACTAGCTTGTTTTCATGACCTTTACCTATTTTCAATATGACACACATCTAGTATATATAAAAGCAATGAAGTGTCATAAAAGACAGACCAGACCTGTATCCTTGGTCATCATTTGGAGTCTTCCTCCCCCGGTCCCGGCTTCTCTTCTCCCTCTGCAACCGATTCCATCTTCCTGCAAATCTCCATCACCATTGTCAAGCAAAGATAGCACCTTTCCCCCATATTAAGCAAACAAAGCCATGGACGACGAGTAAGCCCATCTCTCTTCCTTCTTTATTTCCTGCTACCTTGCTTATGCTCTGCTTTTTTGTCTTCTAGATCCAGGCCGGACTACCCCAAGGACACCGACCTCATCTGCCCGCCGACCACCATGAGCGTCCATGTCATGTCGCTGGACAGCCTCGTCAATGTCAGCTCCCTCTTCACGGTGGCGGTCTTCGTTGGACTCTCACTGGCCACCAGTGGCCAGCACAACCTCGAGGGCCGGACAGCCTGCGATGCCGACATCACTGAAGCCAAGAGGCTCATCGTCTTCGAGGTGGTGCAGGGTCTCAAGCTTGCTCAACCGCATGGAGGTCAATGAGGCCTTCTGCGCCCAGATCAACCTAAGGGTGGGTTAGGGGTTATGGAAAATAAAAATTTTCCATGAAATTATTTTTCTCCAGAAAAATGAACTTTCAGGGAAAATAGATTTTTCCGTAAAAAGCTGTTAGGGGTTATAGAAAATGTTCATGAAAATTTCACTGAAAATCAATTTTTCGGTCTAGTTAGGGGTTCTACAAAATGTAAAAACAAAAATATCCTAAAAAAATGATACTAATCCTTTAGAACTAACATGAAATTGAAATAGCCACTATGTTCCAAATCTATCAAAATTATGTGTCCCATATTAATTACTCTATTTCACAAAAACAACTATTAGTTGGCCTGCTTTTTTGAAACCTCGTTCCATTTTCCCAGCAAAATGTAAGTGACAATTGGCAGTACAACCAAGACCAATAATAGAGCAGGTAAATCTGTTTCTCTTGGCTCAAGCATATCCCCTCCAACATACTCATCCAATGTCCTTGCTTCAGATCTGACGACAGTTGAATCCCAACCATTTCTGCAGGCGATGCCATGTGAATTTGCAGCAAGCCTACAATGTTGGACACCTGAATGTAAGCAACATGCAATCTGAAGAACACAATTAATGTAGTAGTCGACGCAACCAGACCTTTGTTGGAGGCTCACGTGAGGTTGTTCAAAAGTACTATATATTTCTCATCACCCAGTACTTTAGACATATTAATGACTGTGCTTAGTAAACAGAAACTGATCAAGAACTGCATGTTCTAGTTGCAAAGACCTGCCACATAGTGATTTTGATAAGATAATGCAGAAAAAAGAATAATTACTTCAATCAACTTACAAGCAAGAGATAAAGGACAATAAAATGCATAAAGAGTCAACTATAAGACATTATGGAAGTGATTACGTGTTTCAAGCTGGAGCAAGCTCATAAACATCAAACAAAATCTGGTAACCAAAACCATCAACCTAATATTCCTTGAAAGGATTTCCAAACCAATAATATTGTGGACATTGAGAAAATAATTGAGTTTACAAAGTACGTCAATCAGCTAAGAAAATAGCTATCACAAATTGAAATTTTACTAACGTTCACTCTCTGAGTATTGGATAATGCTGACGCTTCACAAAAAGCAAGGCACATCACATTTATGCGCAAAATGAGAAATGCCCTCACGTGCAGGGATCCTCTTCAGTAGTCCACTTCTCACTTGTTTTTCTTTTTCACAATTTTCTATTGTATAAAAAGGAAAAACAACATGATAATAAAATACTCAATTAATTGAAGATAATAGATTGAGTGCTAAGGTCCAGGGAAAATCTTTTTAACAGGAAACCATAAGGTCCAGGGAAGATCGGGGTCAAGGTGCGCAGTGGTTGTACATCCAAGACATAGGATTCATTGGTGGGATCATAAGCAGAGCTCGAGCCCCCTTCCATTTTTGTTACTGCAAAAATAGGATCTTTCTAACAGAAATAGGCAACAGATTAGAAGAACTCCTCACCAAGAGCTAGAACAGAACTATACAACCATTATTTGTCAAGGAACCCATAACAATGAAGTTGGAAATCCAGATAGAGCTTAAGGATGATACCTTTTTGTTGATCTGGCTCCTTTGCTGCAACAAGAACCACAGGAGCAGGCGAGTTGAGGAAGGTGGAGCAGGAATCCTGACAAAAGGAAGTTGCTTTTTGCACATGCAAGTGAAGATCAGAGAGAAGAAACACAAAAGCAAGTAAAAATCTTTAGAACACCAACAGATTGAGACTTTGGGAGAACTGAGGAACTTACAGGGAGTACATCCTTCGCTGCACTTTTTGGGACAATTTCAGTGATTGGGTTGGTGGGTGAAGACAAAAATTAGATACAGAAGTACAAGATTAAAACCAGTGAAGGGTTTTTCAGTTTTGTCTAAAGACTCTGAACTGAAGTAGGAAGTTGAAATGGGATTTGCATGTGGTCTAAGAACATGGAAGTAGATGAACTGGTGAAGGTCTATATGAGGGAAGATGCTGATGGATTTGAGGTTTACCTGGAATATGGAGAGAGGCGGGAGCCGAGCGAACGGAGGAATGCCTGTAGGTAGGAGAAAGTCCGGCGATTGTCGCCGGACAAAACCCTGGCGAGCTCGATTTGCCCTCTGAGGAGCAGCGAGGGCAGGGAGGGAGGTCGATTCGCCAACCCCCCGACATTTTTTTCAGTCCGAAAAAGCACTTTCATACCCTCCAACGTATGAATATTTTGGGCCATTTTCGGGCCCTTTTCAAAGCTATTTTCTCGCCCTCCGGAAAATCAAATTTTTGTGACCCTGTTTTTCTTTAACCCGTAACCCGGTGAAAAAACTATTTTCATGTAAAATGATTTTCCATTTCTAATTTTTATTAACCCCTAACCCATCATAAAGGGTGGGTTTGGGGTTACGGAAAATAAAAATTTTTCATGAAAATATTTTTTTCCAGAAAAATAAATTTTCATGGAAAATAAATTTTTCCGTAAAAAGCTGTTAGGGGTTATAGAAAATGTTCATGAAAATTTCACTGAAAATTAATTTTCAGGCCTAGTTAGGGGTTCTAGAAAATGTAAAAACGAAAATATCCTTAAAAAAATGATACTAATCCTTTAGAACTAACATGAAATTGACATAGCCATTATGTTCCAAATCGATCAAAATTATGCATCCCGTATTAATTACTCTATTTCACAAAAACAACTATTAGTTGGCCTGCTTTTTTGAAACCTCGTTCCATTTTCCCAGCAAAATGTAAGTGACAATTGGCAGTACAACCAAGACCAATAATAGAGCAGGTAAATCTACTTCTCTTGGCTCAAGCATATCCCCTCCAACATACTCATCCAATGTCCTTGCTTCAGATCTGCCGACAGTTGGATCCCAACCATTTCTGTAGGCGATGCCATGTGAATTTGCAGCAAGCCTACAATGTTGGACAACTGAATGTAAGCGACATGCAATATGAAGAACACAATTAATGTAGTAGTCGACGCAACCAGACCTTTGTTGGAGGCTCACGTGAAGTTGTTCAAAAGTACTATATATTTCTCATCACCCAGTACTTCAGACATATTAATGGCTGTGCTTAGTAAACAGAAACTGATCAAGAACTGCATGCTCTAGTTGCAAAGACCTGCCACATAGTGATTTTGATAAGATAATGCGGAAAAAAGAATAATTACTTCAATAAACTTACAAGCAAGAGGCATGTCCTATCATTCAGTATGTTGGTGAGGCTTTCAATATCCAGGTTCTGTAATGCTGTGTCTTCCTTTGTGGAGTCTTTTTTTGGTTTATTTGGCTTCCCACAGCCCTTGTGTTTGTACCCGGCACATATGTATTTTCCTTCTTACTTCATTTTAGTTAGCACCCTTTGAGGTCCTTGCTTTTTTAAAAAAGGATTTCTCAATATATCACAAGGCACTAGAGATACTAACCAAATCACATTACTATTCAAAACATTGGCATAAGCCTCTGCTTTACGTAGGCCAAAAGACTCCAGTCCTAATGTCTGGAAAGGCCAAGACTAAAGCCGGTATGTTTTTCATCCCCAGAGAAGTAACATATTTAGCTAATTGAAGGATCCAGCTACGTGATAAAATCAAGCGCACACCCACCTTACATGGAATTATGCTCGATTTTGAAAATTACTTCCCTGATGGAAAATGACATCATTTGGCCGGAGTCGACATCGTCCAGACCCATGAAAGAAGAGCAGTTATTAAGTTTCAGAAGAGCAATCACAACTACTATTTATTTGTCTACGTTCCTCAAGCTTCCTAGCAAAAATATGACTGGAGCCGGTGAAGGACCAATTCCATGACCGCTAATATGACTCTGCTTTTGATACATAAATTAATGGCTACAACTGAAACTGATGTAGTTAAATCCGTAGTTTGTAACTACCTCTAGACAACACAAGCTTTCAAGACCGTGAACGAAGATACTATCAAACCCTAGCTTACTTGTTGCTGCCCATACAGTGGATAAGCTCCGTAGGCTGCAGCAGCATACATGCCCATATTTTGGTGCGGCACTCCGTATCCGTATCCATCATTGACCTGCCCTCCATAATAAGCTCCATTCCAATAATTAGCGGCTTCGGCCCTTGGCTGAGAAAGCAAATTTAACAATACTAATTAGAGAAGTACCCAGGCACGAACATGCAGGAATCATCTCATTCAGGGACTAAATTTGGCGTAATGACAAGGCATATGCTATTTTGATTATGATTTCTCACTTAAATAAGCTACTAAATCACTGTCATAAGGCAGATGCATAAATTCAAAATTTATGAAGAAATTTTGGCCCGAAGGTTGGCTAATTTGAATATAGAAAAATCAAAATCGAAATTAGAAGACAGCAGAAATCCTTTTAGTTCATTTTCTATATATGATAATGCTAAGAACATCAAGTAAAATACTTTCAATCACGATTGCACAAGCAGATTACATTCTACTCCTTACAACCCACGAAAATTTAATGCTAAAAACATATCAAGATGTAACCATATGAGACAACTTATCAAGATTACTCATCCAAAATTTGTTTCCTGTGACTTCAAACAAGCTCATCTAACATATGAAGCGATGAATGTGTTGTACACCAAGTATATACATGTGCTGATGCTTAGTTATTGAGCTACGACTCTTTTAATAAACGCATAACAAAGGGCCTTTTCATATGTTGACATAAATGCAAATCAAAATCCAAAGAAAACATGACAAGCCAGTTGTTAACAATGAATTCCAGAATGGACTGTCATAAGAGCAGGATAAAGTTGACAGGATAGCAATCATCTTTTTAAAGAAGACCAAATTGTATCAAACTTATCATCGGTCTGATTACCGCATGGCCACAGTGGAATCCAACTATTCCATCTCATTCTGTTCTAACTAGCCAAATGAAAAATATTGTAAACGTTGGGCATGCAAAAGTAAATATAGGCATTCCCCTAAAAAGAAAAAGTAAATATATAGGCAAAAGACTGCAAATTAAAAAAAGCAGCCAAATAGATCAAACATAATTATCCACATTTTATAAATAGGGTCCTGCTTCAAAATACCCAAACATAAATGCCGAGCTTACTAGGTTATCTAACATGGGCATATTAAATCTAAGAGCCATTTTCTAGATGTATATCAGATCTTTCAAAAGAATATAACTCATCTTATCAGCAAGTTTGCTATGCTGTAACCCAAAGATAAACTGAAAAATCAGATTACAACCTACCTGCTTATTTGCTGGATTGTGACCCCATGACAAACGAATTGTCTGCTTCCCTATGTCAGTGCCATTCAACTTCTGCAATGCCTCTTCGGCATTGTTGCTGCCATTTGTGTTAAAAGGATAGTCAAAATGACATAAAGAAAGGAGAGATTTTTATTTGGAAGTAGTTTCTTATGCAACTATATTGAACAATAAGGCCCAAGGGCAATCTTATGATGTGTTTCAAGCTGGAGCAAGCTCATAAACATTAAACAAAATCTGGTAACCAAAACCATCAATGTAATGGGATTTGCATGTGGTCTAAGAACATGGAAGTAGATGAGCTGGTGAAGGACTATCTGAGGGAAGATGCTGATGGATTTGAGGTTTACCTGGAATATGGAGAGAGGCGAGAGCCGAGCGAATGGAGGAATGTCTATAGGTAAGAGAAAGTCCGGCGATTGTCGCCGGACAAAACCCCGGCGAGCTCGATTCGCCCTCTGAGGAGCGATGAGGGCAGGGAGGGAGGTCGATTCGCCCGAGCCCCCGATATTTTTTTCAGTCCGAAAAAACACTTTCATACCCTCCAATGTCTGAAAAATTTGGGCCATTTTCGGGCCCTTTTTCATGGCTATTTTCGGGGCCCCCGGAAAAGCAAATTTTCGTGACGCTATTTTTCTTTAACCCCTAACCCTGTGAAAAACTATTTTCATGTAAAATGATTTTCCCTTTCTAATTTTCATTAACCCCTAACCCATCCAAAGGTCCTCCTCTTCGGCATGCTGGCTTCCACCATCGACTCAGTCAGGGGCTGAGGCAGAAAGGATCGGGTTCTTTTTTCAGATTTATTTTATTGTCTGATTTTTTCAAGTTCATTTTGTAAACCCACTTAATTCAGTAACTTAATCAGGCACTCTAACAAATGGACTGATAATTTACTCATGGCTGGCTTATTAGTTTTAGCACTTAATCAGACCAATCAAATGGACCCTTTGTCTAAATTAATATAACTCATTTTAAAAGTTAGATTATAAAAATATATGATAAAAACTAATTTTTGACCATAGATATTTTTTTATAAATATCTCGAATATATCTCTCTCTTAAGCTGACTGAGATGATACCGATATCCGATACATAATTCTTTAGCATTGTGTGCTTTTTTCTTTTGACAGAATTTTTACTGTTAAAAAAACTGTCAAAATAAATATTTTTATACCCACGGACAGTTTTCTGCCGTAAATATCCGTCGTAATAAATTTCAATCCGACGGATATACATCCGCCGAAACAAATCTGCTGCTAATGGCATTCCTTTTACGATAGATTCTTTTCTGTCAAAAAAATCCCATGGAGAATTCTGTTGCCAATGATAGATATTATCAATAGATTTTTTTCTGTTAAAAGCCATTTTTGTTGTAGTGGATTGGAGTTGTCCCTATAACAGGCTCTTAGTTTATGCTTAGTCTATGCCACTATGATTGTTTGAATGACTTAAGATGTCTGGATTGTGTGAGTTCCAGATAGAGGGCATGTCTCTTGTTCATCCTGTACTTGTTGAGTTTGCCTCTTGCTTGTATGGCTATGACCACTTGTTCTTTGTTGTGTTTCTTATTAATTTGGCTTTAGCCACTTGTCTTAGAATTGTTAGGGTTTGAGTTTTATTCTGCAAGATTGGATAACCATTGGAAGAGCTTGAGATTCCTCTTGTCTGTCTTGGCAGAGGAATTGGACAAGCTACTTTGGGGTTCTATTTGGTGAGTGATCATGTAACTTGTACTCCTGAATCATAGTCGATTCTCTTGTTTTTTGTGGAGTTGGCTAGGCCAATCTACTTGTATATCTTGTTAGTATATACATTGTACCCACGTTAAAAGTTATTTATGTGTGCGACTTCTTTGTCCATGCTACTCATCTTGTCAAAACCGGCGTGCGCCATTCTTTTGGTGCGTCACTCGGATGCTTGTCTTGTCTTGGCACATAGCCCTCCGATTCGCAGCAGAGCCTACATGAAGTCAATTCTTAATTAGTCGTATTAATTTCCTTCTTTAACACTTAGCCCTACTAATCCTGTATTTCACATGCTATTATATATTGTCTAGTAATTCCTTTAGTGACCTTCACAAGAACGCAATTACTAACAAAATTGTAATCATTGTTAGTTACAACATGTTGTTTGTTGAGTTGAGTTAAATATTAAAGATGACCTTTCCTACCAGCTCAAGATTTTTGGAGACTTAGTTATTTAACATGGTATTATCCCCTAAGATTGTGTGTTTTATCCTCCTCTCCCCTTATTATGTCCATGTCCTATGTTTTGGTGGATGCTTGCACTCGGGGGACTTTTGAGTTGAATTAAATATTAAAAAAATGGTCCTTTCCTACCAGCTCAAGCTTTTGAGAAACTTGGCTATTTAGAGAGGAAGCAGGCTTCATTAGTGTGCACAATAGAATCCGACAATGGCACACCGATGTATGTACCCGAGAAGGGTGTCTAAGTGTTTACTTTATTCTTACAAAATCACAAAGGATGTCCAAAGTTGAACTTTCGCTATATCATATTTATCGAATGAAACAAAATATTTTTTTCCCATAATGTAGTTATTGTCAATTAATTATAGACTATTTGATTTTGAAGTTTTCATTGCTGTCTGGCCGCATAGGACGACTTTTGTTTGATCCTTTATTTTTTCCAGTTAGTTTTGATTCTTTGTTTGTTCTGAATTGTTCCATACTCATGATGCCCATTCTTAAACATTGAAGAGGAGGCAAAAACTTCACCCCCGTCATGTCCACAAATTGCATTGGTCAAAAATACCAACTTTGCTGCCCATCCTTGGATGTCAATTGCTCAATTGCCCTAGTCCAAGACTCCTCCATTGGCCTTCTATGATTTAAGTATAAGAGTGTTGCACTAGTCTTATAACGTCAATTCTAACCTATGATACAATAGGCAGGGGAGTGGGTTCTAAATACCCAATTCTTGAAAACAGTAGAAATGCTACGTGCACTTGCCCGCAAGAAGGTTCATCGCATGCAGGCCATGGTGCACAAACATGTGCATGGCCCTTGCCCAAATGCAGCACCCTCCATTGTTTGTTGCCGCAGGATGCAGCAATCAGAAAAAATGAGTTGGCCAAATCCAAGTTGAATGTAGTTCATGTGCTTAACTTGATTGCTTTAATGATTTCAGCATTTATCTTGCATTTGATAGCTCCAAGTAACTTTACACACATGGAGGGAGGTTATATGGTTTTCATAAGGTGATTCGATCGATTATGGAGCCAGGCATTTGGTAGTTCCCCATTGGATGTTTCCCTATCTACCTCACTCAATTTCAGACCACTCATCCATCAGCTTACGACCAAAGAAATTGCTTAGCAAGCTATAACGTTTTCGCCGAGCTTCATAACATACACCTTCAGAAAGCCCTAGTGCTTCTTAGAGAAGAATTTCCAGATGTGGATATCAACTATGCTGATCACTATAATGCTGTCTTGAAACTGGTTGATGATGAAGTATCTGGTTCAGGCAAGTTCTCAAGCACGAATTTCTAACTTAGCTCATAATCATTGTCCTGAATATTTTTCAAAATCTTATGTTCTTTCTTTTGATCTACCAGGATCTGCCAATGCTTTAACTGTTTGTTGTGGAGCTGGAGGAAAATACAACTTCAATCCACTCAAAATGTGTGATGCATCAACTTTAGTTTGCGAAGATCTGTCTTCACATATCAACTGGGACGGCATCCATCTCACACAACAGGCCTACAAGAAAATAGTAGCACAGCTGGTTGCAGACGGCATTTTTGACTGATGGAAGAATGTTATGCTATTTAGAATATTTCATATTTGCTACATTCTTGAACAAATATGTATTTAACTAGCTTTAGGAGGTTTGGTGTCTTGATCACTCTCTCCATAGACTGCAATCATATCTGTATAAGCTCATAGAAAGGTTGTACTGCTTACCTGTTTTAATGCAGAGTCTTATACGTTGTAATGGCATTTAAATTTACCAATGTATAACTTGTTTCATCAATTTTTTTTCTTTTAATTCATATGCCAACTATCAATGTTTGAGCAATTGACCAATTTTCATTTGAACTGCACTGGGTTATTTTGGGCTTGAAATGTCCAATTTTGGGACCCTATCACCATCGATCCAAATGTTAATTCCCGCCTTCACATGCACCAATATGGATAACCAAAGACTAGCATGAGAGCAATCTTTTAGGTCATTGGATTTTGATCCAATGGTGAGTATCAAATTAGTGGGTAAATGAGTGTGTCAAATCAGTAAATAAGTGAATTCCTTGTAACCGTTATAACCGTCAAAGCAAGATCTAACGGCTACGAATTGAATTGGTCTCATATAAAGTATATGAGAGCGATCTTCTTTAAACTTTTCTATATATTTATATTGTTCTCATACAAGGAGCGTGAGGCCAATCTTTTGGGTCGTTGGAGTTTGATCCGAAGGTGGGTATTAAATCACTGGGTAGGTGAGTGTGCCTAATAAGTGGATAGGTGAGTTCATTATAACTGTTTGCAGTTGTCAAATCAAGATTTAGTGGCTACGAACAGTTATAACAGCTTGTTATAACGAGCTTGAGTCGATATGATTTGAACCGTCGGATTAAATATATGATGTCATGCAGGGTAGGCGGAGATTCAAACCTACCTGCCCCTATATTAATGCCTGCCACCAGATCTAATCCAATGGCTCAGATCCTCCTCCTCGCGAGTCCAGGCTCATAACGAGATAAACCCAATCTACTATAAAACACACTACAACAAATCATGGATTTTGCGACTATTATTTTGCGACAAACCAAGTTTTGTCGCAAAAGATATACATTGGCGACGAATTTAAGAATTGTCAAAATAGCTTAGCATTTTGCAACGACATGATAAGTAGTCGCAAACATAAGTACTATTGGCGACCAATAACCAACTTGGTTGCAAACAAATAATATATTTTTGCGACGAATAAGCTACTTAGTCGCAAAAGTGTATCCTATTTGCGACAACTTATAAATTAGTCGATAATAAATAGTTTTTGCGACCAATTGTTATATTTGTCGCAAAAGTAATATATTTTACCTTTTATAAATAGAAGTATTATATTTTTATATCTAATGCAATCTAAAAATATTTAAATATATATAAAATTTACCATTCTCATTTGCAACAAATAGATATTTTTGGCAAAATATTATCCTCTTATATTTTTTTTCATAAAATGGGAAGAAATGATTAAATTGATTACAGAAAATCGCTAAGTACATCCAACAAGGTGTTCTTTTAGTGAAAATATTATTTTTTAAAAAAATTCAATGATTTTTGTATTTAAACTCAATAAAGTACATAAAATATTGAATATTAAATATTAATAATATACTTATATAATATATTTTATATTTTTTATGTCATTAAATATATTTATTGTTAACTATGAGTTGTGTTAGTAACTTAATTACATAACATCAATGATAGAAAGTAGCAAAAGAAGAATATGGCATGATAGGTGTGGTCTATGTTTGAAGCATTAATGTAATTTTGTTTGAGAGGGGTTCACATTATAGCATGGTAAAAAAGATGAGTAAAGTGGATAGTGTTGTGATCAATTATGAACAGCCTCCATTCATAGAACTAAGTTAGTTGCATAACATTAAATGCGATGAATGTTTTTCATGCATGATATATTATTAGCACGAGTATGTAAGCATTGTAAAAGAGGGAATAAGGGGCGAGATAAAGAGATTGACAATGATATGTAGTACATATGTGGGTATAATATATTTGATATATGAACGTCGTGTATCACACAAGTAGCAGTCTAGAGTACTTGATGCCTATCACACAAGTAGCGGGCCATATCCATGCACATGAGCCGCGATACATACTTAGGTTGACTTTAATTAAAAACACTATTCCAGTTGATACGAGCCTAGCTTATGCTTGTTGGCATGAGTGTGGGTGCTCTGGACTGTCGGATCCCGATTAAGCTTCTCCCGTTATTAGAGCGGGCAGGCAGGGGTGAGTTCACCGTTTGTAGCAATAGTTTGAACACCCAACTTAAAAAATCTCTCTCTTTCTCTCCTCTCCCACTGCCCTCCTCCCGTTCGCCCTCTTCACTCGTCCCCTCCCTCTCTGATCAGATCGTCCGGATAAAACCACGAGCTCATCTTCCCCAACTCACTTCTAGCAACCAGGTCCGCCATGTATTGATTCCGCCCGCCGCCCGCGCCATCTCCGACATCCTCTTTCGCTGCGCAGCCGACTAAGGTATTAGTACTGCTCCCAATGTGTTTGATGAAATGATGGCTTGAGAATTCTGATTGACCCCTATATGTATGGTGAAATGTCAATAAGAGATAAAATACCTCTTTGCAATGTCAATATGTGTTCTAAATGCTTATTGCTAATACCTCTTTGCAGGTCAGAATCTTTCAGTGTAATGGTGGTCATAGCAGAGAAATCTACCACACAAAGTGGATGCATAGGTTTGCATGGCCGGTTGGAAGTTTTTAATAATTTGTTTGTGGTTTTGGATTTTTTTCCATTAATGAACCTGTTTACAGGTGAATGGAACTTTTGTGTTTATGAAGTCATCAACCTATTCCAATCTTTCTTTTTTATCCGCAGAGTGTTCTGCGTGAAGTTCAGCTGTGATGCAAGTTACGTTATTTCAGGAGTGATGACACCAATTTACGTTTGTGGAAAGCTAAGGCTTCTGAACAATTAGGAGTTGTAAGTACACAATATTGTGAACCCCCTTCCAGATTTGTGCCCACCGCAATGTGCTGTTTCTGTTACAAAATAGAAAAATGCGAAATAGTCTGTGGACTGGAAATCTAAACAATTGAAATTCTTTGTTAGGAGAATAGTAGAAAGGCCAAAGATTCTTTTTCCTTTCATTTGCTATTGACTTCAGACATTATTACGGATGAGAATATTCCGTTTTTTATTTACAAAAGAAACTTTTCTGGAACTATTACATAATACTGATTGCATCATCATTGTTACATACAGGCTCAATGACTACTCTTAGAAAGCTTTTACTCATTGGCAATCCTTTACAAACTCTCAGAAGGTAAAATGGAAAACATAAATTTTGTCATTTGACAGCTGATTGTAGCCTTTGGATTTGTTTGCCATTTCTATTTAATAATGAAATCTATTTTATTCTCTCCAGTTCATTAATATCGGGATTCACACCTGCTTTGTTAAAGTTTCTACGAAATAGGCTTTCTGTTGAAGTTGAAGGTAAATTCACTCTTCCTCTTACTTGGGACACTACTAAAATTTCTGCAAGTTCTATTGTTATAGGTCTATGTTAGACATGATTAAATTATTCTGTTGGTGGACTCTTGTATATTATAGTAGTAAGCCTTGGTAATTGACTTGTATACAAGCTTAAGATAATTATTGAAACTAAAAGCCTAACTGATATATGCTTATATTTCTCAGGCTCAAGAAAGGGTACTTCACCAGAAACTTCTTTAAAACAGTAGGCTTGTTTACTTAAACGAAAATGGTTTGGAAAAAAGTAAGGTGGATTTCCATATGCAAAAAATATATCAAAGCAACCAATATAGAGTTTTATTTCTATCAGTTTCTTGAGATTTCTAGACACACTTTCTATGGCATAAACTGGATCTGAAAGACTTTCTCTTTCATGCATGAGACAATACTTTTTTAACAGGAAAGAGCTGTTGATTTCCTAAATGACATACATTGTCGTCAGTCTAATTTATTGTTTGGGTATATCATAATTATTGGGAGAATTCTATTTGTCCTACAGGTTTTAACACTTGATGGCAACCAACTGAGAAGGTATGAAGTTCTCCACAAACCAGATCTTTTTAATAATGTACACGCAAAGCAGATTTTTAAATATTGCTTGCCACTAAAAAGTACATGTGTAGTTAAGAAATGGTTTTTGTGATTCGAGGTCCCATAACTGACTCAATAAGACCAATCCACTTTCCAACAATGTAAAATTTCAGTTAACTTTGGCCAACGTGGTCCACAGAACATTGATTAATACTATGATGCACATATAGCTTCCCGTTGTTATTTGAATTTAGTTACTCCCTCCGTCCTGAAATAGATGCTCCATGAGATGAAAAACGGTTCGCATTGCTATTATGGAGCATATATTATAGGGCGACGAACTAATGTCGTCGCAAAACATGTAAGTAAAAGGGAAAACTCCCTTTTGCGTCGCAAAAGGGAGTATCTCTTTTTAGAAACTGTCTAACGTCTTTTGCGACGACAATAGTTTGTCGCAAACATGGCTTCTAATTTTTTTATCGTCGCAAAAGGGAGATCCTTTTTTAAACGTCTTTTGCGACGACATTAGTTTGTCGCAAACAGCTTCTAATTTTTACAAAATAAATTTCGTCACAAATATTATTTTTAATTTATTTTGTTTCCGGTTTTCAGGGAAGCGACAAAATTTCATCTTTTAGCGACGGAATATTTCGTCGCAAAGGTTACCTATTTTGTGATTAAACTTATCTCGTCGCAACTACTTTTGGGGACGGCGTATTGGGACAGAATGGCGAGTGACGAAATTAGAGGTTTTAGTGACGAATATGGGCGTCGCAAGAGCCATAATTTGTAGAGACATCACTTTTGACACGTAATAAACTTGTAAAACAAGAAACATATAACAACAACAATGAGAGCAGTAATTATGCATACTTTAGAACTGGATGAGATGATATAGCAAAATAACAAAGATAACAAAATAAAGAATTAGACAAAATGCTTCATCTCCAAATAGAGATTCATGTGTGCCTCATACAGCTTGAGGCAGGTGAGCACACTGCTCATGGAGTGTTACTTATGTAACACGTAGAATCATCTCAAACCGTAAAACTTACCAAACCATAGTACTCCTACCATCGAGTCGTTGAAAGGGTATGTTCAAATCAGCATAAGGAAACTTTCTCAATTTAGTATGAGGACATCACCGGTACCCCATCAAACACCGATCTGTACGTGCGCACGCATACCTGCACACTCCACCTTAATGTGCACTTGCGCGTACAATGTCCCTCCCATGCAAAAAAGATGTGATCCTTCGTATCCGTTGGAGCTCGATCTCAAGGCAGGGGCAAGCCTAGTCTCAATACTTTCCCGTCCCCTGATGATGCGTGTCATCATATTCGATTCGACGCCTTCAACGGCGTAGTCAGATTGGAGATTTTTAGGGAGGAGATAAGGAGCATGATGCAGGCCATAGCTGACGGGCTGGGGTTCATGCCTGTTGAGATGTTGCTTGAAGAGGGCAGTTTCTTTAAGGCTGCGGTGGAGCGGGAGTCAGCCAAGCTTCTTGCCTAGTCAATGTTATTACTTGTTATTGTTAGTTCATTGTAGACTATTTGATTTAGAAGGTGTGATTGTTGTCGGGCCATATGGGATGACTTTTATTTGCTCTGATTTTTTTCGGTTTTTCCAATGAGTTTTTATTGTTTGTTTGTTCCATCATGTTGCCAAATTGGATTGGTTAAGAATACCAATTATGCTTCCCATTCATATGTCAATTGCATAATTCCCCTAGCCCGAGGCAACTCCATTGGCCTCATATCGGTTCAAAGTATTATGGTGTTTCCTTTTTATTTTATAACAGGTATTATGGTGTTGCACCAGCCTCGTAACATCAATTCTTATAACCTATAACACAACAGGTAAGGGATTAGGTAAACGAGCTTGAGTCGACATGATTTGAACCGTCGGATTGAATATCTGATGTCATGCAGGGTAGGCGAAGATGCAGGATGAACTTGCATGTCTTCATGCCCGTAAGGATGAAACAGCAATTGCCTGCAGAACTGCTCAGCAAATGGAAGCTGAACTTAAAAACACTTATAAGTCTCTAAAGCTAGAGTTCCGAAATGTAGAAAACCAGAGGAAGACGGAAAAAGTATTGTTTGCAATTGATAATATGGAATGTACAGATGTTCCCCTGCATAGAGATTGGCACTCGGGCAAGGCTTCAGAGCTCTTGAGGTCAGAGGTGGAGCGAACAAAACTGCCAGCTGAGTTGAAACAGCTTAAAGAGAAGTTGTTATTAGTGCACAAAAAGGTGGAGGACTTGAGTAGGAAATCTGAGGAATTAGATGCTCAAATTCAGACTGTGACACTGGATATCACCAAAGGAAAGCAGAAGAGACAAGATTCAGAAGCTGATCTCAAAACTGTAATTCATGAAAAGGAAGTTCTTTTTGAAATGAGGGAAAAGGTAAGGAGCGACATTGAAAAGTTGATAGTTGATTATCAGGGTAAGATTTTTGTAGGGGAGTTGAAGGAGGCAGAGATAGTTATGTGTGAAGAAGAGATCTGCGAGATGGTAAAACATATTGATGAGTTAAAAGCAGACACAGTGGCTGAGGCAAAGAGGAGGAACCAAGTAGTGGCAGAAAACACTTGGTTTGACCATGAATGCGTAGTACAGGAGCTTGAAGATGCTCAAAGGTCTGTTTTGCTAGCCGGATCATTGCTTGCCAGGTGAGGTTTGTTCTTTGTTTTGCTTCAAATATCTAAAACTGTTGTAAATTTGCAATGTACTTCTGTTTTACGGGTGTAATGGTAAGATTTGGAGAGGATTGCATGGCCATGTTTTGCTTTTGAGCTATATGGTGGTGCATGAGCTTAATTAAAATCCATGGTAACAGCATTTCTCCGCTTATTGGTGCCGGAAGGAATCTTTTTTTTTTCCGCCAGTACCTGAAGGAATGTTAAATGATATGCAAAATTATATTCCCACCGTCCTGAAATATCTGCCACATCTTAAAAGTGGCAGGTATTTCAGGACGGAGTATAATATGATAGTTTGATGAGGCAAGTCCTTTTATCATACGGAGGCATAGATAGGCCCCAAATCTCCAAACTAGCCAAACTTTTGTAACTGGTAGTGCACTTTGCCCTTTTATTGCAAATAACCTTTTGCAATTTTAAAGGTAGGTTCTTATCTCTGAGGTGCACCTCAGGCAAGGCATTTGATAAGCACACTTGAGGTGTTAGTACTGAAGCTTTAACTCTCATCAGCTGTGTGTTTTGCCCATGATTGAAACGTGGGTCACTCGTTTCAAGCTAGAGAGGGTGTTTTACTCTATCCAGTACACAAAAATAATTTCGTTGTGTTATTATATGAGGCTGGTGCTACATCTTTTTGCATCGCTTTCTTTGAGGTGCAACCTCTCCAGGCCGATGCTATTTTTTTTAGACCACATGTAACTATTCTACAAACAAAAAAGCGCTTGATTAATTCAAGTATACAACTATAGATGATTATTTAGAATTTTTCTTGCTAATAATTTTTCAACGTTTATGTAAAGATGCTTAGCTTAGGTTGAGTAGATTTACTGAGTTGATTGCGGTGGGCTGGCTGCCTATGAGTCTGCGGCAACACTGCCCAAGGTTTTAAAAACTGGACAGGTGACCGACCCAGAATTCCTTCCGGGTAGGTCAACCGGGTTCAATCGGTGGTTAGCCCGGGTTGACTTGGTGCTAATGTTATTAAAAAAAAATTTAAAAAAAGAAGAGGGGTGGGGGTAGGGGGGTCTGCCTTGCGGGCCGCCAGAGGGGGAGGCGCTGCCCCGTTGAGCCAGAGCCCTCCCTCACTAGTGCTGCCGTGTCGAACCAGAGGCTCCCCCTAGGTGTTAATCAGAACTTTGTGATTGAACTCAGAGCAAAACCCGATGGCAGTCTGTTTGAGCAGCGGCCATCGGCGACTGTGGCACTCATGGTGATCGACGGCGGTGATTATTCGAAGCGATGACGATGGTGACGGCTTGGGCTTGAGCTTGATGGTGAGTGTTGATGAAGAGGCGGAGGTCACAATCGACGATGACTATGGAGACGAGGACAGGGTTTGGGAGCAGAACAGACGGCCATGGTCTGACGGCGAGAGCATTCGACTGCAAGGTGACAACAGCAGTGCGACGGCCCCCGAGGAGGGAGGGGGGCTTGGTTCGACGGGGCTTTGGCTCAATGGGGTTCGGCGGCCCCACGAGGCAGACCCCCCTCCCCCTCTGGCGGCCCTACGAGGCAGACCCTCCCCTCTTATCGCCACAATGTCGAACGCGGCATCGGGGGGTCTCGGGCTCGGCAAAACAGGGGGAGAAGAGGGAGTGGGGGCCACCAGAAGGGGGGAGAAGAAAAGAGGGGGGCGCCAGAAGGACCGGACCAGTCGGACGGTCACTGGTTTGACCGGCCAGGTCAACCTACCTAGCCGACCCAATCAACCTGGACCAAAAAGTGGCCCGGCTTAGGTGGGCCCAGTTTTTAAAACCATGACCCTGCCTGAGACGTGAGCCTGGACGCTTATAAACATGATTCTTACTATATATCTTACATTGGGAATTTGGAGAAGATAATATGCCCCCCTGCATTAACACACGTGAGCCTAGACGCTTATAAACACTGTTCTTACTATAGATCTTACATTGTGAATGTGGAGAAGATAATATGCAAATGATCCTATCGGGATGTCTAAGCAAAAGGTATTTTTATATTATTCTTTGCAGACCAGGAAAATGTTTTTCCCAATCAATTAAAGGTCTCATTTAACCACCCAATTATGTAGCTTAGCCTTCAGCTGGTTTCTATTCTGAAGTCAATGAATAATTAGTAACTATCTTATGTACATTGGCCTTTGTTAATTGAATTTATTCGATATTGGATATATCCAATTGTAACACATTTTTAAATTTTGTTGTGAATATTGAATAAATGAACTTCACTATTTCATCTCTGGCTTGTCAAGAATGCCCTATTGTCCATTCAATGCTTCCTGCTATATATACCCAATTGAAATTGATCTAAAGAAATGAGGCATGCACAAATTGGCCTATGAGAACGAGTGAAAGCTGGCCATGGCCAAATACAATGAAATCAAACGTGCAAAACCAAAATGAATCAGTTTCTTAGACAACTATATATTCATAAGGTAATGTATCAAAACAATAAATATATATATTCATAATGTAAAATTTATCTAATTTGATAATGACGTTCGAAGTTGACATTGCTACACTGAGACCACCCTTACCTCTATATGCGAGAGAGGTATACCGTATAAGTAAATGTTTTCAGAGAAATTACAGAAGCACATATGCAACACAAGGAGAGCACGGGCATGATTGGGCCCATTGGGCCTTCACAAACTAGCGAAGCCACTCCACTTGCTGATAATGTGTTTTGCAGCTCCTTCCGCCTTCACCGCGACTCATGACCACAAATCTCAGTACTCCTAGAATAAAGATGCTTTTGTTGCAGGATAGTGATACACATACACCGAATTTGTACTTCAGAATCCTACAGCAGGCTTTAATTAGAGGGAAAGGTGTAGAGTTTTGGAGTAGAGCTATTAGTGTAGAAATATCATTTTCTGTGTTACCTACTAAATGCATCATGTTATTTGTGGCTGTGGAGTTGCATATGAATAAGGCCCAGGACCTCCTCAAACCTAAAGCTCAATGTAAGATAACCAAGTTTCCCAAAAGCTCGAGCTGTTCAGAAATAAAAATCTTAAATAATTTATTGTATGTTCTAATAATTTCTTCTTGGGTCTAGAAATTTTCAAGTAAAGAAGGAGCTGATCGCTAGTCAAGGTTGCTTTTGCTATCTGATTCCATATATACAGTTGCAATGCTGGAAAATGATTACCAAAGGGGTTGTTTCATGAGATTTATGAGCAACTTCTCATGAATGTCTTAGTGCTTCCTGTTGTTTTCACTTTTTCCTATGTTTTATTTACCAATTTCTCAATGCTCACCCTTCTTCTTTCTAACTACTATATCTTAGTACTTGAAGCGCATAAAAAGCCACTAGCTATGATTTTAGAGGGATGTTTTATTTGAATAGACTTTTTATATGTCAATGTTTCAAAAATAAAAGATGTTTCACGGATAAAAGTATAATATACGAAGTATTCTTATTGGTATTCTGTAATACTCCCTCCGTCCAACAATATATGTCCTCTCACCTGCCATTCATGGCCTCCTGTCCTCCTATATTAACCTCTTCTCCGCTCTTCAACAAGTTAATCTTCCCACCCCCGCCATCGCTCTTCGTCTCCGCCATGTCGGTGGCCAGCTTCCTGGCTTCGGCCACCAGCGGCCTCTTGGAGGTCCGGGGGAAGAACTTCGAGTACTCCAAGTTCTGCGACTGGCAGTCCAAGAACAACAAGGACAAGGAGACAAAGAAGAAGGAGAAGATGGCGGTCTCAATCCGGACGGGGATGTTTGCGTTCTATGCTCCGGCGTTTCTCACCGGAGCCGCCTCTTTGGCTCTCTTTGCCGGTGATGGGTCATTCAGGTTCCACTTGCTTGCTTCTGCGGTTTCCGTGCATTTTCTAAAAAGGGTCCTTGAGGTAGTCTTGTTTTTAAAATGTTGAGTTTTTTGCTTTCGTTTGGTACAAATTATTTGAAGTTTTGTAAAATAATTTTGTTTCAAATTTATTTTTAGTTTAGTTTTGAGATTGTTTGATGGTAAAAAACCCCAATAAGAAGATTGGAAAAATGAAAAGAGATTATTGAGGTATGTATTTTCTTCTGATTTTGTAGTTGTTTAATTATAGTGCTCTCTATACATAAATCTAAGAAGTTTTTCAGAGCGGTTCAATTCAGTCTTGATTAGAAAAGAAGATATTTATTGGAACATATACTGCTTTGTCTTGTTTGTATATCCAAATAGCTCATTTTGGAATTACAATCCAGACAATTGTGGACGGATGGAGTACTATATATGAGAAATTAGTATCCGAGTTTCCTCTTATTAATAGATGAATAACAATTTAAGCTTTATATATACAACTGCTTATATCTAAGATAGGAATTTAAATTAATAGCTCTAGAATGTGGTCTGAAAACAGTCAGATTGTTGAGAGGGATGGCTTTGGGCCTTCTATTTTAAATGGCGACTGGGATACTAATTTCTCATATATAGTACTCCATCCGTCCACAATTGTCTGGATTGGAAATCCAAAATGAGCTATTTGGACATCATGCTTTCGTTTTTGGATGCGTGGATTTTCACTTGAGGCTGATGTAGATTGAAAATTGACGGGCAGTGTGTGTTTTTGGACTGATATATTGTATGGAGTGCATCCAAAACATTTTGAGAAACGCCGGAGCATAGAACGCAATTGGATATCATGCTTTCGTTTTTGTATGCGTGGATTTTCACTTGAGGCTGATGTAGATTGAAAATTGACGGGCAGTGTGTGTTTTTGGACTGATATATTGTATGGAGTGCATCCAAAACATTTTGATAAAAGTAAAAACACAAATTGATTGATGGAATAATGTAATTTTTGACTAATTTTGAGCAATGTTTTTATGGAGTATATTTAGCAACTCATATGAGAACCTTAAATTCTTGTTAACAATTACGGTTATTATTCTGATTATGATATAAGGACAATAGGGCATATGGTATGTGGTCATATATAATCATCATTACTTGCAACTTTTTGTGCTGCTGATAAAGCAGTTCATTTTTTGTGTATACACGATTTACTCTCTAATCTGGTCCTTTGTAGGTCCTGTTTGTTCACAAGTACAGTGGAGGCATGATTCTCAATTCTGTAGTCACAATTTCTCTCTGTTACTTCCTTTTCTCTGTGACTAAAATTTACAGCCAGTATCTAGCAGATGGAATCCCTGATCCCTTCATAGATCTAAAATATGCAGGAGTCATTTTATTTTTTGTGGGCATAGTAGGAAACTTCTATCATCATTATCTTCTCTCAAAATTGAGAACGAAGGATGGCGAAGGTTACAAAATTCTTAGAGGTGGTCTGTTTAGCTTGTTAATATGCCCACATTACTTATTCGAGGCGATAAACTTAGTTGGGATCTCCATCTCTCCAACAATTTACACCATCTCATTCACCTTGGGAACTACACTGTACTTGTTGGGGAGTCATGCCACAAGGAGATGGTACTGCTCGAAGTTTCCGAATTTCCCCAAGAATGTGAAGGCCATGATTCCTTACGTTTTCTAAGACGCATAAAGGAGGAGGGTCATCTTTGATTGCTTGGGTGCATTTTTGTGTCACAGAGATCTGTTGAAGAATGCAAATGCTTGGAGCATTGAGAGAACCTAAATTTCCGAGGAGACTGATGTTATTAATGGAATTCTTTCGTGTTGATTAGTTCTTGCAACTATAGTATTCATGTGCACAAATTCTGATTGTATAGGAGTCGGCTGGTGCTTAAATAATTATGATTGTTCAATCAAAATAAATTAAACTGTTACTTGTCCCTTGTCTTTGCGTTTTTTTTTTCAAACAAGTAAATAGAACAGCTCAATGTGTAAATTTCTGCAAATATTGTTAACATTATTGCGTGCAACCAACAAATGTAGTTTAGATTTCTGTCATCAGTTCATTTTTTAAGCTTGTACTGGTAAATGCGCATAATTGTTTGCTTTTATCTTAGGAGAGCCTTTAGGATAATGCTCGTGAATAATCACTCGGCTACATGTGTTGAATTGTAGGCGTTAGTAGATTGTAGCTTTCAAGTGTCTTGATATCACATTTGGGTAGTAGATAAATTTCTTTTTTAGAAAAGAGATGAACTTAATCTGATGATAAAGCTAGTTCTACTTGGTAATGTTAGGAAATCTTATATTTTCAAAATTTTTAAAAGAATGCCTCTTAAATGGGGGGGGGGGGGGGGGGGGGGTGGGGGAGCTCATAAAAGAAGTATTAGGGTTTATTAGGAGTGTTACTTCTTGGATCTAGTGATTCTCTAGTAAAGAAGGAGGTCAGGGTTACTTGATTTGTTTTTGGAGCTCACATATGCAAGTATTAGTGATACAAAAGAATTACAGAAGGAGCTATTTCATGAGGATTTATAACAAATTTTTGAGGAGAAAAAGTCCATATGAATTTAAAGTTACTATTTCTGTTTCCCTACCTCTTTATCTTCTCATTGATCTCTTGGCTATTCTCTCGTTTTCACTTTTTGTTTACCATTTTATGTAATCAATTTATTTCTCCATGCTTACCTGCTTCTTTCTAATCACTTTGGGCCCATGGCTGTACTTGAACTGTATAAAATACCAATGGCGGGGGACATAGCTGGCTATCTTTTTAGAGGGCTGCTTTATGTGGTGTTAACAGTGAAGTAAGATCTTTATGAAGATTCTGGGTTGTTAATTTTTTTTTCGATTGGTTAACACTGTCTTTTTTTTTATCTGTGGGAATGGTCAGAGTAATTGGGACAGAGGCAGCAACCTTCCCTTGATGATCCAACTACAAGTAAGGAGTTGAGTAAAAGTTTGGTTTGTGAAAATAATTGAAGAAACATTGGTAAATGCTAATGAAGCAACCGTCATTCCACGAGGTAAATGCCAATGGAAGGCCTCCATCAAAGCTTCAAACGTGATTAAAAGTAGAAATCCCCCTCCGTGTAGTGAAGTTTATCTGCATTACAACATGAGTGAAATTTATCTTTAAGACCCTAAACCCTGGTCTTGAGATAGCAAACCCAGCCATGTAATATTGGACTCGTCTTTTTTCAAATTCAGATGAACTTCATTGGATGGAGGGAGCATATGTTTTTTTTGGTAGTTTATTACCAGCCTAATAGACATTGAAAATATGCTTCTTGATTATTTGCCATGTGCAACAATTTTACTACTCCTTCCTGTCACTTTTAATTGAGAATGCACATAATTTGTCAATTTCATTGAGATGTGGGGTTCACAGCAAAAGTCTAAACTTTCAGAGTGAGTCATCTGTCCAAGTGAGTGAGTGCCTTTCATGGCGGAGGCCTCTCAGCCTTGCCCTCGACCTAGGGTCACTGTCTGTCACCCTTGAGCGGAAAATAATTAGGGAATGGTATCATCTAACTTTGGTACACATATTTTTCTAATTGTCTTGATTAAAAGTGACAAGAGGGAGTAGTTTATAGCAAAGGGCAGATCAAAGGGGACACCACCAATATACTAATATTCTTGATTTTTTATGCATTATAATAACAAAAGACACTTGGTTATATTGTGCATAAGTTGCCAAATATTCATTTTGGATGGTGAAAGTTTATTCCTTTTTTCTTTCATTAAAGGTAAAATTGTCACATGTAACGCCCCAATTTAAATACACAAAATTCGTATAAATTGGAGTAAAATTTTTGCCGGCGGAAGGATTAAAACACAACATTCAAAAACAAAAATGCCAGAGCCGAAGCTCGAGCCCATCATTATTCAAAACATATTACGAGCGTTGGGGCATTACTTTTTTATATCAATTTTGAACATATAAATAATTAAAAACTTACTACTTTAATTTGATTAAATCATGAATTAGCAGGGTCATTTGGGTCGATGTATGTCACAATCTATAGTAGCTAATAATTATTACAACAAAGAAATATTTTGGCACATACACATGCTTGAGTCATCACTGAATTTAAAAGAAAGTACTAAAGAAACTTGGATTCTACTTTTTGAATGCCTTCTCCTAGCCTCACGCTATCGCCCTACATCTCATACTCTGTTGAATCCATAAAAGAAAACAATCCGTGTAGGGGGAACTCAATAGGAAAGGCTACTCTCACAAGACTAATGCAAATATAACAATAATATAACATGAGCATAGTTGTTCTAGCACAATAATTCAATTTTATGCTTATACTTTCATCTGCTACACTATTAAACCAGTTGCTACCCTATGCCTTAGTTCTCAGGTCTTGGGTAATTCCTTCTAGGTCTCATCTCTTGTGGAATCAAACTATATGCTTCTAGGTCTCGTCTCTTGTAGAGTCAACTTGAATTCTTTCTACATTCTTTTCGATCCCTACCAACTATGTTTGGCAGAAGATCTTGAGAGGAATTCATATTTCCCACCGGTTTGAATTACAAGCACAATGAACTTCGCTATAACTCTACATACTTTCTTGATCTCTTGATCGAAGCCTTCAAGATGGCCAACCTTGATAAGGGCTTTGTGCCTTTCCACTAGCACAATTGCTCTTTTAGAACGTAGATTCTTCTTTCTTCATTTCTTCTTCAGGTGTTGGTTCTTTTGTAGAACCTAAGAGTCCAACTCTCATTCACGTAATCTCATTATTCACTCTTAGTGTAGATTATGACATTATTGTTAATATCTAATTTTTTTAGTTTATTATTCCCATCCCATTGGTTCTCAAATGACTCACTAATGCTACCTCTCTAGTTCCTCTCTGTACAACCCAAGGCTTCATTCTTTCTATACTTCTTCATTTCTATTCATTGCAGGTTTCATCGACAAGTCATCCAATGACTCATGTCTTGTCATTGGGTGGGTGGTCGTTGAACTCACATATGCTTTTATTGAGTCGACTACTATTTCTATTTCTACCAAATCATTGGTTTAATTACTTCTACAGTTGCATTTTATCAAACACTAATTCACTATTTAGCGACAAGTAGTCCTACGACACATGGCTTGTCGTTGGGACTTGTTGCTGACTTCGACGAGTACAAAATTTTAACTAAATAAAACTCTATATCTCTAATGAATCGTGCATTATTTCTACATTTCACATAAGATAACCAGAACATGTTTAACAATATAATGTCGACTACTATTTCTATTTCTACCAAATCATTGGTTTAATTACTTCTACAGTTGCATTTTATCAAACACTAATTCACTATTTAGCGAGAAGTAGTCCTACGACACATGGCTTGTCGTTGGGACTTGTTGCTGACTTCGACGAGTACAAAATTTTAACTAAATAAAACTCTATATCTCTATTGAATCGTGCATTATTTCTACATTTCACATAAGATAACCAGAACATGTTTAACAATATAATCATTATCATATCTTCACAAATCATACATCTTAATTCCAAGGATAAACATGATCAAATTTCCATATATACATTTTTCATGTGATCACTTATATTTAAAATCGCATCTTTGAGTAAAAGGAAACTTACCTGCTCTTCCTTGATCAACATACACATCAACATATCATTCACATGACATATCTTAATATTTAAGAAATATAATCAATATTAAAGATGCAATATATCTTAATACATGTGAAACCATCATAAAACAAGTGATTCTTAAAACATGCGGCAATCACAATTCATGCAAGTGATACCTCAGGGAAATCACAATGAGATATCGACTCTACTATTCATAAATTTAGCTTTCCTACTATTTTTGTGTTTTAATTACTCGCAAGTGCACAAATTGATTTTGAATATAGATATGCAAATTGCAAGGTCGATCCCTCAAGTACTTGTGTATGGAAAAAAGGAAAAGTTTAAATGAGATTATTCTCATTTGGCTTGTATGAAACCAATTTCATTTGTAGCCGTTGGATCTTGATCTGATGGCCACAAACAGTTACATAAAACTCACCTACCCAGTGATTTGATATCCACCCTTGGATCGGAATCTAATGACCCAAAAGATTATCCTCATGCTCCTTATATGAGAGCGATCTCATGTAAACCGAACAAGACTAACCTAATCAAATGAACCCTTAAATTGATTGTAAAGATTGGATTATTTAAACTAATAAAAATTAATTAATTGAACAATAAAATAAAATAAAGTAATTTATAAAAAGCACTTAAACTAAACAAGTAATTTAAACTAGGGCAAAAAATTAATTAATTACCAGAAATTGCAGAAGGTATAAGTAAGCGGAAGACTAAGGCTTCGAAATCAGCACATATTAATTTGTAAGAGTTACATCTTGATCATTGATTATATTCATAATTTATCTCATAGCAAAATGAAATTTAATTTCTCTTACTACGGAATATATTATCTTTGAGCACTTTTAAATACAAATAAATTTATGTCCTCCAATGCTTAATATGATTAGATCCAAATCATCAATTGTACCCACAAATAGTAAATTATAATTAATATCCAAATCTAATTATAAGAACTACAAATTCAAGCATAACAATTAGGATAACAATATTCAATTGAGCACATATAAAGAACACAATCAATTCTCATAGCATAAAACTCATACAACTAACATGGCTTCATCTTAGCCTTGGCAGAGAATTTGGCTACTCATACTTATTAAATTAAAGACAAAAATAGAGATTAACTTCATTTAAAATAAAAATCGTAACTTACAAAATTAGAGAAATAATAATAATTATGCTCTAAAGACTTTGTCCTCCCATGAACTGTCGAACAAGGCGTCACGATCTTGTGCACAACAGTGGCCCAAAAGAATGAATAGACAAAAGAAAAGAACAATAAAGAAAACTCTAAATTCTCTATGTACTCTTATCCTCCTTTGTGCTCTTCTTCTTTTATAGTTGTCCCAAATCCAATTCAGTTACCTTGCATATTTGAGGATGAACCCAACTCTCAAGTTATCCCAATCAAGTACCAGAATTCCAAAACCGCATCCTCCCAAATCTTCTATGTTGAGCACAAATCTGTCCCGAGCAGTCGAGCATAGCACTCAAGCCTTTCTTTCCTTTTTTCATTTCATTTCTCTTGAAACCCGTCTTAACTTTCTCATCCGTTGGATCCTATCTAAGTGGCTCTTATTTAAAATCAGCCATCTTTTCTTTAGTAGCAATCAACGGCTAAGATTGTCTTTGCACTTGATTTAATCCTTTACATGAAATTGAGCTTTTAAAAACTCGCTTTTGAGATCATCTGACAACTCGAACTCTTGAAACCTACATAAATAAAATTAAGCTAAGACTTAGATGCATAATAAAATATAATTCAATGAAAACTATTAATGTATCTAAATTATTTAATTTGAGCAAAATAATTATTAAACTATTAATTACCAACCTATCACTAAAACACATGCTTTTATTCTTATTTTAAGGAAGAAATGACACTAACAACTTTGGAAGTCGAATCCTCTATGTATAAAGGTATATAAAATAGTACATATTCTCTATATATCACCTACATCAGATACAAACAACTTGAAGCCGAATCCTCATTTCTCCTTCTCCCTTTGAAAGTCAGCCTCCTTGAGTCCTCTGGGTTTAGGGCATCCAAAACGTCAATTGGAGAAGGATAAAATTATTTTTATACCCTTCCAAATAGACCAGCACGAATAGAATCCTTTTTCGATTTGACTGTGTATCCTACAAACAATAGTCCAGCGACAACTAACTTGTCATAGCCTTCTTGTTGTAGAACTTCAGAACTAAATTTATTGTTTATTTCAGATACTTATATTTTGTGGGTCTTACATCACACAAGATATTTATTCCTTATTTAAAAGGAAAACCTAGTCTGTGCTAGATGGACCCCATTGATCTGCCGGTTGTCTGCCATGCAGTGCACAGCGCCGCAGCAGAGGCTAGCTAGCCTGAGTCTATTCAAAATCATCCAAACCAAACAAGCTTTAGAGATTGGCTTCTTTAAAAATCAATCTAGGGGTGGGTATTACCATACAACTGAAGCATTTGCTTTCTTATAACAAAAGTGACTTTGTCAAAACCAACCTGCTTTTGTTTACTCTATTTGTTTGAAATTATTATTAACATAAGGGTTTTCAAAACGAACTAAAAATTGTTTATTTTGAAAAACCTTACATTAATAAATACTTTCGGACATTGGGATTACCCCCCCAAATTTGTATTAACATAAGGGTTTTCAAAATGAACTAAAAATTATTTATTTTGAAAAACCTTACATTAATAAATACTTCCCGACGTAGGGATTATCCCCATTCGCCTCCCCCCTCCCCCCAAAGTTAATTAGGGTGATACTTTCAGCATCCCAAATTTATCAGTAACACCCACTTTCATAAGTAGTGTTGGAAAAAAGTAATTTTTTCTAGCATGCTGAGTAACACCCGAATGGTATATTTTGAGTGCAGATATTGACTGACAAAAATTCCACCATTTAAAAGTTGCATTCCAGAGATAGACATAACCGTTAATGGTCAACTTTATCATTGAGTTTAATCTGGTGGTAGGGATCCACCATTACATTTTTTATGGTAGGATCGAATCATCAGGTTCCTTAGTATCTGACCATGGAGTTGTACAGACAAGAATGTAATTGAGAATAATCCGATGTTACTTGGTAACTAAAAAAACTTTGGGTTCTACTTAGCATGTGGTGTTATAGAAAAAAATTATGGTGCTGAAAAGTCTCACCCATTAATTAAATTATGCATAAGAAAGCAAAAACAAGATAAATTAGGCTTATTACTCCCTTCGGTCACTTTTAATTGAGAATGTCACATAATTAGCCAATTTTATTTAAAACTCCCCGATAGACCCACGGGGAGCCCATAAACAACCTATGCACCAAATAGCCTTTCACGAGTCCAGCCCACCCAACATCTACATGGCAACTTTTAAAACCAATTCAATTTGCAATTATGCCATTAAATCATTTAATACTCCATAACTGCCTCTTTTTTTCGTCGATGCCTTGAGATCAATCCAGAATACCGTCTCCTTCACTCTCATGCCTAGCGCTATTGGGTGAGCAACCTCGCCACCATCGTTGTTGATTCCATAGAGGAAATGCGCGGAATGGTTTCTTTTGCAATGGTCCAACATTCTGTCTCCTTCACTCTCACTCCTAGCACCATGGCTAACGAGATGGTTGTTGGGTGAGCAACCTCCATGGCCGTCACAATTGCCATTGGCTAGAGTGTATGATTGTCACGCCCCAAAATTTCCGGCCTCGTCAGAGTGTAGAAGACGGGACTTATTCGAGAATACTTGAAGCCAGAAACTCGGGACGCGATCGAATACGCGATCTCTCATTCCATTACACTATCATAAAAGGATGTATAATTTATACCATTCAGTCTTGAAAATAACCATCATTAATATCATGAAGTGAAAATCTATACGTCTAAAACTTCTCTACAATAAAAGTTATTAAAATATCTACTAATAAAAATCATTAAAAGTTTTTGGCAAACATACCACATCGGTTTAATCAGAATAAAAGATAAACTTTAAGTATTTTCAACTGCAGTTTTCAAGCTTTTCTTTTAACTGCAACTTGCTCAGGTCTATTCCTTTTTCACTCTTATATCATAGGATGCATGAGTATTCCAAAGAAATACCCAGTAAGATGCAAAAACTCACAAGAACAGAAAACACAATATAGGACAAGGAATAGGGTTTGACATAAGACAATTGAGTAATCAACAATATTTGAACTGAGCATCAAGATTTCATTTACTTGAGGAATAGTATCTTTCATAAAGACTCCCGAACATCGAAAGTGTAAGGAGAGATCATCATTCATCAATGACTCCGAACATCGAAAGTGTAAGGAGAGATCATCATTCATCAATGACTCCGAACATCGAAAGTGTAAGGACATCCAATTTCTTCTATCAGACATCACCACTTGCAAGTGGTTACTTACTAGGGCCATGCGTCTAGGTTACTCTCCTCATCAGTACTTACGGACACAATGGGCAGAGACTGCAAGACCTTCTGTAATGTCTCACAGCCTAAAACATACATATATGCCTCTCTTTGGGCGGGAGCATCGCAAGGTTCTATAAATATCAGAGATCTCGCAAGATCTAGCAATGACTCTCTGAGCATTCTATGATTCCACCTCGGAGAGATCTTCGCAAGGACTCTTGTGGAGAAACAATCAATATATATGAGCAGTTTTTCTCATGCCATAGTATCAAATACACTCTAGGAGCATTATCTCTCTTCAGATAACTGACTCACGAAAGGAGTTCAACTGAGATATACAACATCAGATGCATTACACATGTATAGCCCTAGATAAAAACACCACAAGACTTAACCATGTTCTAGAGACACTTGTCCAGACCCAATGATCAGAATTTGGTATAATAAGAATCGAGGATTCGGATTCAACACCACAAGCGGAGTACCAAAGACTTATTGAACACTGAAATGGCCTTGATTATAGTTCTTATACTTACTCAATTCTACGTAATCTTTACTAGTAAGTCTTGTAATACATCTAATATTCATCATGCACTTATCTTATAATATAATATCTTGTATTGGTGAAGTATTAGTGACTTTTAGCCTAATTACAGTGTATTGCCTTTACATATCAGTTGATTTCCGGCAGTTCCCACAGACAACATAATTCAAATTAGCCTCTTAAATTTTTAGTGTTATTACTCCTATGCGTCTAGTTTCCAACCCAACAAACGTTATATTTTTTTATTTTTTTATAATTAATTACACCTATTTTAATACAGGTCGTCGGCATAGGAATAGTCATGACTGAGAACACTATTCTTAATTCTATTTGATTAGTGAATGTAATTACCTCTTAAATGCGTAACCTCTGACACCTAATGCATTCACATGCTTGATTACATGATATTTTATACTTATTACAGAATCTCATTAGTTTTAAGTTTTAGTAATTTTGAATGAATAGGGTTTGTTTCCCTATTTATATATGAACATACAATCATGCATATCTCTTATAATAGATCTATTCTAAGAAATGGACAACTAATATGAGATAACCTGAGACTCATGGTCACTGAATTGACATCAAACATATGCCCCCCATCGACTGATCAGTAGAGTCATGACACTTGCTGAGAGATGTTCGTCAATAATTGTCCATTTTGACCAAGAACGATAACAATCATTATTGATTAAGGCATTGTAGCGATACATATGACATGAAATATCAATGAAACATGACAACTTGATCTAGACAACAACCAAGAAGCAAAGATAGCAGCAAGAAAATAGCACAAAAGATTGGAGTTCTTATCTAAAGATTAGCAGGTTTAACAGAAGATAATACGAGCACAAAACTTCAATACAATTCACAATTCTAACGAATCATCACACCTTATGTCAGAAAGACAATTACTTCACAACTATGGAATTGAAACACCTTAATTCTAATGAAGAGACAAGGTTCATGTCATTAAAATATCACAACTTAGATCATCCATATGAAATAGAAAATTCAAAGCAAAGGAGAAGGAAAAACTATCCTACCTCATACAATTGATGTACTTCTTTGCTTCACCTCAAAGATTGTCACCTCCCCGATACATCGCCGCCCTCTAACACTTAGAGTAATAGATTTTTAAACGTGGGAAGAGGATGTGAAGGTACTGATTTGAGGGGGAAGAGGTGAAGAAAACTCGAACAAAAGGAACAAGGGATTGGTCGGCCAATTGAGTAGGCCGGCCACCCCAATTTGGGATTTAAATAGTTAGGGTTTCCTATTCCTTGTTGGATCCACTTTTCACCTTTGATTCTCATCCTTTTAATCTTAGCCATCCATCCAAAATTCACTCCAAATTGGACTTGGCGCTCAAAATCAGTTACGATTCCAAATCTTTTGAAATCAAATCTTCCTCCAAAAGTGATCCTATCTCCCAAATCTAGAAACTGCCTAATCTCTTTCAAATTCTTTTGAACGTCCTTCCCTTTTGACACCCCTTCCGAATTGGCTAATAAAGATTTTGAGAATATTCCTTTCTATTCCCTGATTGGCTATCATAAATAGCAGTATCCAATTTAGTTATTCTTTCCTGATTTACTAGTTACTTTCCCTAGTTACTGTCGGTAAATCAAATCCTTCTCTTTTACTGTAATCTTCTCCAACTACTAAGAATAACCAACTAAGATTTGATCCTACCCACACGTGCCTTGGGCGTCCAGATGCCCTGGCACCCAGGTACATCTGGTGCTAGGTAGGTGTGACTACTAGTATTCGTGCGCATGAATTGATCCCGTAATTAACCACGTTACTATGAGTCATAATTAACTAATTTGCCTCACACACACATGTCCCACTACGTGTCTCGCATCCACCCTGGTGCCTGGCCCCACCATTTGGCGTCAGGTGCCCTTAGACCCTAGCACCAGACCAGCCTCAGTGCCAGGGCTAGCCCCAGCGCTAGGGCCACGTTGACGTCTGCGTGGCTCGTCAGATACCCTGTTCGGGAATTAATTTGAACAGTGCATCGGTTCAGTTTTTTTTGTGATTTATTTAATAAATTCCCCTATAAATAACAACTTAACCTTTACATATTCCACTGGTTATATCTAGGATACAATTTTAAATTAATAGCTCCAGAATGTGGCCTTAAAACAGTCATATTGTTGAGAGGGACGGCTTTGGGCATTCTGTTTTGATTGGTGAATTATTTATATATAATATCATGTTTTCATTTTTGTTAAGTCTACGTGGAGTTTCACTTGAGGCTGATGTAGATGAATATGTGAGGAAAATCGATTGTCAATGTATGGGTATGTGGACTGACTGTTAGTGATATTGTTATGGATTACATAAAAATGAATTAAATAGAGTGAAAAATGCTGATTGATACTCCCTCTGTCCTAATATGGATGCTCCAACAGGAAAAAAGAGTATCTTATGCTCCATTGGCTCAATTTAAGTAGATTTAGAACCTCTTCTCCCCCACCGAAAGAGTCTCCTAGCTGTGATTTACACTATTCAATAAATATCAACTTTTTTCCAGATGGAGCTATTAAAACAGGATGGATGGAGTAGAATATTTGAGAACTGATTTTAAGAAAGTTGTCCTTGATTATACTTAATAATTCATATAATGATGAGATTAGCTGACCTCAAAATGTTGTTATTTTGATTATGGTTATTATTATGTTTATGATATAAAAATAATATGGCATGCGGTATATAGTGAAGCTTTTAATACTTATTGAGTCATTTGAGCGTAGAAAACGTTTTTGAGAGTAGAGGCGGTAATGCCTGGAGAAGAGGAATTAGAAGAATAGCGTATTCATACTGTTAGTTGTAGAACAGAGGAGAAGATTAGTAGTTCATCATGTTCTTTTCCTGCAATTTATACTGTTGCAGGAAAAGCTGAAAACTGGGTAAAGCTAGGGCTTGGAGTTTCAGTACTGAGTTTCCTGTCTCTTATGATAGCTTACTTGATGGGCTCAAATAAGTCCATACGGGGCATGACCACTGAGTGTCAGCTCTTATGCTTCTTTGCTAAAGAGGTTTCTCGACATGGTTTTCTTCTGTTCCCATGTACAAACAACTCATGCTAATATGTTAGTAAGATGTGACACTGTGAGTGGGAGAAATTACAAAAAATACCCGAGTTAACATTTCTCTATAAAGAATCATCATTACTTCAAACTTTTCATACTGCTGATAAAGCACTTCATAGGAAATTGCTTAATTGGTATACAACATTTATTTTACAATGTTACTGCTCTTCCATTCCCCCTTTTTTATCTCTCTTTTCTCTACTTTCTACATGAGAAAAACATTCTTATGCTCATTCTGGTAGTTTATTTATTTTGTTTATTCAATTGATTTATTCTCTACTCTGGTCCTTTGTAGGTCCTGTATGTTCATAAGTACAGTGGAGGCATGATTCTTGATTCTGTAGTCATAATTTCGCTCAGTTACTTCCTTTTCTCTGTGACTTCAATTTAGAGCCAGTGTCTTGCAGGTGGAATCCCCGATCCCTTCATAGATCTAAAATATGCAGGCGTCATTTTGTATGTTGTGGGCATAGTAGGAAACTTCTATCATCATTTCCTTCTCTCAAAATTGAGAACCAAGGATGGCGAAGATTATAAAATTCCTAGAGGTGGTCTGTTTAGCCTGGTAATATGCCCACATTATTTGTTTGAGAGTATTGACTTTATTGGGATCTTCTTCATCTCTCCAACAATTAATTTACACCATCTCGTTCACCTTGGGCACTATCTTGTACTTGTTGGGTAGGAGTTATGCCACAAGGAGATGGTACCGCTCGAAGTTTCCAAATTTCTCCGAGGATGTGAAAGTCATGATTCCATATGTTTTCTAAGACCGAAAGAAAGAGGGTAATTTTTTATTGGTTAGGTGCATTTTTTGTGTGTGTGTCACAGAGGTATGGTAAGAGGATGCAAATACTTGGAGCTATGAGTGAAAAATTCTTTTGTGCTGTTGTCTTGTTCATGCACTATCTTATTCATGTGTGCATATTGTGATTGTACAAAACTGGCTTCTACTTATAATAATTGTTGCATGGGAAACAAATTAAACTGACAAATAGACCCTATATTCTAACATTGGCTGTTGTAGCTTAAGCATATAGTGACACATAAATGCTCTGAAACTAATGGCAAGAAGGGAGACAAGATGAGGGTTTTATCTTATAGATAGAGAAGCTCTCTTCTTGTTGGCTATGGACCTTATCATGGGCTGGTGAATGGTGGAACAAGTCTTGAACTCTTTTTTTCTATAAAAAATGAAACAACGAATAAATAGAACAGCTTTGTTTGTGCTAATAGAAAGATGATGTTCTAGGCTTGTCCTTTTATATCAAGAACAGACTTGTCTATCATACGTTTTCCTCTTTGTGGTATGAATATGTATGACGCTTATCTCACTAGACAGCACTGGGAATAAATGGAAGGGCTTTGTCTGGGCGACAAAAGTTTGGTGGTCTAGATGTGTCTGCCAGATTTCGGTAAAGAATATGACACATATCTCACTAGTTGGAGCACCTAAGCAAGCCACTTTTGTGAGAGAAATTATACACTTGCGCACTGGCTGTGCCATGTAGGATTTGCATCCACGTGACGAATCGCGATCTTGAAAATTGAGGGTGCACATTGGCGATCTTGAAAATTGACGGCTTGAGTTACGTTAACATTTGTATGTGAATGATGAAGAGAACATGTGGATCATAGGGGCTCACTTATGAATAATGAAGTAGGTTCATCACTTACGAATTTTAATTTTAATGTCAGTGTAGATTTACTCAAAAGAAAAGTTCGGAGGTGTTTAATACTGGGACATCCTGGCCCATAACACCAGCCACTTTTTTTTATATTGAACTCCAAAAGCAATGTTCATGGATTATTGAAATTCCCAAGCCAACTTAAATTGTATACGTTCTAATAACTAATAATCCTTTCTTTGTTATTTTAGTAGAAAATTCATTTTTGTCCCTCCATAATTTTTCTTCTTAGGCCTCCCGAAACACGTTGCTGCGTTGGTCTTCAGTGTCTTGTGTATGGAGAAGACCTGGGTCTTAGATCTGTCTGAGTTATGGACAAAAAATAAAGAGGCAAATCCACTTATTCGGCAATCAAGCCAGCCATATCATTCTAAAGCATATTAAGAGCAAAATATAATTGTTGTATGACGGATTTTTCTGGGATTAGTTCACTGTTATTAGTACTCCCCGCCATCCAACCAACCTCGCCTTCATTTGGAAAAAGACTAGTCCAACAGTAGATGGCTTTTTTTTTCTTTTTTTTTTACGGACATAGAGTCTAATAAATTTAAGGATGAGGAGTTCACTACCCCACGATTTAGCCATCCCAATCCTCTGATACACAGACAGTGGGTATCCACCGTCTGAAAATACATGGACATTGGACATCCACACACCGTGCAATGGGGTGGGGGTGGGCTGGTTTATAGGGTGGCGAACTACACATCCCAAATTTAATTCATTTGGCCATACAGGAAAGCTTCATTGGGTGGAGGGAGTAGAAAAAAGTTCTTACTCCCTCTGTCCTAAATTACCTGTCTACATTAGAAAACCAAAATGAATTTATTTTAGTTCATTTTGATTCTTTAATGCAGACAGGTAATATTTGGATGGAGGCAGTACTATGTTACCTACAGTAATATGCCATGGTAACATAGCCAAACTAGTCATTTTGATCTAAAATTTGACAAAAGGAGAGGATCGTAGGAACGTTCCTCTTACATTTAACACTGTTGCCAAAAATACCACTAAACACGAGCAATTTTTTTCAGAAAAACATAGAAATAATACTAGCATGATATGCCACATTGTGGAGCCCATGGAATGTCGTCTCGCCGATATATTGGTATCGGACCCCACCCGATACATCGAAACACTTAAATCTCATTTTTCAAAAATTTTCAAAATATTGCCGAATATTGCCGATATATCGGTATTTTTTTTAAAAAAAGAAAAAAATTAGCTTTCCCGTCTGTTTCCCATCCTAGTTTTGAATTATATATGCATATTTTGAAATCTATGCTTTGCGTTAATTAGTATCACTCATTTTAAAAGTTATATTGTGAAAATACATGTAAAAACTAGTTTTCAACTACCAATATTTTTTTACACTGTATCTCCGATATATCTCCAATATTTTGTCTCTTTGGTTGATTGATATTTTACCAATATCTAATACAATATTCCATGGTAGAACCTCAACCTTACACCACCCAGCAAAAGTGGAGTTCAAATCCATTGAAATTAAAGTTTCACTAGCTCAGTCAAATGACCCGTCTTTTATTGAGCTTACACGATCTCCGTTGATTTGTTATAATCAACCGCTGCAAAAAGTTTTGAGTTTCCCAAACCTTCAAAATAGGGAAACGATATTTGTACAACAGATTCCTACACATTTTCCATACACAGCTGATGTGTATGGAAATGAGTGGGTGAACTGATATGGAAAATGTGTAGGAATCTGCTGTAGGGTTATCACTGCCATTCAAAATATCTTATACTCCCTCACTTCAAAATTAAATTGTAGATGGCGGTCTCATCCTATGGAGCCTTAACCTTGGTTGCCTGTGATGTTCTCTCTTCTCTTGCCTATGCGGCCGGCTAAACCATGGGGTGACGAACTAATCATCCCAAATTTAATTCATTTGGCAATACAGACGAGCTTCATTGGGCCGAGGGAGTAGCAAAAAAGTTCCTACACCCTTTGTTCTAAATTACCTGTCAGCATTAGAAAATCAAAACGAACTGTTTTTAGTTCATTTTGTTTCTTTAATGCAGACAGGTAATATTTGGACAGAGGCAGTACTATGCTACCTAGACTAGTATGCCATGGTAATTGGTAACATAGCCAAACTAGTCATTTTTATCCACAATTTGACAACAAAAGGAGAGGATCGTAGTAGCGCGCGTTCCTCTAAAACTCAACACTGTTGCCAAAAATACCACTAAACACGAACAATTTTTTCAGAAAAACATAGAAATAATACTAACATGATATGCCACATTGTGGAGCCTCAACCTTACACCACCAAGCAAAAGTGGAGTTCGAATCCATTGGTGAAGTTAAAGTTTCACCAGCTCAGTCAAGTGACCCATCTTTTATTGAGCTTACACGATCTCCGTCAATTTGTTATAATCAACGGCTGCTAAAAGTTTTGAGTTCCCAAAACCTTCAAAATATCTTATACTTCCTCCGTTCAAAATTAGAGTGTAGTTTTTATTAGGCTGTGGGACCCACTAAGGGCTGCCTCATCCTATGGAGCCTTAGCCTTGGTTGCCTGTGATGTTCTCTCTTCTCTTGCCTATCCGGCCGGCTAAACCATGGGAAGACGAACTAATCATGCCAAATTTAATTCATTTGGCAATACAGACGAGGTTCATTGGGCCGAGGGAGTAGCAAAAAAGTTCCTACTCCCTTTGTTCTAAATTACCTGCCTGCATTAGAAAATCAAAATGAACTGTTTTTAGTTCATTTTGTTTCTTTAATGCCGACAGGTAATATTTGGACAGAGGCAGTACTATGTTACCTAGACTAATATGCCATGGTAATTGGTAACATAGCCAAATTAGTCATTTTTATCCACAATTTGACAACAAAAGGAGAGGATCGTAGTAGTGCGCGTTCCTCTAAAACTCAACACTATTGCCAAAAATACCACTCAACACGAACAATTTTTTTCAGAAAAAACATAGAAATAATACTAACATGATATGCCACATTGTGGAGCCTCAACCTTACACCACCAAACAAAACTGGAGTTCGAATCCATTGGTGAAGTTAAAGTTTCACCAGCTCAGTCAAGTGACCCATCTTTTATTGAGCTTATACGATCTCCGTCAATTTGTTATAATCAACGGCTGCTAAAAATTTTGAGCTCCCCAAACCTTCAAAATATCTTATACTCCATCCCTTCAAAATTAGAGTGTAGTTTTTATTAGGCTGTGGGACCCACTAAGGGCTGCCTCATCCTATGGAGCCTTAGCCTTGGTTGCCTGTGATGTTCTTTCTTCTCTTGCCTATGCGGCCGGCTAAACCATGGGGTGACGAACTAATCATCCCAAATTTAATTCATTTGGCAATACAGACGAGCTTCATTGGGCCGAGGGAGTAGCAAAAAAGTTCCTACTCCCTTTGTTCTAAATTACCTATCTGCATTAGAAAATCAAAACGAACTGTTTTTAGTTAATTTTGTTTATTTAATGCAAAAAGGTAATATTTGGCCAGAGGCAGTACTATGTTACCTAGACTAATATGCCATGGTATTTGGTCACATAGCCAAACTAGTCATCTTTATCCACAATTTGACAACAAAACGAGAGGATCGTAGTAGCGCGCGTTCCTCTAAAACTCAACACTGTTGCCAAAAATATCACTAAACACAAACAATTTTTTTCAGAAAAACATAGAAATAATACTAACATGATATGCCACATTGTGGAGCCTCAACCTTACACCACCAAGCAAAAGTGGAGTTCGAATCCATTGGTGAAGTTAAAGTTTCACCAGCTCAGTCAAGCGACCCATCCTTTATTGAGCTTACACGATCTCCGTCAATTTGTTATAATCAACGGCTGCTAAAAGTTTTGAGTTCCCCAAACCTTCAAAATTTCTTATACTCCCTCCCTTCAAAATTAGAGTGTAGTTTTTATTAGGCTGTGGGACCCACTAAGGGCAGCCTCATCCTATGGAGGCTTGGCCTTGGTTGCCTGTGATGTTCTTTCTTCTCTTGCCTATGCGGCCGGCTAAACCATGGGGTGACGAACTAATCATCCCAAATTTAATTCATTCGGCAATACAGACGAGCTTCATTGGGCCGAGGGAGTAGCAAAAAAGTTCCTACTCCCTTTGTTCTAAATTACCTGCCTACATTAGAAAATCAAAACGAACTGTTTTTAGTTCATTTTGTTTCTTTAATGCAGACAGGTAATATTTGGACAGAGGCAGTACTATGTTACCTAGACTAATATGCCATGGTATTTGGGAACATAGCCAAACTAGTCATTTTTATCCACAATTTGACAACAAAAGGAGAGGATCGTAGTAGCACGCGTTCCTCTAAAACTCAACACTGTTGCCAAAAATATCACTAAACACAAACAATTTTTTTCAGAAAAACATAGAAATAATATTAACATGATAGGCCACAATGTGGAGCCTCAACCTTACACCACCAAGGAAAAGTGGAGTTCGAATCCATTGGTGAAGTTAAAGTTTCACCAGCTCAGTCAAGTGACCCATCTTTTATTGAGCTTACACGATCTCCGTCAATTTGTTATAATCAACGGCTGCTAAAAGTTTTGAGTTCCCAAAACCTTCAAAATATCTTATACTCCCTCCCTTCAAAATTAGAGTGTAGTTTTTATTAGGCTGTGGGACCCACTAAGGGCAGCCTCATCCTATGGAGCCTTAGCCTTGGTTGCCTGTGATGTTCTCTCTTCTCTTGCCTATGCGGCCAGCTAAACCATGGGGTGACGAACTAATCATCCCAAATTTAATTCATTTGGCAATACAGACGAGCTTCATTGGGCCGAGGGAGTAGCAAAAAAGTTCCTACTCCCTTTGTTCTAAATTACCTGTCTGCACTAGAAAATCAAAACAAACTGTTTTTAGTTCATTTTGTTTCTTTAATGCAGACAGGTAATATTTGGACAGAGGCAGTACTATGTTACCTAGACTAATATGCCATGGTATTTGGTAACATAGCCAAACTAGTCATTTTTATCCACAATTTGACAACAAAAGGAGAGGATCGCAGTAGCGCGCGTTCCTCTAAAACTCAACACTGTTGCCAAAAATACCACTAAACACGAACAATTTTTTTCAGCAAAACATAGAAATAAGACTATCATGATATGCCACATTGTGGAGCCTCAACCTTACACCACCAAGCAAAACTGGAATTCGAATCCATTGGTGAAGTTAAAGTTTCACCAGCTCAAGAAAGTGATCCATCTTTTATTGAGCTTACACGATCTCCGTCAATTTGTTATAATCAACGGCTGCTAAAAGTTTTGAGTTCCCAAAACCTTCAAAATATCTTATACTCCATCCGTTCAAAATTAGAGTGTAATTTTTATTAGGCTATGGGACCCACTAAGGGCTGCCTCATCCTATGGAGCCTTAGCCTTGGTTGCCTGTGATGTTCTCTCTTCTCTTTCCTATGCGGCCGGCTAAACCATGGGGTGACGAACTAATCATCCCAAATTTAATTCATTTGGCAATACAGACGAGCTTCATTGGGCCGAGGGAGTAGCAAAAAAGTTCCTACTCCCTTTGTTCTAAATTACCTGTCTGCATTAGAAAATCAAAACGAACTGTTTTTAGTTCATTTTGTTTCTTTAATGCAGACAGGTAATATTTGGACAGAGGCAGTACTATGTTACCTAGACTAATATGCCATGGTAAATGGTAACATAGCCAAAATAGTCATTTTTATCCACAATTTGATAACAAAACAAGAGGATCGTAGTAGCGCGCGTTCCTCTAAAACTCAACACTGTTGCCAAAAATACCACTAAACACGAACAATTTCTTTCAGCAAAACATAGAAATAAGACTATCATGATATGCCACATTGTGGAGCCTCAACCTTACACCACCAAGCAAAACTGGAGTTCGAATCCATTGGTGAAGTTAAAGTTTCACCAGCTCAGTAAAGTGACCCATCTTTTATTGAGCTTACACGATCTCCGTCAATTTGTTATAATCAACGGCTGCTAAAAGTTTTGAGTTCCCAAAACCTTCAAAATATCTTATACTCCCTCTGTTCAAAATTAGAGTGTAATTTTTATTAGGCTGTGGGACCCACTTAGGGCTGCCTCATCCTATGGAGCCTTAGCCTTGGTTGCCTGTGATGTTCTCTCTTCTCTTTCCTATGCGGCCGGCTAAACCATGGGGTGACGAACTAATCATCCCAAATTTAATTCATTTGGCAATACAGACGAGCTTCATTGGGCCGAGGGAGTAGCAAAAAAGTTCCTACTCCCTTTATTCTAAATTACCTGTCTGCATTAGAAAATCAAAACGAACTGTTTTTAGTTCATTTTGTTTCTTTAATGCAGACAGGTAATATTTGGACAGAGGCAGTACTATGTTACCTAGATTAATATGCCATGGTAATTGGTAACATAGCCAAACCAGTCATTTTTATCCACAATTTGACAACAAAAGGAGAGGATCATAGTAGCGCGCGTTCCTCTAAAACTCAACATTGTTGCCAAAAATACCACTAAACACGAACAATTTTTTTCAGAAAAACATAGAAATAATACTAACATGATATACCACATTGTGGAGCCTCAACCTTACACCACCAAGCAAAAGTGGAGTTCGAATCCATTGGTGAAGTTAAAGTTTCACCAGCTCAGTCAAATGACCCATCTTTTATTGAGCTTACACGATCTCCGTCAATTTGTTATAATCAATGTCTGCTAAAAGTTTTGAGTTCCCAAAACCTTCAAAATATCTTATAGTTTTTATTAGGCTGTGGGACCCACTAAGGGCTGCCTCATCCTATGGAGCCTTAGCCTTGGTTGCCTGTGATGTTTCTCTCCTCTTGCCTCTGCGGCTCCACCTCCTTCCCAGGCAACATTGCTTTCATCTCCGCTGCCATCGCCCTTGCCATCTCTTCCTCCTACCCGTAGTCCTAGTTCTACCATTGTTTGCCTCGACCATGCACCCTCCCCTTCCGCCGAGCTCGCCTGCCCCATCTGCTCTCACAACTTCCTCGAGGAGTTTGACTCCATCCCTGAGCTGAACACTAGCCCTAGCCACTAATCCCCACTTCTCCTCCCCCCACCTCTTTGACGTTTACACCCCCTCGACCTCTCCGTCATGATCACTAGCCTCGCCAGTCGTCGTCTTCTTATTTCCCTACTTTCACAGTTGGTAGCACAAACATCCAATATGTTGTCTAAAATGCTGGTGGGCGGGGAGGAGTAGGAGCCATGAACGGGCCCACGGGACCATGTGTTAGTTTTACAGGAAAAGTAAGATGGACATCTTATAAGAAGAAGCTCATAATTATAAGAAGCTCATAAAAAGCCCAATGGAAATTGAGTTAAATGTCGATATAACTCTGTAGAGAGAAGATGTTGATGGTAGGACCCTACCTTCATATAATAGTGGATCCTTACCACCAATATTGAACTTAACGGAACACTTGGCACTGACTGTCATTTATGTCGGTGGAATGCCACTATGAAATAATGAGATTTTTCGGTCTGACATCTACTGTTAAAATATCACAAAGAGGTGCTACAAAATTATTTTTTTTCCAACCCTACTTATGAAAGTGGGTGGTAATGAAAAATTTTAGGGTGTGAATGAGCCTCACCAATCATACAATATCCTCTCAAGAGCCGTCCCCAACCACAAACAAAATCTAAGAGAGACTGACACAGCTAAAGAACAGAGAAGGATAGTTGGATTCTTGAATCTCTCTAAAATTTTGAACATGGGTCTGCTAGAGAGCTATCTGTTCCCACCCCCGCCATCTCTCTACCTCTCGGCCATGTCCCTCCTGCGTTGTTCTGGGCCTCTTGGAGGTGCTGGGCAGGCATGTCAAATACTCCAAGTTCTGGAATCACAATGCCAGCAAGGAGGATGCAGACGTGGCTAAGGTGCCCACCCGGCCAGGGATGCTCTTCACGTACTCTCCGGCCTAGGAAGCACCAATACGGATATGGCGATACGATACGACACGATACAGGTACGGTGATACGGTAATTTTCAAAAAGTCCCGATACGATACGTCGGGATATGTTTGTTAAAAAAATATTTTTTATATTTTCAAAACACATTTTAGGTTATCCTAGTGTCAAAACAAACAATAACACACATTTATATACCTCTAATTCCTAATTTATTAATGCCATTTTATTTTATGGCGGGTTTTTAAAGGCTTGGTTCCATATATTAAAGTTCAATCTATTTAAAAGCTGAAGTTTAAGCATAGAAAGAACTTGAACCGTTGATCTGCAGTAAAGAAGAAGACGGGTTTTGATTTTAAGTGAAGAGCCATTCAGATTAGATCTGAGAGATAAAGTTGCTACAACGGGTTTTAGCCAATCGAAAGAAAAAAAACGAGAGAACTGAACCAGCTCGTCGGTTCGGTCATAAAAAGAAATAAAAAAGAGAAATAAGAAAACCCGAGCCATCAGCTCGGGTGTCTAACAGAGGAACAGAACATACCTCCAAATCGAGCTCCGGTGAAGAACAGCAGGAGAGGCTCAAGCTCGGAGGCGATCGGGGTCACGGAGAGGCCGAAGGCAGTCGACGACGGTAGTCGACGACGGCAGTCGCATGGTTCTGGTTCGACGGCGGGCTCATGATCGGGGTCACGGCAATTGGGGAGCTCGTTCCAAGGGCGAGACGATCGATGGTTGTCCTCGAGCTTGGAGGCGATCGGGTCACTTAGAGGCCGACAGCAGTCGATGGCGAAACAGCGGCTGTCGCATGGTTCTGGTTCGACGGCAGGGTCACGGTGATTGGGGAGCTCGATGGCGGCCATGGGCGAGATGATCGATGGTGGTCCTGGGCTTGGCGGCGAGGGAACGACGACGACAGCAGTCCGAGGACCGGCGAGCAGGCGGCCGAGCTTTGGTGGCGAAGATAAGCTCCTCTCCTCCTCCTTTCGTGGACATGGTTTTTTTACCTCAAACATATCGAAAACGTATCCGATACGTATTGGTTTTTTTTTAAGGGACACGCCATCGATATGCAGGCAGCCGTATCGATGGCGTATCCATATCCGATACGTATCGGATACGAATACAAGGGAAAAAATGCCGTATCGGTGCTTCCTAGTCTCCGGCCTTTGCCATCTCGGCTGTCTCTCTGGCCGTGGTGGTTGCCGGTGGTGGATCGCTCAGGGCTTGCCTGCTCAGCCTAGTCCTGTCTGCACTTTGGCAAAAGGGTGCTCGAGGTGATCCACTTTTTTATTATTTGTCTCCAAAACATTTTCTTAAAATAAGAAAAGAGAAATTGACACGAAGAAAGAAATTATTATATATTTCATTGGATAGCATTTAATCTTCGTATTTTCCCTATGCAAGCCTAAATTTATGTAAAATGAAATGGAACATGCAAGTGAACACATGGCTGAAGAACATTTAGTCTAGAAATAGGATAATGCTCATGGAAAAAGTTAGTTATATGCTCACAGGTCACACATTAGCGTGCGCAAGCACAGTAGAAGTGATCGGATTGGGATCTGACGGCATATGACAATACAAGGCGTCGGGCAGATTTGAACCCACACAAATGCCATCGGATGGAGATCCGACGCCTCATGATATGCTGACACATCCACGTCAGCATGCACATCGTGCATAAAAATACGATGATATTTATGTTGTTTTTGTTCTTACCTGTATATAAACAATATCGTGTTCCAGACTTCCAGTAGCCTTATGGAATGAAGAATTTGCTATAAAAAATTACCCCAAATTCCAATCACATGAACTATTCATAAACAAAAGCACATCATTAGGCCCCTACACCGGAATTACACATGAAAATTACGAAAAACAATCTGCTTCCTTGTGAATCATGTTGTTGTCACATTGATGTCAATAAGTTGTCATTTTGTCACATTTATTTCACAAACTTATTTAAGAAGTCTCCAACAAATTCTATACAATATGCTCAGTTTGCAACTTTGCACTATTCCGTCATGCTACAGTTGGTATTGACCAAACCATGTTGGGCTGGTCACTGCAGGTATTGTTTGTTCACAAATAGAGTGGAAACATGACCCTTGACACTGCAATACAGCTGCCACTCAGCTATCGTCTCTTCACTGTCACCTCTCTCTACAGCCAACATCTAGCTGATGAAGCTCCTCAACTTCCAACAGACCTCAAATACATTGGATTGGCCTTATTCTTAGTGGGCATAGGAGGAAACTTTTATCACCATTTTCTTCTATCAAAGCTGAGAAGCAAAGATGATGGGGGTTACAAAATCCCCAAGGGAAGTTTCTTCAACCTGGTCATCTGCCCACATTATTTCTTTGAGATTGTGGGATTTGCCGGCGTGTCCTGCATCTCCCAGACAGTGTATACCTTCTCCTTTACACTGGGGTCTGCTCTATACTTGATGGGGAGGAGTTATGCCACAAGGAGATGGTACCTGGCCAAGTTCCCTAATTTTCCTAGAGAAATTAAGGCACTGATCCCATATGTTATATAGACGGTTATATGTGAAAAAGAATATGATACTGTTGTCATGTAATGGTGGTTTTGTAAGCTTTACCTGTTTTTGTGGAAGTTCATTTTGTGGGAGTATATTCTTATTACCATTGAAGTTAGAATGCTTCTTCTTCTAATGAGAGAAAAAAGTATATTTTAACCAAAAAAAGGTAATTTAGTTGACATAATCAAGTTATGGCCTCTGCAAAAAAGGAAAAGTTAGCCTCAACAGATGAACAATAGCCCGGATGGGATGGGCGATCCGACGGTGCACAATATTGCTTCAAGGGGCAAGCGGGCTAATACCTGCCTAACGTCGACTGTGCAGCCCAAATACGCCAGGCGCATGACGGGACTTGTACAAGAAACTACATAGTCTAGGTACACTCCTTGCTCTTATTTCTTTGAGTGTCCGAATGGAAGATTAATACTGAAGAGCCATCAACTTCGTTCAAATACTTTAACAAAGCATGCTGCATCAAAGTGGCATGCTACAAACTCTATATGTCATGAATTAATTGTCTGGATTGGAAAGCAGAAAAGAACTATTTTTTGTTCATTGTCAATTTCCAATCCAGACAATTAATTAACATAGGGATGGAGGGAGCATGAGTTATATGGAGTCGTTTTCATTTATTATTATTCATTATTTTTTTTGTTTCATTTAATATAATTGAGGTTTAGGCTAATATTCATGTCCATGATAACTGCAAGTTCTCCTCTGATTATGAGCCTTTAATATGCATATTTTCCTAGTTTCTTATTGCTACTCCATACTATACATTTTTTCTTATGAACCTCTAATAAGTGAAACAACATGCTGCCATACTTTTTCTTCGGCAACAATATGTATATTATCCTAAACATTTTTTATTTAATTTTCCTTCTTAACTAAGCGAGGATTTGTACACAAACTAATAAAGAACAAAAACTAAGGGAGTGTAATATCAAGTAACTTTGATGAGTCATCGATGTATTTTGCAAAATATAATGATCAATCGGCAAAGTTACGTACCTCACATCACCATTAGGATCAACACTGCAGATTATCTTCTTGCAGGCAATCAATGACATACTATCGGAATTGAGCACTTGGTGCAGCTCCTTCGCCTATATCAAACCGTTCCCGCCTTGATTGTACATGGTGAAAGTGCTTCTCCTGTCCTCAAAAGATGCCACCGAGATAGCACTGGAGGTGCAGATTGATCAATATCAACTTCACCGGGATGATGAATGTTGTTCCAGCCGTGGCCGGCCTTCCACATCAAGACTTTGGCTGAATTCCCAATGCCCTTACGATCTAGGGCGACATCGGCCACGGCGCCTTCACCATCTCGGAGGAGTTCATACTAATCAATCGCACTCCAATGCCGGCTCGTTCGCCTCCCTGGAGGCCAAGAGAAACACTTTTGCTATGTTCAATCGGGATGTGAAGGATCTGAAATGTAGAGAGTTAAACTATATGCTACGTTCCATGATAAATAAAAGGCCTCCTTAGCTGCATGCTCACGATCTCCTAATATTCCTACTGACTTGTCCCATTTTATATGACATTCGAATGTTATATAAAATGGGTGTTGAAAAAACAGAAACAATCGTATATTAACAAACTAGAAAGAAAAGATCGAATGTCATATAAAATGGGTGTTGAAAAAACAGAAACAATCGTATATTAACAAACTAGAAAGAAAAGTAATCAAATTAGACAACTCAACATATATGCATAGTCTAGAAATCAAATTCAATAATCAGAGATAACGAAATGCGCCTTAATTAACAAAATAGAAAGAAAAGTAACACACTAATACATCCGAGGAGAAAATAAGTCAAATCAATTGAATCTGACAATACATCCATTACCATAGAGATAACTCAAGTAATATGCATTAACAAATAAAAGGAACAGTAATATCCTTGAAAACATACATGAAAGAAACCGATATTAATGATATGTAGCAAGCAAAAAACACAAGTGCGAGGAACCTACTTACCTGGCAAGGAGATGAAGGAGACCCATCAAACAGCCAACCAGTTCTAAAGACAGCGCATACAGGGAGAAGATGTATAATATGGGATTTCACAGAACTTTCCATGTGAAGCTCAGATGGCATATGCATGGAGCACTGCCTCCACATGACTTGCATCATATTGCATGCATGTTTGAGGAAAGTTTCTTCCTATGAATTACGTAGTGGTTACTTTTGGCTGCTATTAGGAAACGTGCTTTTGATTCCTTATGATATGTAGAAATTCCTTATGATATCCACACTGCACTTAAGATGTTTCTGATCGAAACAGGCAAGGTTTCTTGTACGATGTTTTTTATTGGTTACACTGTGGGGTCCATGTTTGTGCTGCTATTGCGTCACATTGGTTACAAATAGGCAAAGTTTTCTTGTACAGTTTTTTTACTTTATTCATGCTGCTATTGTCTCAAATAAATTTCAAAATGTGATACTGAAGATACATCGACTTCCATTCAATACATCAATTAGTGCATGTTGCAGCCGGGTGGCATATTATAAACTGCAAAATGCTGAATACGGTATGCCAATATACGTTGTTTAAAAGACAAAAAAAAAGATCTCCCTGTTGCAAATTTAAAGTCAGTTTCGCCATAGTTATATTCTAGTTGCAACAAATCGGAGGAAATAGACCAATCTATCAATTGTCTTCCAATACAATTGAAATTATGCTGTGGGAAGGTGGCCTATCAAACTATCTACTTTAGTTTATGTTGGAGAGACAAGATTATAGACCATGGGAAATAGAACTTAAGCCGAGCATAATCAAGCATGAAATATATTCGGTGCCGGCAATGCACCGAATCCATAAGGTCAGACATTACATGGAAAACCAACATACAAATACAGTAAAGTAAAGCAGAGATAAACGAGTACAATCAATATCATTCAGCCCCAATACAATTGGCGTCAATGGCTTTGGACTCCTAATATTAACAGCTTAGTACGTTCATTCCAACTCATTGTCTTCAACTTTTTGCTCTCTAGTACAACTACTTATCCGTCATGTCGTGCTTTCTTTTTACTGTTATTTCACAATTGAAATTAAATAGCAAAAAACTTGCAAGATTTGGCAAATGAACCAATACAAAACAAATTTATTAAGAAGAACAGTAAAAGATGTTAGAATAACTTATCCATCTCAAGGAATTAGGAGAAACTTGCAAAGTTAACAATAAATGATATGCGCACAACTGAAATTTACTAAAAGAATACAATGCCCAAATGTTCGAACTCTTTAGAAACAAAAACGAAACTCAACCAGATATAAGAGCACTATTTTATGTTACGGAGGATTTTAATTATAATAACAAAATACGCACTTCAAGAAGCAAGACCGGAGAGTATGATGCAGAAAAGAAGGAACACACACACACACACACAGATATATATATATATATATCTCCAAACCCTCGAGCATCTGAGCAGGGCTGTCGCATTTTTGTCTTCCTCGCTGTCTCATGCTTCAAACAGCTGAACTTGCTCTTCCTCTGATCCTGAAATAGTACCTCCCAGCGTCAAACTACAACATCACTCAAACAACAAAAGACCAAGGAGCAACAGATACATGAAGTCAGCTTCCTGTTCCAATCATCTTCTGCTTCTGTGTTAAATCCAAGTTGACAGAGAAAAAGGGAGCACTCTCTTTCTCATTTTTAGATGATTCGAAGTCCCCTGAAAGTATGAACTTATTTTCGAGTACAAATGCCAAAATGTAAAGTGCATTTGCTACATTTTTGCTAAAGCTCATAAGCATGTATATAATGTCGTCTCTGTAAGTAAATATGGGTTCTTGTCCCATTTTACTTGTCTTGATTGAGAGGAGTCGGCTCTCTCGTGCGTGTGTAGGCATGTGGAGTAGTTAGGCTTCCGTGGGCCCGGTCCACACTAAATTGGAAGAGACACTGTAATCATCACTGATCCGGAAATCACTTATTTGGAATTAGCTGTTTTGGTACGACCAAAATGGAATTGTCAAATATGAGTCACCATCTTGGAAATTCTGTTGAGCAATTTCCGGAAACCGAAATTGGCAAGATTTGTAACGGATTTATGCCTTATTAAGGGCAATGGAGGGGACGCCCTCAATGCCAAGGAAAAAGGCGACTTCTGGTTGAAATCGATTTGGTTTTGGTGATCTTGATTTCGTTGGGTGAAAAAGCTAATTCGGGGAATATAGCTTTTCACATTGTTCTACACTCGATCGGTGAGGGATTTGGTGTTCTCGGACATATTCACATCCGTGGAGTGATTCGTAGGCACAAAGGCCGAAGGTTAGTGATTCCAATTTGATAATCTTTGAGCTTTATTTGTTGATTTAAGGAAAATACCCAATTTTGAGAACCCACATCAAACGGATTCAAATCCTAAATTCGCTTCCGTTGCGGCTCGATAACCCTTCAGTGGTATCGGAGCCTTGATTCCGTGATGGTGTGAGTGTTCCAAGAAATTTGTGGGAATTTTCATCGCGGTTTTTTGCCGACTGAAAATCTCGATTTTTACAGTCGCGATCGATCGGCTTCAAGAGCGATCGATCGCGCTAAGGTAAAATCGGAGAAGACTCGGTCACGATCGACAGGCTTCGATCGGCATCGATCGTTAAATCTCTGAAAAAGGGAAAACGATCGATCGGCTTCGATCGCCATCGATCGCCATCGTTCGGCATCGATCGCCATCGATCGCCATCGTTCGGCATCGATCGCCATCGTTCGTCTTTGATTGTTGAATTGCTTTGAAAGAAGGAAACGATCGATCGGCAGAAATTGCGATCGATCGTATCTACTGGAAGTTGAGCAAAATTGACAGCGGAAAGCTGCGATCGATCGGGTATTTGACGCGATCGATCGGGTGGATAAGATTTGAAAAACTAATTAATATTGAAGCAGTATTTTTTGCCACTTGATTATATAATTGTTAATAGTTATTAGTGATTCAAACTGTGCTATTTTTACACTGATTGTCCTGTTCCATTGATTGTAGATTTTTATCTTCAATTTGATCAGTATACTTGCTTGGTTTCATAAAAGTTGCAATGGCTTCCCGCATGGTCTCCAGTGAGTTGGCAAAGACTGAAAAGTTGAATGCCACCAATTTTGTTACCTGGAAGAGGCGCATCCGTCACATTCTGTTCCTTGACGACTTGGGTCATGTACTAGACCAAGTTGTTGAACCTACGGGTGAACAGAGTACTACTGCTCAAAAGAGAGAGTATGAGAAGTTCAGGATGGAGGATGCACGTGCAAGGACCACGATGCTTACCTTTATGGAGCCTACCATGGAATTGCTTTTTGAGAAGCACAAAACGGCCAAAGAAATGTATGAGGCCATTGAGAGGAGGTATGGAGAGCATACTGAGGCACATATCAGGTTGCTCCACACTCGCTATACCAACATGAGGATGGAGGAGGGCAAGAATGTGCTTGAGCACATAAATGCCATGACTATTATTGCTAGTGAGTTGGAGATGCTTGGAGATCCAATTTCATTGGGGGTCCAAGTGTCTACGATACTCACTAGCCTCCCTCCATCATGGGAAGCAGTTGTAGTGGCATTGAACCTGAGTGACAAGAAACTCACTCTCGATGACCTTACTGCCAAGCTGGGCTTGGAGCAGGAAAGGAGAGAGCATATGAGGGCCTCTAATGCATCTGCCAACCTTGCTCACCATGTTGGCTCTAAGAAAGGTGGGTCCTATGCTGGCACTTCAAAGAAGAACTTCAAGAGGAAAGGAAAGAAGCCTCAATTCCAGGGTGGAGACAAGGCGAAGAACAAGAAGAAGGGAGCCTGCTTTACTTGTGGCCAGATGGGTCACTTTAGCAGGAACTGTCCTAATGGCTCCCAGGGCAACGAGAAAAAGAAACAGCAGGGTGGAGGAAATGACATAGTTTGTATGATTTCTGAGGCACTGATTGTGAACACTAACACTAGGGGTTGGTGGCTTGACTCGGCTGCAACCCGACATGTGGCAATGGCAAAGGAGTCTTTTGCTGAGATGAAAGAGATTAGTCCCGGAGAGCACAAGATCTACATGGGGAATAACACCTATTGTGACGTGCTGGGGATTGGCTCTGTTCGTGTTCCTCTCTTAGGAGGAAACACATTGGTCCTCACAGATGTCTTGTATGCACCTACTATTCGTAGGAATCTGATTTCAATCCCTCTTCTGACTCAAAAGGGATTTGAAGTCAGGTTCAAGGGTGGCAAGGGAACTGTGGGGCAGAAGAATAATATTTTATTTACTGCTTCTTTAATTGATGGTTTATTCAAACTTGATGTATCCAATGACTTTGCTAGTAATGAAATGATTGATTCTGAGTATGTTGCTTGTTTTTCTGTTGATAATGCATTGTTGTGGCATTTACGCCTTTGTCATGTGAATGCGACAAAATTACACCGAATGTCGGGTAGTGGGTTACTACCTAGAATAAGTGATAATTTGCGCATGTGTGAAGATTGCCTATCTGGCAAAATGACTAGGCTACCCTTTCCGAAAGGGCAACGAGCAATTGACCTTTTAGAGGTCATTCACTCAGATATTTGTGGGCCTATAAACGTCAAGACTCAAAGGGGTATGATGTATTTCATTACATTCATAGATGACTATTCAAGATATGGTTATGTGTACTTGTTATCGAGAAAGTCCGATGCCTTAGAAAAATTCAAGGAATTTAAGGCTCAGGTTGAGAACCAATTAGGACGGAAGATTAAAGTCCTGAGAACAGACAGAGGTGGTGAGTACACATCTGATTTGTTCAAGGACTATTGTACAAACCAAGGAATAGTACATCAGTATACTTTACCGTATACCCCTCAGCAGAATGGAGTCGCTGAAAGACGTAATAGGACATTGATGGACATGGTAAGGTCCATGTTAAACCACTCTGAACTAGGATCGCAGTTTTGGGGTGAAGCACTAGACACCGCTGTCTATGTACTAAATCGGATACCTTCTAAGTCGATCAAATTGACCCCATATGAGTTATGGACGGGAAGACGTCCAAACTTTTCGAACTTGAGAGTGTGGGGGTCAAAGGCCCATGTGAGGGTGCCTGATCAACTAAGAACTAAGTTGGATCCCAAGACCATAAAATGTAATTTTATAGGTTATTGTGACCATTCGAAAGGGTATCGATTTGTAGTACACCATGATGATGGGACAGTGGGGGTTATTGAGTCTAGAGATGCTTATTTTCTTGAGGAAGATATAGACCTTCAAACTCCTAGTCAGAAAGTGGAACTCTTTGAAATTGAGAAAGAGAAGGTTACTGTCACTAGTAATGAACAAGTGAAAGGTAACACATCCAATGAGGATGTTGTAACTCGATTATCAAGAGAGCGTAGACCTTCAATTTTGTTGAAGGATTACTATGCCATGCTTGGTGAAGATGAGATATCGATAGATGATCCTATACTTAGTGATCCAGTCACATTTGAGCAGGCGATGTGTAGTCCAGATTCCAAGGAATGGCAGAAGGCTGTTCAAGAGGAAATGGATTCAATCTTGAAGAACAAAGTCTGGGAGATTGTTGACTTACCAGATGAACGGAAACCCATTGGGTGTAAATGGATCTTCAAGAAGAAGCTCAAAGCTGATGGATCAATAGAGAAGTACAAAGCTAGACTTGTGGCGAAAGGTTTCACACAAGTAGAGGGCATAGACTTCAAGGAGACTTATTCTCTAGTGTCCAGGTTCATCTCGATCCGATGTTTGTTGGCAATTGTGTCATACTTAGATTTAGAGCTGCACCAGATGGATGTGAAGACTGCCTTCCTAAATGGTGATTTAGAGGAGGAGATTTACATGGAACAACCCGAGGGGTTTGTTGTTTCCGGAGAGGAAACTAAAGTGTGCAAGCTTATTAAATCATTGTATGGACTGAAACAATCGCCAAGACAATGGTATTTCACTTTTCACAAGGTGATAAGTGAATATGGCTTTGTGGCCAATGATTATGACCATTGTGTATACTCCTTTAGAGATGGGAGTAGATTTATGATATTGTCACTATATGTAGATGACATATTATTGATGGGGAATGACACTAGTATGATACTCAGTCTTAAAGAATGGCTCAAGACCCAATTTGAAATGAAAGATATGGGTGAAGCATCTTACATCCTCGGGATGAAGATTGAGAGAGATAGAAAAGCGAGGAGGCTAAGTATATCTCAAGAATCGTACATTGAGAGTGTATTGAAACGCTTTGACGTGATTGGTTGGAAGACCATAGATTCGCCCATTTATAAAGGGACAGTTTTGTCCGAAAGAATGGCACCTGCATCAGACGAGGAACGTCTAAAGATGCAATCTGTGCCATATGCGCAGGCTATTGGCAGCTTGATGTATGCCATGAACTGCACTCGACCTGATTTGGCTTTTGTAGTGAGCCTTGTGAGTCGATATCAGGCTAACCCAGGTATGCAACACTGGCAAGCTATAAAGCGGGTGTTCAGATACTTGCTGGGTACCAAGGATATGAAACTCACATATCAGGCTGAGAATCTGTCATTGGAAGGCTATAGTGATTCAGACTATGCCGGGTGTAAGGATGACAGGAAATCCACTGCCGGTTATGTTTTTATGCTTGGTGGCGGCGCCGTGGCATGGGCTAGTAAGAAGCAGAAATGCGTTACTAAGTCCACGATGGAAGCTGAGTTTGTTGCATGCAGTTTAGCAGCTTCCGAGGCAGTTTGGATTAAAGAGTTTCTAGCTGGGTTACAGCTAGAACAGTGGACTGATGCTCCTGTCCAAATTTATTGTGATAATTTGGCAACTGTGTCGACACTCCGTAATGGGGAGATCAGTTCAAGAGCTAAGCACATAGAGGTGCATTACTTTTATGTGTTTGACATGCTACAACGGGGAAAGTTGACAGTGAGTCATCTTCCTACGGTTGAGATGTTAGCTGATCCGTTAACGAAGGCCTTAACAACGGATCTATTTGTAAAACATGTTCATACTTTTGGATTACGACAGGACTAGTGCACGAGTCACTGTGGATCGCAAATATGAACAAAGAACCCATAGTGGGGGATGTAAGTAAATATGGGTTCTTGTCCCATTTTACTTGTCTTGATTGAGAGGAGTCGGCTCTCTCGTGAGTGTGTAGGCATGTGGAGTAGTTAGGCTTCCGTGGGCCCGGTCCACACTAAATTGGAAGAGACACTGTAATCATCACTGATCCGGAAATCACTTATTTGGAATTAGCTGTTTTGGTACGACCAAAATGGAATTGTCAAATATGAGTCACCATCTTGGAAATTCTGTTGAGCAATTTCGGGAAACCGAAATTGGCAAGATTTGTAACGGATTTATGCCTTATTAAGGGCAATGGAGGGGACGCCCTCAATGCCAAGGAAAAAGGCGACTTCTGGTTGAAATCGATTTGGTTTTGGTGATCTTGATTTCGTTGGGTGAAAAAGCTAATTCGGGGAATATAGCTTTTCACGTCGTTCTACACTCGATCGGTGAGGGATTTGGTGTTCTCGGACATATTCACATCCGTGGAGTGATTCGTAGGCACAAAGGCCGAAGGTTAGTGATTCCAATTTGATAATCTTTGAGCTTTATTTGTTGATTTAAGGAAAATACCCAATTTTGAGAACCCACATCAAACGGATTCAAATCCTAAATTCGCTTCCGTTGCGGCTCGATAACCCTTCAGTCTCTAGCATGGCAACACAACAAAGGATGTTTATACATGGAAAATCAACATACAAACACAGTTGTGAAGTATAAACTAAGGCAGAGATAAAAAAAACACAATCAGTGTACCATTGAACCCGGATACAAATGGCAATCTGCAGGAAGGAAAAAAGAAAATAATTAACTAAATTATTTGGACTTCAATATTAACAGCTTAGTATATTTATTTGAACTCAACTGTCTTCAACTTTTTGCCTCATAACGTGCTACCATTTCCTATAAAAGTTGCTATTCTTTTCAACTGCAAGGTTGTGTTCCCTTTTTGCAGCTATTGCAACAATGAAAATTGAATACGAAGAACAAGACACAAATCCTTTCTCCAAATGCTGAGATAAAAACCTACCAAAGCAGAAACAAACTTAGGCTAGACCCCAGAAAAGAAAATGAGAAAAAGGGGTCTCAAAATAAAGCACCTAAATCGAAGATCTAAAAGATATTTATTTTTTTCTTTTGACGGCCTCCCTTCTTGTTCCCCTTTTCGAATTCTTCATCAAGGAGTACTCCATGAACTTGCTAAGTAGTAAGAGGGACATTAAATTTGTCATCTTCATCAAGCTCAAAAACTACTATTGAATGACCATCTCCAATGGGAACGTCATGCAGATCAAGCCCACAAAGCTGTCATGAGCAGAGTGCACCAAGCTGGCCTGGCCAAATCCACAAAAAGATGTTAGATTAATTCAGCCATCTCAAGGAAAATACAGTATAATTCAGCCATTCTCAGTCTCACGTTGAATCCATGTCTTCAACTGCTCAACTCTACCTATTACTGATACCAAAATGTAAAGTGCACTTGCTACAAAGAGATAATATGCCGGCCAAAGCCTAAAAGCATAAAAATTCATCTCCATCATGGCAACCCCAAAAAGCTTTGGCCCTTCCTACTTCAAGGTTTTCACTAAGAACCTGAACAGCATTTTGTCATTGATTTGTTTCTAAATTGATCGTAAATAACCCAAGCTAGCAATTGGTAGTACATTTCCACAGACAATTCTAATACACAAAACAACCTGGTTTAAAAAAGCTATTCTGTAACTTTAATTATTTAAGCACACAAAATCCCTCATATACGGAACTGCACTTAATGTCAGGACAACCCAGGAATCCGAGATAATGAACAACATTAAGAAGTAAAAGCTCAGCAGGCGTCTATGATACCTTACTGGTTCAGAACAATAATTAGATAGTATCAGGTTCATGCAACCTATTCAAGTCTCCACATAGAAGAACTCTTAACCTTGAAAAGAAGTGAGAGAAAAATTAACAGGACTACTTGACGAAACCTAGAGCCTTACAATGATGTAGCTCAACAAAGATTGGCCGTGTGGTGCAGACATAGGGCTATACGGGTTTATGCCCACCGGAATAGGACCGGTGTCCATTAGATTAGTTTATTTTCTATTATAATCTGTTTAGATATTTAGAGAATTCGGTTTTTAGTATATCACTTAAACTGGTATCCTACTATGATGAGGAAGCATGATTTCCGTATCTAATTTGGGTAAGCACACAAAGTTGTTAGAAAGTTTCTTGATCTAGGATTTATGTAAGCCTATTTAACAGCCATTACTTCAATGAATAAAGGTAGTTCAGTTTTATGCCAAAAAATTTCATCTTGATACCTCTGTTGTAGAATTTCACGTCGTTGTTGATTTTGACGACCGGTGTCAGACTCCGGGAGCCGCTCGTGTCGAAGCCGGTGGTGGTTTTTGGTGCCGATTCCAAAACCTAGCCCTTGTTTCCATCTCGTTCCTCGGCACCCTTGTCTCCACCGATCGACCATTTGCCTGTCGCATCGGTGCTCATTCTGCCATACGGGCCGCCGAGAACTTCATTCAGAAAACTACCACCGCCATTTTCTTTCCTTCTGCCTTGGCGGTGGACTCCGGAGAGATCTTGCCGCTCGAGGTCCAAAGCCGCCGCCTTTCTTCCACAAGCTTGTCTCCGTTCTGCTCTTCCCGACGCCCTCTTCTTTGCCTAACAAATTTCAGGCCGACGTCGCCGTCCCGGCATTGTCGCTGCCCAGATGAGCCTGTTGCCTGTGTCTCTTATTTCTCTAGCCGTCATCTGTTCTGCCCAAGCGACCGACCGACCCACCATCGCGCATCTGCCCTGACTGCCATTGAGCACCCGCCGCCTTTGCTCTTCACGCTAAACCTCTGCCTGATTGAACACAGGTCTCCACGGAGCCATCTTCCTCTGGCCATGCACTTCTGCCGATCGTCTTCTTCCACTCACTCAAACAGCCAAGCACGAGACCTGGTTCAGAAATGGCCGACCACAGTTCAAGTTCAATTTAGGAAAACCAGGTTCAAGTTCATTTTGTACCACGGGTTTGGCACTCGGTTCAGGCTGGACGAACAAGTAAGTACTTCTTCCCTTGTGGCTCTATTTGTTTGTCTAAATATCATCCACGATCCGAAGTGCATGGGCGTAATATTAAAATATTGATCCATAAAATAAAGTCTCTTATTCTTAGCCTGAAATAGGTTTTTAATTGTTACTGCTCTTCAACATTTTAAATTGGATCTGAATGATTCTTAATTATTTACATTAATTTCTTTATCTTATCTGCGTCAATTGCTAAAATTTTAGAGTTTTCTTTACTTGTTTAAATTTTTGCCAAATTTCAAGTTGGTTATCCTACATCCGTGTAAACTAACAAATCAATAAGAAGCATAATCCTTTTTTTATATAGCTAATTACATTGCCACGAAGGTGTTGGTGTACAACGCTCCAGGCTCATGTTTATTCCAATCTTGAGTGAGAGAAAAAGAAGAGGACCCTAACATCTGTTTGTCCCATTTAGCCCAAAACTATATGATAACTTTAAGAATAATCAGTCCAGAAAGCACAGAACTGAGAACAGAAAAGCCTTGGAGAGTTGGGTCTAGTAGTAAAGACTAAGAAGAACACGGTCAGATAAAATTATAGGAAAATCTAGCATCTTAGTATTTAGCCATAGATCAATACACGGAATAGAAAGTAAACATCATTAAGTTATTCAAGAACATACGGAAGTTCTTGGCATCTGTTACACCAAGTATTTATAGATTCCATTCATTCGCCAGTACAGATAAATCAGAGCATTAATTAAAATTCACAAACTGCATTGACTGAAAAAACGAACTGAACACCAAATTTGTCATATTTTTGGGTAAGAACATGCCCGTAATGGATTCTAGTAATTAATGATAAATATATATTTCTTGAAGGCATGTATGGGAACATTCATACAATTTACTGGAGCTTTTGGCATACGGGTGGTATCTAGCACCTATTTGTCCAACGTAAAATGCTAATGTCACAGGCCACGGCTATTGAGAGCCAAGGTTCAGCACCTGATTGCACCAAAATAATACTAGTATCCATTATCTGATCAATTAATTACTCCCTTTTTTGCTAAATAATTAGTAAGGGAAAATTCATCCATATAATTCACAAAGGAAAATAAACTGAACTTGCTGATCATTTTTGTAAGATGATGCTTGAACAAAAGTCAAATACCACATACACATGCCATAATTAATCTTAAGAGTAGCAAGGCAATCATACGAGTGTATAACATCAAAGTGAAGGACATGGGCATTAAGTATTATATCTGAGTAAAATATTCAAGCAAGTAAGATGCACAATGATGGACATATATTCATTTGACCTGACCTATTCAAATGCCATATTAAACTCTTCCATAAATTCCCCTATGACTAGAGTTGTGGAATGTCTAGAAGTGTTCTTTTCCTAAACAGAAACTCTGATGCGATCTCTACACACAACCTCTAAGCAAGCATCTCTTAGGATGTCAAGGAATGTGTTCAGAAGAAAAACCTATCAAAGTGTTCTTTGTGCATCCAAGCGTGGAGATAGAAAGATTCTATTCATTTCTAGTAAGAATTGTACAGAACGAACTTGTGTCATTTGGGAGAAACATTTGTCTGCTTGGGAATAATTTTAGACGATACAGAACGAACTTGTGTCCTTTGTGAGAAAAATTTGTATGCTTGGGAATAATTCTAGAAGTAGATTTTATTGAAGTATAAAATGTTTTACGAGGGAGTAAGACATTTACTAAATCATTCCCAGCTATGGCGACAAATGTATTTACATTGGTCATAATTATTTATAGTTTTGTCTTTCCATGGGCAGGTCAAGACAAGTATACCAAATTAGAGTCTTATATAATGTTCACTTCGGGTGTGCTTGGTTAGCAGGAAAAGAAAAGAAGTGAGAAAGGTCAAAGTCTTTTCTTTTTTTGAGCATTTGGATAGAGAGATTTGTGACGGCGGAATCTCCATTTTCTCTCACACTGGGACCACACAGAAACTTCTGTTATGCCTTTTTCTTTTTCAAATAGAAAGAAAATGCGAGAAAAGTCTCGCTTCCCCTCATTTTCTTTCCTTTCTTTTTCTGTTTTTCTCATTTGACTTTTTTTCTTTTTCTTTCTTTTTCTCTCTATCCAAACAGACCTTTACAGTGAAGTAGAGTGGAAAGCTAGCAGTTTTTGGAGGTAAACAGAAGCTCATAACTTAACAAAAATTATCTCAAAAAGAGAAAAACTAACACAAATTTAACATGCATTTGAACCTAAATCAGTCCTAAAAGAATTGCTGGAAAGTTGAAAATTATAACCTACAAATTAAAGACTGAATTAAAGAAAGACAAACCTAAAGTTTGAGGCTACAACAGCTGAAATCCAGGTAGAACTCGGCCATGGCAGCGATCCAGGGATGGTCATTGGAGCTCAGAGCCCCAGTAAAAAGGAGAAAGCAGCACCGACTGAACCTCTGGGAACCTTCATACAAAGATCGGGCACTTGTATCCATGGTAAATCCAGTAACAGGGCTTGCAGACCAGTGACCACATTCCAGTCTTTGCCTGACTCCACGAACAAGAAGACAGAGATTCCAGCACTCCAGCACTTCGTCAGAGAAAGATGATGCTTACTTGCAAGGATACAGGACAACTCACTCCACAAACAGAACAATATCGCACTAAGCTACTCAATCGTGATATCATCTTACCACTTTATATTCCTATACCCACAAATAGGGAAGGAGGAAAGACTTGAAGTTGTCATCTTGCCATTTGAGTCCATTCCACCACTCATATGAACCACGAATTGTGCAAATTCGTAGTGTCCTGTTTCCATCTATGAGGCCCAGTGGAAACTTCTCCAGCCTTGGACACTTCTCCAAATAAAATCTCTCCAGAGAGGGAAATGAGACAGTGTCACCACAAATGCTCTTCAGCTCATGGAGTGAATCAATCCAATAAGATTTTAGCCTGGGGAAGCAAATATTCCCTCCTGTCCATTCATTTGTGCTGATCACTTCTTCTATGCATCCTCCAGATATAACATAAAGCTTCTCAAGTTGTTGTAGATACCGAAGCCCAGTAATATGTTTGAGCCTGTCGCATTTAAAGATCCATAATTTCCGAAGGTTAACAAGGGACAACTCATCTAATATAATTGCACTTAAGTCAGCACATTCCTGAACAGTGAGCTGCTCAAGGCTACAAAAGCTAGTGTTTTGTGCGTTAATGTTAGATACTGCATCGGTGACAATTGTTTCAACTGGCGAATTTTCAATCCACAGCTCTGACAGTCTATCCATACTCCCAAAAAGTGGCAGCAATTTCATTGATCTAGTAGTGTCTGGGCAATGACTCGTCCATAGCCTTGTTAGGCAGTAGGATAATCTTCCAAGGCTAGATATCTCACTCACACAGATTTCAAGGTGACTCAAAGACTGCAGGTCTACCAATTTCCAAAGCTAAACCGCGGTAAATCTCATATTGCGATCACCTAGAAAATACAGATGTTCCAAGTTTTTTAATTCCCAAAACCCTTCTGGTAACATCTTAATACTCGTAAGAATCAGATTGAGGTATCTCAACTCAGCCAGTTTCCCTATTGTGGTTGGGAGCTTCTTAAGATGACGGTTTCCTCGTAGATTCAGCATCTCTAACTGACAACAATTCCCTAGTTCTTCAGGCAATACTTTGAGATACTTACAACCTGTTAGATTGAGATGCTTCAACTCAACGAGTTGCCCAATCGTGTTTGGAAGCTCACCAATAGCGGTGGATGATAGGTCCAAAACCTTCAACTTTGTCAACTTCCCCAACCATGATAGCAAGGGTTGTCGGCGAGGACCTACTCCACTTAGGCATAGATATCTCAACTCAACCAATTGCTCAATTGCAGTAGGAAGCTCAAGCTCATGATTGGCAAGTGATAGGTGTAGGACTCTTAGACAGGGCATGAAATTAAACAGACCATCAATTGTAAGCCTGCGAGAGGTTAGATTTGAGTTGACAATCAACGTCGAGAGCATCGAACATGCAGGTTTTTCAGATAATTTCTCCAGGCTTTGAACGAAGATCCTATGGGCCTCCTTCCACCTATCAGCAGTTTGTGACTTCGACAACCTAAAACTAGGATGCACAAAGAATTTGATCTTCTTCTTTCCATGTTCCGATACAATCCATAGGGCCATGTCACGGATGACATCATGCATCTTCACTTCTACCTCTCCTTTTCTCCCATTTTCTAACAGACATGCTGCCTTAAGTATGCTAATGAATTCGTGGCCTCTATTTCGCGCCTCCATTAGGTTCTCATCAATTCCTAGAAACCCTTCACCAATCCAGTAATCAACAAGCTGCTCTGTATGTACTGACCAGTCCTCGGGAAACAAACAACAATACATAAAGCACTCTTTTATTTTTGCATTTGGTAGAGCATCAAAGCTGAGTTTCAGACTGGAGAACAATTTCTCCTCTATACCTGGTATCTCTGAAGGTAACTTGTGCAGAGTAGTCAATGCATTCTCCCATTGCTGTGGAGTACGTTTACTTGCCATGGCCCGACCTATGACTTTGAGAGCAAGCGGTAATCTGTCACATTCTTCAGCTACTTTTTTAGCAACATCTCGTATTCTAGGATGAGAGTCAAGGGTCCTTTCACCTACTGTTTGCTCAAACAAGGTCCACCCATCATTCCACTCTAAACAATCAACTTTTACCTTTTGATGAGAGTGCATTTGGTCACAAACCTCCTCCAATCGAGTTGTAAAAATTATCTTCGACTTTTTCACTTGATTGGGATTTGGAATTCCAAGCTTTTCCATATCCAAGTGTTCCCACATATTATCAATTAACAACACAAAACTCATCCTGCAAAGCTTATTATGTATTTTAATAGCCTGTTCATGTGTTGTATCGTCTTTATCATATGTCAAACCTAATTTGCTCATAATCTTTTTTCTGAATCCTCGCTTCATTTTTTTTCTTGGTCACTACGATCCAAATGATAACATCAAAACTGCATCTTACCAAGAATTCACTGTGTACTCTTTCTAATAGGGTGGTTTTGCCAACCCCACCCATGCCATATATTCCAACAATTCCAATATTGTCATCCTTGAGAAATTTGCACACCTTTTGAAAGGTTTGATCCTGTCCAACAGATGTGGAGGAGGGAATCAGACAGACATGATGCAGCCGCTGATAGTGATCAGTCTGAGCTTGTGCATGAACTTGAGCAGTATCATGTCTCATCTGTTCACTACTGCTTGCCATAAAGTTTCCAGGAGCGGATGATGATGACCCAACCCCATACGCATCCACTTGCATCTGATCATGTGAAGTGGACATAGCGGGATCCAAGTCTGGAGGAGTAGAGGTAGATGGTCTGGCCATGACCAGATCCACTTGCATTTGATCTTGTGCAATTGCTGGGCATCCATAGTTGTTGAGTTGTGACAGATGAGAAAGGGGAGGGATAATTAAGTTGTTAATTGCATCTTCCAAATTGGGGTTCCGAGATCCATGTTTCCTTGATTTCTTGAATAATCTAGGCATCCTGACTTACTAGAGCTGAAAGTGTGTAGGATCTGCAATTTCAACTGATTACTAAAGATCTATAAGGACGTGAAGATTAAGATAGTGTATTAATAAGTAAATAAGTACATAAACAAACAATAGTGGTGCAAGCTAATGGTAGGAGGGGATACACCTTACTAGTAGAATTCAGTAGAAACTGAGAAGCCTTCATCAATTTGTGGTCAGCTAAAATGAAAAATATAATCTAGTAAACTGACATATTGTGTAATATAGCAACAGAAGCATAATTGTACCATTAGCTTAAAACCACTAAAACCACTATGAAGAAGCTAAAACCAATCACTACCTGGATAAAAGAAGGTACCTGCTAAGGAAGGAGCAAAAACCACTAGCTGGAGAGAGCTTTTATGGACTGCTGTTCTACCATTTTGGAACGATTACTGAAGAAGCAGAACAAGGAGGAGCAAGAGGAAAGAGAATGGACCTTCGTGATGAATAAATGTGCGTTTGACTTTAGTGGGTGGGAAGGTGCTACGTGTCACTTCCTATTGTGCACCAATCATGTCGACTGAGATCCAAGTTTATCGTCCCAAGTCCAGCCTCGTCAAAATTGCAAAATTGAGTATTCTTAATTGGACTGTTGGGCCTTAATAGGAAAAGCCAAATCGTTTCTTCCACTTTGTGTTTTTTAGCCTTGAGGAAGCAAATCTAGCCATGTCATGTGGGACTCATATTTTCTCTAATCAAGACGGGCTTCATAGCACGGAGGGAGTAATGCGCGTTAGGAACGAATGTAACAGTGACATTCATACAATTGACTTTACATTATTATAGCAATTTCACCAAATTTAAAATTGTCAATCAGGTAGAATCTTTCTTCATAGTTATGTCTGCTGCACTCTGAGTGATTTGCAAATCCATAAAATAAAACCATAAGTTTCAACACTTTGGACATAAGAGTACAAATTTATGTAATGGAGGATCTTAATTAATAACGCACCACGCTATACACACTTAAGACAGGAGAAGATGTTGCCAAAAAAATTAAAGCATTTTTTTTAAAACTCTTGGGCATGGCCGCCACATTCTCTTACTCTCTTTCCATTTGCTCCAATCAGCTGGACTTCACATAAAAGAACCCTTCCACCTTCGATTGCTGTGCGAAGGAAATTAACAGGACAACTTGATGAACACTCCCAGAGTCTTTCGTCTATGTAATGCAAAATTAATCTTCTAACAATGAACATAGAGATCAGCCTTGAAAACAAACAAGTCAATAAGAATTTTTAATCAGATTTTCGTATAACTGCCACTAATGATTCGAATGTTACAATTGTTTACTGCTTTAACACGTTCACAAGTCTTGTCCTTTTTTTATAATACGTTTGTATTATCATCCTCACAAGCTCTCTAATCACTATCAGACTCACAGTATTTAAGACAACACGACTTGCAAAAATCTATAATCAAACCTTCCTTGCTAGAGTTCGCTGTTTTGTTGCATGTTGGACAACCCTTTCCTCGACAGGAAGCCCCTTCCGCCTTCTTACCGCATTAACAAGCTTCCGTGCTGTATTCATAGGAACACTGGATCCATCTCCAAACTCCTCAACCTCCTCCTCAGTCTTTGGCACAAAGAAAGGGTCTTCTGATAGGGCTTCCCAGTGACTAAGAACAAGAAGAGCACTAGAAGCTCCAGATGTCCACCTCCTCAGCTCATCTGCGAATCCAAAGCTTTCAGAAACAGGCACGTAAGCATGAACAGTAAAGAGAGCAGAACCTTCCTGCATCTCTTCCTTCAACACCCGTGCTCGTCGCCGTGCAAGAACGGCATACATTGGACCCAGATATTCCATAGGTGTGTTCAATTCGCAGAAATACATAGCTTCAACCAGTCGAGGCTTTTTCTGGATCATAGCAGCCCTACAGGCTTCCCTTACTGTCATCATAACCTGTCCTGTGAAGACTCCATACTGCTCCTGCTGCTGAGAAAGATCTGTTTCCTTAGATGGAATTACTTGGGCTTCAACTAGGAAACATAAACCCCACATGGGTTCATCACATAATGGCCCCCCAGCTGTGGCTAATTGGAAACCTGAAACAACACTACTCTCAAGTCCTTGTGCCCCAAAAAGAAGTGATTGATTTATCTCTGCATTTTGATCTGGCTCAGCTGTTCTAGATTTAGTATCGTGCAGAAAGCCTAATCTTTGAGAAACATTGGGGCGTCCCTTAACAAGAACGGATGCACCAGGATGGTTCCCTTGTCTGGTATTTGGGACCAGGAGGACATTGGGTCCTACTTGATGTGGCCCAAGAGCCCACATTCTCTCTAAAAAATTGAACCACAAAGTTCTGTACTTGTCAACCTTGTCTTTATCAAGAAGTTTACTAGATAAATCTATTTCACTCTCTATAGCATCGAAGATTTTCTTCTTGAATATCGTTATTGGGTCTTCCTTGTCATCTGTGCTACTCACTCTTCCTTTCACTGCTTCAAGATTTTCGTTTCTCTGATAATAATTGGTTTCCAAAATGTTTCCTAATAAATCAGCATTTTCATCAAGGACTTTCGTTAAATTAGTAGGAAGTTTCATCAGCTGCACTCGAACCACACACCTTCCATTTGGAGTCGTCCTCTTAATGAAGTCAGCGCTACCAAACATTATTTTCAGATTCTCCATTGGATTCAATCCCTCCCCTTCAGTTGTTTCCTTATAGGACACAAGAGGAGGTGACACTTGCAAGCTCACCTTAGCAAATCTTTCTTTCAAATCCTTAATACACCTCTCTAGATGCACCTCACCTGCAGCTGCAAGCACCTGTTCTCCTCTGGCAGATACTGTAACTTCAACAAAAGGGTCTGCATGGTTCAAGAGCCTCAAGCCCTTCATAAGGGAACCCATATCAGCTGGATCTGATGGCTCGATAGCCACTCTGAGAGTTGGGGCAACTTGAAAAACCATGTTCGAGAATGGCCAACAGTTTTTGGTTGACGAGAGAGTTGCACTTTTCAGAATATACTGACCCAAACCTCGAATAGCCACAACATTTCCTGCCGTAACATATTGAACTGGTTTCAACCCTTGGCCCATCATCAGATACAAAGAATGCAACTGCGCTTCTTGCAGATGCTTTTGCGACGACGCGGCTTTGGTGGGGTCATACAAAGCAGACAAAACAAACACCCTCTGTCCTGCATACAGAGTCCCACTGAAAATTCGTGCAAATGCTAGGAAGCACTCATCTGAGTACCCAACCCCTTCTTCCACAGAATTTATAGTTTCTCCATTGGGACCCCTCTGTGGAAGCATTTTATATGGAACGGCAAACATCTTTGATACAAATACCACACAAGGTGCCTCAGAATGAGAATCACAAGCTTCAACACATTCTCTCACACGTTCTGCTTCAGCAAGTACATCAGAGAGGCTTCCGTCATCCAAAATTTTCTTCTTTGGAATTAGTCTTGAGATTCTAGTCATTTGGGCTGAGATGGGATCAGGCATGCATTTGACAACCATTGATAAGATTGTGATTGACAGAGGAAGCCACCGGCTCATAACAGCCTGTAGCACAACTTTTGGATCCTTATGCTGAAGTTCACGAGAAGGAATATTCAAATTGAATGTTCTTATTACTTTCTCAAGCATCTCCTTGTCTCCATCTGCTTCCAGAGCCGCCTGATAGACCTGCCAGAGTGGCTCAAGAACATGCTGCACAAACATTGGCCGCGCCTTACTCCCTGCTGGCAATCCCTTTTTGCCTACAATCATATTTGTCTTTGGAATCAGATACCATGGGCCCCACAGGGCCTTCTGCAATGCTGCTGCACTTGCCCCCAACTTTGAAGCATAGAACTCTGCAAACTCGTTAATGCAAAAGCCCCATCCATCCAGAGCACAAACAAAAGCCACATTTCCTTTTTGGGGTTGAAACATTACCTCTTCATCATCCTCCACTAGTTCTAGTGTATCCGCTCCTGTCTCTTTGGAGGGTCCCGCAAGTATAGAGTCAATGTCAGACAAATACTTCTCTGCCTTATATGTACTCACTATGCTGTTAACCTCATTAACAATTCTCTGAAGTCTATTGTAAGCTTCCATAGGACTCAATTTCAATTCTGCAATCAACCTGTCAATCTTGTTGAGAACCAAACAGGGGGTAAGTTTCTCAATCCAAGCTTGTCGCAAAACAGCATGAGTCTGGATATGGACCCCCTCAACGGCGTCAACCAATATGAGGCCACCATCACTCAAACGAGCAGCAGTTGAGACCTCCGAGCAGAAATCCACATGGCCAGGAGAATCAATGAGGTTGATACAGTAATCCTTAAACTGCAGAGCAATGGAAGAACTTTTCATTGTAATAGCCCGTCGCTGTTCTTCATCCAGGTAATCCATATACCTAAGGCGACCGGCAAGCTTTGGATGGAGCAATCCACCACCAGATCCAGCAATCAAGTGATCAGCTAAAGTTGTCTTCCCATGATCAACATGAGCAAGAATACATATGTTACGAATTTTGTGAGCATCCCCCATTTGCACTAGTGAGATGAAATATCAACAAAAAAATAATTACTTTATTGAACTAAAAAAAGGTACCCAATAAAAAATCGAGATTCCAAATACAGCCTAATTAAAATTTCCAATTGAACTATTATACTGAAGAAAGTAACTTATGCCAAGTTGACAACTGTGCGAGATATTGCTTATGTAGCTAGCACTCACAATATGCAAACGAACATAGGGACTGTGACAGTACCTTCGAAAGATGAATCAAGGTGAATTGTGGTTGTCTTCAGCTTGCACTAGAAGGCTGCTTCTATAGTAAAGTAAAACGAACCAAGAGTATTAATGAGTGGAGGAAATCATGGACTTCACAAACAATATTTGGATAGAGTTGTGACACGATGATTCTGGTTCTATAGTATTCTTGTTGAATGATGCTTGATATGAATGACAACCGTGTCTTTTAGGTTCTTTCCTGTGGAGCACTGGGGTAAACCTGGCTGCTAGTCCTTGCTTTCCAGATTCCAAAACAGGGCACATATCGTTTAACAGAGGTTACAAAAGATGTGGAGAAAAGAGGTGAAAATTGGAAGCTCCACTAGCAACTCCGTATCTGTAAAAAAAATGAAAAGAAGGATATTTCACAGTTCTTTTTTTGCTCCGAGGATATGTTACAGTTAGAAATAAAATTGTGTAGAATTAAACAGCGAGCATTTCAGGTAATACCCAATAGGCATTCTATTGGAAGAATTAAACATACAGAATCCAAAATGTACAGTCACATTAATTAAAAGAAAATAGCACGTGGCAACTATTTAACATTGTTCCAAAATAAAGAACATATATTATCATCCATCAGGGAAGGAGCCCAGAAATCCATCCCTCTGCTGTGCTAAAAATCTCAGAACTCTAGTTTTTTGTCGAACACCTCGCAAGCGTTACTAATTTTACAATTTTCATGGGCCTTGAGTTCAAATGCTACTAACTTGCACCAATCATGGAAAATAAAAAACAAGTAAAAGTTCATCAAATTACGTTTCTATGCATACAAAAATTTTACCTTTTGCATGCGTTTGCTAATTTAGGGCTTTATTGGACAAGGATAATGATAAAGAAATTTATACAATAATATAAAAATAAAATTGGAAAACAACTTGCAAGCGCTACTAATTTTGTAATGTTCATAGCATAGTCAAGATGCAAGTAACTTGCACCAATCATGGGAAACAAAAACCAAGTAAAAAAAATCAAATTACGTTTTCTATACATGGAACAAAACTGTCTTTTGCATACAGTTATAAATATAAATAGATAATCAGAAAACAAGGTCAAAGAATATCAAGTTATGATCTTTATGCATGGGAAAAGTTGTGGTTTCGCATGTGTTTGTTAAGATAGGCAGATGGTCGGTGATACGTTAATGGAAATTAACATCAAAGGAAGAGAATACGTGGAGTGAAATTAGATAAGAGAGAGAGAGACCTGTGGGCGAGTATGGAGAGCAGGTGCAAGGAGGAGGAGACGATGAGGTTGGCGAAGAAGACGGCAGCCGCCAGAGGAGCAGAGGAAGTCACACGCAATACCCAAAAGTTGCTCTTTTTTATATAACGGTAAATGATGCTCATCCTATCTAACAAAACGGTCCAAACCTCATGTTGGTTTTTGTTCGAACAAAGAAAGAGAAATTTTTATATACATGTAGCTCACAACCTTCTCAAATAAGAACTCCTAAAGAGAAATTTTCCATGCTCAAGTTTAAATTCCTAATTATTTAATTTCAGCAAATAGAATGTATAGGTGTTGTTGGCTAAATGGCTTAAGTGCCTAGACATCATTATTGATGGGGTCTCTCTTCTAATCATCAACCTGATGAAGAAGTCTGGTGCTTCCCCTCCTTGGTTTATTAAACCTACCATGAATGAAATTGTTGCTACTTTGGTTTCGTCTCTGTTTGTAGATATTTGTCATGCTGATAGGGAAGACAATAGTGTTGCTGATTCTCTTGCGAACTTAGTATTTGCGCAGGGGTCTTGATGTTGGTTTAAATTTCTGCCACTAGATATTGTGAATCTCTTGAGGGAGAACTATTGTAATATTCGTCGTTCCAAGTTAATTTAAGGTTTTTTCCTTCAGCAAAAAAAAAAGATTGTATAGGTATTAGTTCATCATTTATATTTTATCTATACATGAATCTTGAATGTAATGAAACAGTAATGTGTATGTGGTGGCTGTTGAACTACAATGGTACAAACTATTGTTTCTGCAAATCATTCAACTCTACATTTTACATACATAAATATTAAGTGGCATGAACTAGCTCATGATGATTGTGATATGAGATGGCAGATGTGAAAAATTCGTACATTTGGATTTGTCTAAAACTCTTGATTCATGTGTTACTAGGAAGACTGCTTGAATCGGATATAACTAGTTTGTATGAGGGAAGAACCAGAGAACATGAGCACAGGAAGAAATTGTATGTCTATTTTTTTTATTGGTAAAGGCTATGTTGGAAACAAAAGGTTGATAAGATGAAGACATTCTATTTTATTTATTCCAAACAATTGAACAGGAATCAAGTTTTCCTTTCTTGATTCTAATGCGAATTAATCTATCCAGAAACAAAACAAAATCTAAACAAATGGTTCATGTTCTTTGACTCCCTTTTATACTTTTTACAAAAAATTCCTTTATGTTCATGCTAATCATTTCAACCTTTTACAAAGGACGTTTAACAGATGTAAGCTCAAGAAAGCTGTGTAACTAATACTATGATTTGAAATTACACTTTTCAAATCAGCTCACTTTTAATTCTAGTTTCCAATGCTCTTTATCTAAGACACTTTTTTGTAAGAAGATAAGGTTTATAGAAACGTTGCTTCGTGCAAAGTAGCCTATATAGGATTTTGGCATTGGAGCATAAGAAAAATGGTGTTTGGATGAGCAAATTAGAGAAAAGCACTTAAATGCCTGGTAATATAAACAAGAATGCACCCACGAGGGAAAAAAAAGAAAGAAAAAGAAAATTTTTGCCATCAATTCTCTAAAGCTTGACTGTTTTTTTTAAAAACAAAAATTGTCAAAATTTCCTCAATCTTTCCATCTAAGCTAAAGAAAGAGCCTCACTTTCAAATAGCTACGTTTATTTAACTTAATTTTAAGCTGTATGGTGGTTGCTGCCAAATAAAGCCAACTCACTAGAAAATAAGCTTAAAACAAAAAATTGAACTGAATTCACCCATTATTCTTCCAAAAATAACTACATAGCTAGGAACTTATGATGCAATAGCATGCTTGGCTGAAGAATGCTATCCAAAGGATGAGTTCCTGATGTTCCATCTTCTCTTATTCAACAGAGTACATATCAAGGATTAAAATTCCAAAAAGCATGCAGGCTGCAGGATAGTCATCATTAATGCGGAAAATTTTCTTTTCCTTAAATACACTGCCTTAGGCATAGCACCATATGCTACATATGAAGAAAAAAAACGCCTAATCAGTATGTCAAATTACTTGATTATGGGAGAAAAACTAATCATATCCGTGAACCATTAGGGTTTAAATAGCATTCTTCTAAAAACTTATTTTCTAAACACCATCAATATGAACTTTAGGATGGGTTAGGGGTTAATGAAAATTAGAAATGGAAAATCATTTTACATGAAAATAGTTTTTTCGCCGGGTTAGGGGTTAAAGAAAAGCAGGGCCATGAAAATGTACTTTTCCGGAGGGCCCAAAAATGGCCCAAAATTTTTGTACTTCAAAGGGTACAAGAGTCATTTTCCCGGATGAAAAAAGGCTGATCCTCACCATCTGCTCCACGTTCGCCACCGTTACGCCGTCGTCCGGAGGCTGCAGAGGTCTTGAAGATTTCGCCTCACAGCCACCATGCACCTTCACTTGAACCGATTCTCCCCCACTGGTTACGCTACATCCTCCTTGGTTCATGGGGATATTAGAGCAAGTCATTGCTCTACTGTGGAGAGGCTCTATGCATGGGAGAAGAAGCTATTTGCAGAAGTGAAGGTATAGCAGGCACTTCTTGTGTTTTGTCTACGATGCGAAAATGTGTTTTTTCTTTATTTTTGATCTCTTATTTTTAGTAATTTAATCTCTAAAGTTTCATTAACTTATTAGGCATTTTTCAACCAATGTTATTAGAACTCGCACTGAAAACAAATTCTACATTTTGTTCTGCTATCAGATTATTGATATATTAGTAGATGAAAGTAAACATTTGAGATAGTTACTGCAAAATCATATGATTAGTGGCATAATCTTAAGCAAATAATGGATTAGTGTCATGGTCTATTTTTTTCTTCGAGAGTAATTTATTGATTTGTGAAAGATTTCATCTTTTGTTCTTTGAAACTGACTATTGAAATATCATTGTATACCAATGTGACGTGCTATTATATTTCTTCTCGTTCAGAATGCTGAAAGCATTAAGGTGGCGCGAGCTCTACCCACAGCTCCTTGAACTTGCCAAAGGGTAAGTTTTTTTTACTAAGTACTATATTTGTATTAGTTTCATAGACCTATTTTATGTGAGGTCATAACATAATTTAAACTGTTTTTGCCAGGGTCGGTACATGTTATGCTCTGTGTTGTGATATCATTAGTTTTAATCTGTAAGCGTGGCTCAGTCAAAGTCAGCTCAGATTTCTACTTGGGGACTGAGCCTGTCATGCCCTCACTCGCTTTAGCCAGGTGGGTGTTAGAGCATAGCCAAGTGTGGCTCGCTTTGGGCCAGGTGGCCATCGTTTTCTTCCTTTTTGCCTTCACCCCTAGCTATTTCGAACCCAGCCAGCACCTCTCCTTTAGTGCGTTCATCTCTTTGGTAGAGACTTCAAGCCAGCAGGAGCAAGGACAACTCTAGCGACTCTCCGACAACTCCGTCAACCTCCAGCAGGCGGCAATTTCGCATCAGCTCACATGCAGGTAGGATCCTATATCCCATTCATCAAGTTTTAACTTTTCTTTTTCTTTCCTTCCACCGATAGAGGTGATGACGGTGCCGATGGAGGAGATAGGGCTTCGGCGGCGAGCTGCGGCGGCAAGGGCCGTTGTCACTCAAGCTGCTAGACAGAGAAAGGCAGCAGCTTTCTGCTACTACCAATCGGTGTTTTGTTCAGATCTGCCGGACTATGGGTGGATTTTTGAAATAGCGGAGAAGAGGAGGAGAAGGGGAAGGTGTCGGCTGGCCGGTGGTAGCATGACGGCGGCCGTCGTGGCGGCCGCTACCCTCAGACGACCCACTGGTCGTCTTCCACGACCAGTTTGGTCTAAAATTAAGCCGAACCGGATCGGTCCATTCTCAGACCGAATTGGTCCAGTAAATAGGCCGGTTCAGGCAAATCGAACCTGATTCGGTCCAGAGTCAGACTAAACCCGGCTCACCCTCATATCAAACCCGGTTCATAAGCCGGTGATCTATACATGAAATATGCATTTTATTATCTCCTAAACTTATATTTATGCCAGTATTAGATTAGAATTTATGCTACTTTAATATAGTTTTTGGTTTTTGTAGGAAACAAGAGTAAAACGCAGAAATGGGATAAAACGCGACTCTAATGATTGAATATTTACAACTTCGATTGAATATTTTTGATGGGATTGATTTAAGCTTCATGTTAAAGTACACGAAGTCAGCTTTCCAACGCCACTGGCTGTTCGCAATTCGGAGTTCTGAGCAAAAAGTTATGATCATTTGAAATATCGCACGCGAAAGAGACACGATTAAAGAGAAGAACTGTCAAGATGAGATTGGATGGATGAGCTCGATATGATGGGTTTTTGTTTAATAAAGAAAAAAAATAAAAAAGAAGAAATATGACCGGTTCAGAATCCGGTCCGGTTCAGTTAAAGGAAAAAAAAAAGAAAACCCGGCCCGAGCCGAAGCTCGGGCCTTCGTTCCAGAACAGAGGTGATGCTCTGTTTGCTCGAGCTAGACGGCAGATCAAGCGGGCCTGAGCTCTGTCCGGCGACGGAGAAGATCGGCGGGGTCTGGGCTGAGACGGCGACCTCAACGGTGGAAGGCGAGGCTGGGAGAGGTCGGCGGCGAGACTCGACAAAAAGAAAAAAAAAACAAAACAGAGAAAACAGAGCTCTGTTTGAAAGGCGAGTCCGGCGTGGGCTGAGCTCCGGTGGACTGACGATGAAGACGAGCGAGGAAGACGACGGTGAGGCTCACAACCGGTGACAATGGACGGTGGCTTTGATTTCACAGCGAATTAGGAAAAAAAAATCAGAAGCGGCTCGAATCGGGACTCTTTTTGAAATAGAGTCATGCTTGACCTTGACGATGGATTTGGGTTCATCCAAATGAGAAATTTACGGGAGAAGGACTCTCATTTTGAAGTCTATAAAAGCCGGGGATTTTTTAGGACGAAGGAGAGGATTTTTGGCGGTTTTTGGATCGAAGTGGGATGGATTTTTGACGAACTGGGACTGTTCTTGACGAAAACAGAGTGCCGGTGAAGAGGAAAAACCAGAGCTTTTCCGGCTATTCTCCGCCGGATTTTGACAAGGTTTTCACCGGAGGAAGAGGAGAAGAAGATAGGAGAAGAAAAGGGCCGGATTTCGCACTGATTTACAATTGCTACAGTGACGATTCAACATTGCTACAGTACCGTGCCGGAGGAAGATAGTGCTGCTACAGTGCTACAGTACCGGGAACAGTAATTTGTGAACCGTTTTTTTTCTGCAAATGACTTTTTCGACAAATCAGGCTATTTTTTCTTTCTCTTATTCTATGTCTGGCTAATTTTCTTATCAAGGCTAGATGAAACCCTAAATATGTATTATTACTCTTGATTGTTTAATGAAATTAGAGTTGATATGATTGTTCTTAATGCGATTTCATGTTTCATAATACAATCTAGTGCTTGACTGGTATGATTATGACTGAAATTTGATATTGATATTTCGTGTGTCTAGATAATAACAGGTTTGTATTGATTCTATGCCCGACCAAAGGATAGAATTAATATATTATTCATAGTGAATGAACTTTTCGTGTCCGACCAAAGAACGTGTAGTGAATTCACTGGTAATTTGTGTGTCCAACCAAAGAACATGAATTACCATATCATATCATCTTGTGGAAATACTAATTGAGAGTAATAATTGCATGTTTAGTGGTGGATTCGACGCTTTGATATTCTCATTCATTTGATTTCTCAGTAAAATTTATTTCTTTAGTTTAATTAAAATTATAAAAATTCAATCTTTTCATTAGAATTAAGTTAATCTACCAAGTCCTTTGGATTCGACCTCATTACCACTAGTCTATACGTAGTCTCGTGCGATTGCGAGTAAATAGTTAAAAATTCAATCAATCAGCCGGTTTGGATTTTGAACTGCCGGTGGATATCCACTAATAGTGAAAATTGCTTACAACTGATGGTCAAACTTATTTCTGTACAGTATGGTACATGCAGAGCCAGTATGGTACATTGGCTCATTTTATTAATTTTGAGCTGTTAATAAATAATTTCAAGCCCTAATTGGCGTGTTATTTGTATGTGTTTGATGTTACAATAATAAGGGTAATTGACCCTAATTTTATGCAGAATTGATTGATAGGTGAGGCTTTGTTGATAAGAAAAATCCGACTAATAAACCTAGTTGGTTTAGAGACTTAATCATTTTATAAAAGATAATAAAATGATGATATGAGGGCTAAGCTTGAGGGTTGGGAAGAACCTAATCAAGATAAAGACTAAAATACCTTTGGGATTGGGAGTCAGTGTATGAGTGTGTGGGACTTCCGATCATGCGACCGAATGACTATTAAGTCAAAGGTCAGACTATCTGTTGAGTTATTGAGCCAGCAGTTGTGAATTATATGTTATAACTCTAAGAGGGGTTCATACTAATAATATGTGATACCTGTTAAGGATCACAAGATATTGGTTGGGGTTGTGTTGCATCTTCTGTCTGGTGGAAGCTCTGCCCATTTGTATCTTCTCTATGGATTTTATAGAGAACATTCACATCATAGAAGCTCTATGTCATAGTACCTAATGAGGACCAACTTCTATTGCCTATTGCCTAGGCTTAAGCTGTTGTATCTTTCTATGGATTTTAGAAAGAGCATTTACATGTTATTTTGGCCTATGTTTGCATCTTTCTATGGATTTAAGAGAGAGAGCATTACATATTCTATTGGCCATGCTTAAGTTGTTACCTCTTCTCTATGGATTTTAGAGAGAGAGCTTGCTTATTCTCTATGGATTTTAGAGAGAGCTTTTCATCTTCCCATTGGTGGAAGCTCTGCACTCACCATGAGCTATTTATGCCAGGTAGTTTATTGTGCACATTGGAGATGTTAGCATCCTAGAAGGTTGCGTTGACCCACATCGAGTCTAGGAGCTGATGTGGAGCCAGACCCTTCCGATGGTTATACCTTCTAAGGTAAGGAATGAGTGAGATAGTCATCCTTGAGGGATTCAGGGCGTGTCGTGATTACCGGTATTAACCGGAGTGATAGTCACTATGTTTTCATGCTGTCTATCATGTAGGAATGGCATTCAGTGAGTCTGTCTATATGAGACAAAGACTTAATCATTGAAGATTAACTTGGGAAGTAATAAAAGATTCAAGTGGAACCCTATAATAGGTTGCATAATATGTAATGCAAATCCTGGTTTATGTTAATGATGATGATTGAGTTATAGTATCTGATCTACACATGAAATATGCATTTTATTATCTCCTAAACTTATGTTTATGCTAGTGTTTGATTAGAATTATTGCTACTTTAATATAGTTTTTTGGTTTTTGTAGGAAACAAGAGTAATACACAGAAATGAAGAGAAAAGTAACTCGAATGGTTAAATTATCATAACTCCGTGTACAAATGTCAGATTGGACTGATTCAAGTCTCATGTTAAAGTTCGAGAAGTCAGCTTCCCAACGCCACCAACCACGTGCAATTCGGAGTTTGGGACAGAAAGTTATAGCCATTTGAAATTTATGAACAGTAACTACGATCGATCATATATAATTGCGATCGATCGCCATCGCCGCAAAAGCAGTGTTTTAAAGGAAACGATCGATCGGACCCAAAAACGATCGATCGTATCTATTGGAATTTTTCAATCATCGAAGACAGTAACTACGATCGATCGGTATCATACGGCATCGATCGGCAAAGCGATCGATCGTATAGCAAACGATCGTCAATACGGAGCGATCGATCGCCGTCTACGGAAAACCGAAATAAGACCTATTTCGACTTGGATTTGGAAGGGGACTTCGTGGTTTCTCTTCACTCTTATAAATAGGCCTTATGGGAGAACGTTTTGGGCATTCAACCTTGGAGAACCAGAGCTTTATTGGAGGCTAGAGAGGAGGAAGAGAAGAGGTCTTTTGGAGCAAAGAAGAAGAAATATTCATGACGATGGATCTACATAAATAGGCTTTTCTTTTCTCCCTTTTTATGTGTAACTAAACTTCTATTCAAGGCTTGATGAAGCCTTAGATGTGTATTGCTACTCTTGATAGTTTAATTTTATAAAGTTGATTTTGATTCATGCTTAATGCGATTTCATGAGTATTCTTTTGAGTGCTTGATCATAGACTTGATTGATTATGAATGAAATTAGATATTGTGATTGATTTTATGCCCGATCAAGGATAAGATTAATTGCATTATAATAGAGTTGTGATTGATTCTATGCCCGATCAAGGATAGGATTGATTACACAATAGTGAATGAACTTTCGTGTCCGATCAAGAACGTTAGTGAATTCATTATTAATTCGTGTGTCCGATCAAGAACACGAATTACCATATCATGTCAATGTATGCTTAATAATAATTGAGAGTAGTAATTACATGTCTAGTGGTGGATTCTCTGCCTTGATATTTCTCCATATTGATTAAATCTCAGTTAGATTAGATAAAGTCCATTGCTCTTTTTGGAATTAATTAAACTACATCTTTTTCTTCTCTTGAATTTGGTAAAAGATTAATCCGTCCCTGAGGTTCGACAACCATTTAATACTCGCCGTAGTACAATTGCCTTGTGCACTTGCAAGGGTTTATATTTAAACGATCAGTATCCCACTAAGTATTTTTATACTCAGCATCTTTATGTGATGGAGGTGTTGTTGTGAAGGATTGACTTTACATGCACTTGGGAATTTGGAGCCTAGTGGTGAGGACGATCAGATAGCTGTTTAGCATATCTTCTTCTTCTCCTAGTTTGTTCTAGACCTTGTGCGCCATTTTCTAGTGTATTTTGAGATAGATGACAGACTTGCACTTAGAGGACTTGCGTTAATTTAATCGACTTTGCATCTTGTAGTATTATATGTATATATGGTTTGTATCCATATTTGTAAACCCAGTTATCACGGCCTAGATGCTTAGTGGACAATTTTCAACTAATGATTTATCGCATAGAGGAATAATCTTCTGATTTTCTGCTTCTACTGTGATTTAAAAATGGTTTTTAAAATACGGACCGTGACAGAGCCAACCTCTGAGATACAGCGACAGGTCTTTTTTAATTTACCTTTACATGGTTTGAAATGGACAGATTTTGCTAGACTTCCACTTTGGAGCATTTACAATTATAGGGCTTGGCATGACAGACCCGCATTTATATGTATATGTATCATGTATGTGTAAATGTTATATCTGTAAATCTTGTAAGTGTGTGTAAAATATACTTTTGCAACTTTTGTTCAGAGAGATTTGTTGATTGTTACACTTTCATTTTCTTTTTCTTTTTTCCAGAAAGCATCTATATATTTAATTTATCATACTACCAAAGTTTGTTTAGCTTAGTGTGCGCCTGCCTTTTGTGATCTTGTTGTTCTTGCATTGTACAGTGAGTATGAAAGGTGCATCTGTCTGCTCGAAGATTCAATATGTCATCTTCTTTACTGCTTGGAGACTGGCGATGCTGTTTTTTATGGTAAAAAAAGATACTTCTCTTGGGAGTTACATGAGGCAGTAATGTGTGCCAGTTTTCTGAGGAGGGTTTACGAAGAGGTACGTAAATATATGGGCCTGTGCATACACCCACTGGTCCACACACCCACACTCATAAACTCCACACACCTGCACACATGGACACACAAACAAGGCAGACATCTCTGAAGATTATTAAAGCATTGGAACTTGATATGTGTTCTTGCGTATCACTACATGATAGAAATCATCTTTCTCAAGGTGGTAAGGCATTGCTTGCATAGCTTTAGAATCATGATTCTTTTTTGTCTAAAGAGTTAACTTTGTCTTTAGTTTTTCCTGATGTTCATTACAAAACCTGCATTTCTAGTACTACCAGTGCTGCAAATAATGTTAGATTCAGGCTAGCTAGATCTATATACCTTTCCTGATCTTGAGTTTTTCAATGTGGGCCCTTAAAAAATGGATATAGGGTATGAGCCAGGGGGATCAAAGGAGGACTATAAATAATGTGATGACTTTTCGACTCACTTGCTCATATGAGCCCCCGCCTCTTCCAATTCAATCACCATCCACTAACTAATACCCAACATAATTCTGCCATCTATGATTTGTGCGAGGAGTGACAACCTGCTCTTGATAGAATCCCTGATAAACTTGCTTTTGAGGGCATCAAGAGTTTCTTAACAGTAATCCATTCAGTGGTAGTTCAACAAGTAGAAGAACCGAAGCTGAAGAAGAGGTCAAATGCATTGTTTAAAGAGCTGGACAAGAGGGTCTCCGAACTTATTGCATTGGAGAACAAGTATGGGCCATACTCTTCGTCAAGCTCGTGGGCACTACAACAAAAATTACTTTTTACGACGGCAAAATCCGTCGCTGAAAGTGCATATTAATAGCCTTATTGAGACGGACAAATTTCTTCGATAAATCCCTTAGCAAGGGACTTCCAACCGTCGCTAAATATATTTACCTATTGGTAGATTGTATGTCGAAAATAGACTTTAGCAACGGATAAATTCCATTGAAACTATGTTTTTTCGACATATATTGCAGTCAGAAAAGGAATTTTTCTGCCGAGAATGAAAATGAAATGCAATGACTGTTTGTATTCGTCGTTAATAGATTTTAAAATGAAAAAAATTGCAATATGCTGCGAGTATATGGTTTTCCCTTTGTATACAGATTGTGTAACAAAAAAATATAACAATAATTGACCAGGAACATCAACTTTATTCATCATTAAAATAAGCAGCATATATTGCCACACAAAAAGATTTATTTTGCTAAACAATAGTAAGTAAGAAACATAATTTAAATATGAACAAAATCTTTCATTAATCAGTAAAATAATTGACATTCACATACAAATAAGCATTCTACGTTACATTGAAGGAAAGATAAAAGTATTATGTTACAAATCTTTCTTAAAAACTTCTGTCATTCTTCACACCTAAGGGGCCTTTTGGGGCATGAAAAAAAGTAAAACGTCCACACCGGATATTTCACTTTCACTATTTATTTCAGGTTTTTTTCTACTTTCATGCTGAAACACGTCCTGGGGTGTTTCAGCTGATAGTTAAAAAAACACGAAATGAATAGTGATCTAAAACATCCGCAGTAGATATTTTGCTTTTAATCACACCCCAAACGGGCCCCTAAGATGTATTGGAAGCCCTTCTCATGACCTTATTTCATTCCATAGCCTTTGTCAATTCAGCCACCACATTTGTGGCAACCTAAACACAAGAATGGAGAACAGCTAGATCAGATATATCCACAAGTCATAGACACAATTTATGGTGCTCATATCTACATAATAATAATTTTCATCGTAAGGAGATTTACTTACTAAATAGAGACCAACTGCAAAGGCATTTTATGCTTCAATACGAAAAATAAAGACTTCAAAATCGACACACCTCTAGGCTGATTTGTCTTCCTCCTATACATAGTACTTAGTATATATCACCCTGGAGTTGACTTCGAGGTTGAGGTTGAGAGGTAAATACAATTAACAAAAGTATAAATATTCTCAGTAAAGCAAAAAGAAGTTAATTCGTATACAGGAGCCATACCTATATAAGAAGAACTGACTGCAAAAAATGCAACAAGATTAAAATGCTCAAGAGTGATTAATGAGAGAAAAGTGGATTGCTTATTACATTTTGTTGTATCTCCTTAATATGCTTAAGGATCTACAATAAATTAAGTAGAAAAGGTTGGATGAAAGGGGAGAAATAGAGAGTGAAAGGGGAGAGAATAAGATGAAGAGGAGAAGGAAGAGATAAAGGAAGCTACTAATCTATTTCTCAAAAGTACTGTTCACGTCACTATTCATATACTGTAGCAGTAGGGCTAAAGCCCTATTTATAGTATTGGCATGTAGCCTTACAATTACTTAATTCTCCTATGGATAGGAAAATAATAAAACTAGGAAAATAATAATTAATCATACTCCAACTAGGATTAACTAAATTAAGAAAGTATTCTAATCCTACTCTAATTTGGAATTAGAACATCCCACCACGCTCCGCTTACGCCTTGCCCTCAAGGCGACCATTCAGGAAACTTAGCATAAAAGTCATCTTCAATCACCCAAGTAGCATCCTCTGGCGGTTGATGCAACCATGAAACTAGAGTTTCCTAGACCACACGACCTTTACGCTGAATGCGTTGTCTCTGTAGTATAGTGTGAGGTATAGGCCGTGACTGTTCCGGTGGTAATGGTGGTGGCATCGCAGGAGTTACGGCGGATGGGTCACCAACATACTTCTGGAGTCGAGAAATGTGGACGACAGAATGAATTTGGCACCACGGAGGCAATTGTAATCGATAAGCAACATCCCCAATCCGTTCAATGATATGATATGGGCCGTGGAAGCGAGGGGAAAACTTCGCGTTTCTTGGCTGATAGACAGACAACTGGCGGTATGGCTAGTGGCGAAGATAGACCAAGTCGCCAATCTAAAATTCCCGGTCTCAATGGCTGCTATCATAAACTTGCTTCATACAATTTTGGGCAGCCACTAGATGGTGGCAAAGCTGGCGAAAAACCTCATCTCGAGTCTACAAAGCATTGTCGACTTCGTTAGCAGGAGACCGCAATGGAACATAACTCATGATGGTGGGAGGAGACCGACCATACATAACCTGAAATGGTGTAAAACCAGCGGTAGTGTGATAAGCAGTGTTATAGGACCACTATGTCCAATGCAAAAATGACAGCCATGTCTTAGGTCGGTCCCCAGGAAAACAACGTAAATACTGCTCTAAACACCGATTGACCACCTTGGTCTGACCATTAGTCTGTGGACGATATGCAGTTCTCATACGAAAGCTAGTGTTTTGTAATTTGAAAAACTCCTGCCAAAACTTTGATAAGAAGACCTTATCCCGATCACAAACAATGGTGTGTGGCATCCCATGGAGGCGAGCAATATCGTGCACAAAAACTTCAGCAACTAACCGAGTTGTATAAGGATGAGCGAGAGCAGAGAAGTGGGCATATTTGGAAAGTCGATCGACAACCACAAGGACAACTGACTTTCCTTGCACCAATGGTAATGCCTCAATAAAATCCATAAAAATGTCCTCCCAAATATGCTCAGGAATAGGGAGTGGCTGAAGTAAGCCCAAGGGTGTAGTAGTATCCGCCTTTGCACGCTGACACACATCACACTGAGCAACAAAGAGCTGCACATCACGCTTAATACCTCGCCAGGCAAAGCTTTGTGACACCTGCTTATAAGCGCGGAAAATACCCTCATGACTAGCAATAGGTGTGCAATGAAAATAATGAAGGATATCATGTCGCAACTGGTCATCCATAGGAACCCACAAGCATCCCTGGTATAATAGAAAACTATCCTGCAAAACATAACCTGGTAAGCATAAAGGATTTGCTTGAAGGCGTGCAATAAGATCAGAAGCATTTGAGTCCTTGTTGTAGGAGATACAGAGATCATCAAGGAAGGGGAAAGTTGGGGCACTTAATAGGTAAGAGCTCTCAAACTGTCTAGATAAAGCATCCACTGCTCGATTGTCAGTGCCTTTCTTATAAACAATCTCATAATCATACCCTAGCAGCTTCGTGATCCATCATATATTGAAGAGGATTATGATCAGTCCGAATGATAAAGTGTCGGCCAAGTAAATAGGGACACCATTTTGTCACTGCATGCACAATGGCTAGCATCTCGCGCTCATAGGCCGAAAGTAGGAGGGAGCGACCCAATAAAGCCTTGTTGAAAAAAGCAATGGGATAGCCATCCTGCATAAGTATGGCACCCAATCCGACATCTGAAGCATCACTCTCTACCACAAAGGTCTTGGTGAAATCCGAAAGTGCCAAGACAGGAGTTGATGTCATTGCCTCCTTCAGCCTATCAAATGCTTGTTGAGCCTCATTCGACCAAGAAAAAGCCCCCTTCTTCAGGAGGGTGGTAAGTGAGGCAGCTAGAATGTCATAGCCAAGAATAAATCTCCTGTAGTAGCTAGTCAAACCTAGAAAACCACGAAGTGCTTTAGCAGTTTTTGGCATAGGCCAATTGCTCATGGCAACAATCTTAGAAGGATCAGTTGATACACCTGAGGCAGAAATAATATGGCCGAGATACTCCACCTGCTTGTAGACAAAAGAACACTTGGAACGTTTGAGGTAAAACTGGTGTTGTTGTAAGAGAGAAAAAACAGACCTTAAATGTGCCAAGTGAGATTCCCAGGAAGGACTATAAATCATGATGTCATCAAAGAAGACCAATACAAATCGCCGTAGAAAATCCCATAAGACATCATTCATCAAATGCTGGAAGGTGGCAGGAGCATTGGTCAACCCAAAAGGCATAACAAGAAATTCATAATGTCCATCATGGGTTCTAAGGGCTGTCTTATGCACATCATTAGGGTGCATCCGAATCTAGTGATAGCCGAAGCATAAATCCAACTTGGAGAAAAATGTGGCACCCGCAAGCTCATCAAGCAGCTCTTCAATCACAGGAATAGGGAACTTATCCTTCATAGTAATAGTGTTGAGAGCTCGATAGTCCACACAAAATCGCAAAGTGCCATCCTTCTTTCGCACTAATAAAATAGGAGAAGAAAAAGAAGATTGAGAAGGAAAAATAATACCTTGTCAAGCATTTGACGAATAAGTCTCTCAATCTCATTTTTCTGAATCTGTGGGTAGCGGTATGGTCGGACATTAGCAGGGGTAGCAGCCGGCTGAAGCAGAATCCGATGGTCTAGTGCCCGTGGTGGAGGTAAGCCAAATGGTTCCTCAAAGAGATAGGAATGCTCGTCCAAATGAGCAGATAAATCACTAGGAAGCTCAAGTTGGGGAATATCATCCAAGGGCCGTAACTGCATCAAGTATCCTTGGCAATTTGACTTGCCTAAAGTCTCTTCAGATTCAGCTGATTGCAACTTCCCAGAGGGCTGAGAAGAAAGTCACACAGGCTACCCCTTATAAGTAAACTACATAGTCATGTCTTTGAAATCCCAAGCAACCGCACCAAGTTCCTGCAGCCATTGGACGCCAAGCACTACCTCAGCGCCCTGAGTAGGAAGCAAATATAGGTCTAGTGGGAATGTCTATCCCTAGATAAGCAGATCCACTTTAGGGCAGATACCCTTACTTTGTAGACGCTTGCCATCTCCAATAATCACCTCGACTGTCGCGGAATTCCGGATAGTACATCCTAAGCAACGAGCAACTCTGTCATTAATGAAGTTGTGGGTGCTACACTATCAATCAATATCGACATTCGTTGCTTTTTAATAAAACCCTGAACACGAAAAGTCCTACGTGATAAGTACCAGAAAAGGCCTGCACTAATGCAGACAGGTAACATTGCAAGGAGGGAGACATTATTTAAAAATCAACTTTCAATGCTCGTGGAAGTGCAAATGCTTCCTCATTTTGAAAAAAAGAAAGAAATATAGCAAAACACTTATAGAGAAGTAAGGCACTACAATACACTATTTTCCATTTCTAATAGTTTTTTGCTTGGTTTGGAGAACTCTCTCTTTCTCCAAAAGCTCAATTCCTTTTGGAAGTCTTATTAGTTAAGAAGCTCCTTCATCAATCAACCTTTAGAAACTCAATACCTCGTCTGCCACTGGAATCGTTATATCTGCATTATCCAGCTTATCCTTAATTAAGGAAATCCCGTTAGTATGAGACATGGCTCGCGGGAGCCTTCGAATTGTAATTCAATATGTCAGATTGATTTAACATACGCCAGGGTCAAGTGGGACGGGAAGGAAGGGAGCCAAGAGTTGGGGAGGCTAGAGTCAGGTTGACGTGGTCGAGGCAGAGCAAAAGCGAGGGGCAGGCAGGTCCAATCAGGAAGCCCACCCCCCACAAATTGCAGGCAGGCAGGTCCGTTAGTCCTGTTTTTTTTTACAAGATGTAGGCAAAATATCAAATGTGCTATTTTGAATTTTATTTGAAATGATATTAATTTATTAATTACCAAATAGGATTCAAAATTGGCCAAGACACTGCCCGTAAAGCAAGAAGTCCTGAGTTGAAAACCCCACTCTGCTGGCCACCCAGCCGTTGGTTGCATTGCCTCTTCTAGTCGGGCCCTAAGGACTTGGATACTCCTCGTTATAAAAAAACAATATTCAAAATTGAATCTTCTTTTTTTTTGGATGAAAAATTACTGATTGAAGTTAAAATATAAGTTTTTATATTATCTTTTTCAGAAGATCGTATTTGAACTACTTCTTTCACTGTATGTCCATGTTATCTACTCTCTCCTTCACATATTAATTGCAATATTTTGAAACATAGTGATTTTTATTGAATGATACCCAGAACCAAGAAAATGGTAAAAACTTGGCTGGGTACTTAAAAGAGTATCTCACAAGCTGTGCTTGCAGATGAGTGAAAGAAACTTGTTACCTAGCTACTTAAATATATGATTTCTGGACAATTTTTGTCCCAATTTCATGTTATCCTTCTCATGGTAATTGGATTCCTCAAATATCACCCTTTCCCAACTTTGGACAATTAATACGGCACAGAGGAAGGTTTTTTTCACAACAAACGGACTTTGAAATTCAAAGTTTGTCACATCAACGGAGACCTTAGAATTAGGTGGTCTTTTGCTGGGCTCCTATATTCAGTAACAAGCCCATTATTCAATCTACCCTACGTCCAAATCAACTTGGCCCATTTTCACTTGCTGGGCTCCATATTTCCAGCCCATATAAGCCTTTTCCCGCCTCTTCCGTTAAAACCCTGCTTCTTCCTTCCCGCTCCAGAAGGCCTCTGATCAGCTCCACTACCTCCTTTCTCCGAACTTTCCGCCACCGTGGCGCGGTGGCTCCGGGGTATTTCCGGTCGCCGGAATACCACCTCTCACCTCGGCCGCCTACTGTGAGCTCGCCGTCAGGTACCTCGCCCAACTCTTCGCGCTTCCCTGTTTCATCTCCGCATATCTCGGATGCGGATTATGCGGGAATCAGGGATTTACGTTCAAATGGGGTTTTAGTATATAATTCCATCTCATTTATGTTCCGCTGTGCGCATTTTGCATTCTTGGACGAATTGAGCGGATTTTGCGGGCAGCAGGGTTTTAGGCTGAAATGATGATGTTTCATTAGAGGGAATCAAGAGGACACGAGTGAATATCTTGGATGCGGATTATGTGGAAATTATGGATTTAGGTTTAAATAGTGTTTTTCATAAGGAATGCCGTCTCATTCATGTTCGTCTGTGCGCATTTTGCTATCTTGGATGAATTGAGCGGATTATGCGGGAATCAGGATTTAGGTTCAAATGCTGTTTTTCATATAGAATTCCATCTCATTCATGTTCCTCTGTGCACATTTTGCAATCTTGGACGAATTGAGCAGATTCTGATGGAATCAGGGTTTAGGATGAAATGATAGTTTGCCATCTAGATTTAAACATCTACATTAAGGGAAATCAAGAGGACATGGGTGAATGCTTCCTCTTGATGTCCTTCATGTATCCCTGTGCGCGTTTTGCAATCTTGGATGAATTCAACAGATTCATCGGGGAAATCATGATGTGTCATATAGAGTTCAATTAGAGGGAATCAAGAGGAAAGGACTGAAATTTATAGCTCTTTCCTTCATTCGTGTTGGCCGCTTCCATTTCATGTTTGCCTGTTTACATTGTGCAATCTTGGACAAATTTAGGGATTTATTGAAAATCCTAGTTTTAATTTCAAATATACACAATTTCGGTTTCCATTAAAAGAAATCAAAAGGTCAGGAGTGAATTTGCCGCACTTTTTTATACATGTTGGCCTTCGCGCATTTTGCAATCTTGGAGTGGATTTTAGCGGCAATCTGGGTTTTAGGTTCAAATAATTATATATGTTTAGAATTCACTGTTTCCATTAGAGGAAATCAAATTTCTGATTCACTCTCCACAACAGGATTATATCTTTTTTGTCTTCCCTCATCCATGTTTGCCTGTTCGAATTTTGCAATCTTGTATCTTTGGCCGGATTCAGCAGCAATATGGGTGTTGGGGCTCAAAGGTGAATTTACAAATTCCATTTCTATTGAGGAAATCAAAGGGAAGAGTGAATTTCTGATTCTAATCAACTCATGCACGTTTTGTATATGTAAATTCTCGAGAAGCAGAATACTGTTTTCATTGTGCTTTAGATGACAATATGTTGTGGAGAAGTGATTTACCATGCACACCTTGCTGCATCCTCCTGCACGTAGACAGCTTTGGTGTATTGTTGAAACATAGATTACTCCTTGGTTTTATTCTTCTTGTACTGTGTCTGACTAGCGGGGAATCTAATGGGATTATTTGGTAAAATTGGTTGTTGACTGAATGTTTGCAGGTGTTGTCAAATAATATTGCAAGGGCTTCACATGGTGGTTAGACATGACATGCATGCTTCCTTGTCTTAAAATCACTTGCGTTTTGTGTGTCTTTTCTGTTCTAAGGAGGCAGCTGTTCCTGATTAGGCGTCTTGGATGACCACTTATGTAGAAGGAGAGAATGAGTGAAAGGAATTTGGATAGGCGAGTTAAAAAGAATATGGATGAGTGCATTATGCGATCACTCATTCCCTCACTTGATCCAGGACTGTATCAAGGACAGGCATGTGAGTACCTCTGCGGGCTGTCTTTTTGTTTCTTTAGTATTTCAAAAGAAGTAAAATATGAACCTCATCTGCATTATTCAACCACCTTAATTTTTAGGAGTGGTGAAGATGACCTTCCTCTGCTTTTCCACGCCGTTTTGGTTTTGCGCACTGTCAGAAACTTATTTATAAAAGGAATCCCTTTACATGATCCCCCCAATTATAGTTAAGGATTATAACATGATGTGTTCCTTTCTGTAGGTAATATTGCTGTTATTGGCGGATGTCATGAATATGCCGGTGCTTCATATTTTGTTGCTATCTCGGCCATGAGAATTGTTAGTATTCTGTCTTGTACTTCATACCTCTAATGGAGTTCAGAATTACGCTGCTTTGTAGCTATAGGTTAGAAACGTAGTAGGAGTATTTTTTACAGGGTGCAGATTTAGCACATGTTTTCTGTACAAAAGATGCTGCAACAGTCATTAGAGGATACAGCCCTGAACTGACTATTCACCCCTTGTTAAAAGAATCATACAATATAAGGTGTTTCACTCATAATTTCTGTACTTATGTGATAATTAATAACTTACTCAGGAATGATGAGAAAGTGTCAGTTTCTGTCAAAATTCTTAGTGAAGTATACAAATGGATCAAATCGACCAGTTGTCTTGTTGTGGGGCCAGGGCTTGGAAGTGATCCATTTCTTATGGTGTGCTTATATAAGATTGATTTTTTAAAAGTTTTACAAATATCTCATTTTTGATACTTTGTCACCTGTTCAGGTTTCTGTGGGTGAAATTATCAAGTTTGCAATAAAAGAAAATATCTTGATTGTAATTGATGGGGTTTGTATTCTATCAAGAAGAGCTCCATTTTCTTTTGAGATTGCCCAAGTATTTTCATCCAAACAGAGGAAAAATACCTGTCCTTATATGATATATGCATTCATTGGACAGGTTAGCCCGTTTGTAGCAAACAATCTGGACTTGGTTAAAGGGTACCGTCTTGCTGTTTTAAATCTAAATATGGCCGAGTACATGGTTATAGTGAAAATTGTGCTGGGTTCTGATGTAGTTGATCACAATGAACAACAGTTCTTTTCTTTTGCAAAACAGTTATGGTCTTTGCCGATATGCTATGTTCTTTTGGTTTCTTCTTTTCATTGCTTTTAATTTCATTTCTTTTTATTTCATGTTGAATTCCTTTTCCCGCTAACATCAGATTCGGCGGTGCAACCATACTACTAAAAGGGAAAAATGATCTTATCACTGATGGTGAAGCAGGTTTTGGTCCTGTCTTTAGTATGGTTAATCGGATAGTCTATGCTATTGGATGATTCAATAGATTCATTTTGATTAACAAACTATCCTGTGGAATGTTAAATGTCCTAATTTTGTACTTTGACTTTCTGGATAGTTTCAGTATTGTTTTATTTGTTGTCTTTACTTCGGTCATTTGCGGTTCTCCACGCTGTTGTGTCGGCCAACGATTCATTCTTTCTGGGAGGTTTGTTTCTTACTTAATTCTTTCAATGCTTGTGCAGCTCAAGTTTTGCACTAGAGTCACATGTTATTTGAATTCTATTTAAATATTGTCATGTGGAAGTTCTTTTCATGCGTTTATCTGTAATTTTTGGAAATACTTTTGTTGTGCCCTCAATTTCTTTGATATAAAAAACTACTTGTAAATGGCAGTGTTGCTGTTTTTTTAACTTGGGCCTGGCAGCAGGCAAAATATGCAGACAGCATTCTTGCTAAAAGGTGCAGTAACTAAAACCTCGCTTCATTTTCACTCAAATTACAGTTTCTTTTACGTGATCCACTTTTACAACATAATGAATGTGCTGTTGTTTTTGCACGACTCCTGATTGTGGATTGATTTGTAGTGGCATGAATCCAACAACTGTGGGCTGTGTTGCTGCTTCCACACTTGTGGGAAAAGCTGCATCGGCTGCTTATCTGATGAAAAAGCGTGCAACCTTGGCTACAGATATTATTGAGCAGCTGGGGGAAAGGTGAGTTTCTAAAAAACAATACATGTGCAATACTCCCTCCGTCCTGAATAGTGAATACCTGCCACATGTTAAAAAAGGATGGATGTTATGAGACTGTGGTGAGACGCCTTCTGATTGGAAATAAGGGTGTTGTGAAAGTGTTATTTCTCCCATGTGCTGTACCCCATGTGCATTAACTACTAGATGTGGGCATGTTTTTAGGACAAGGACATTGTCTAGATGGAGCATGTATTTTAGGACGTGGGAGTACTATGGATGTAAGGACTCTCATCTTTGAACCGGTTTATTTTGGTGTTAATTATCGGTTGTTGTGTGGTTTAAGTGTTTTCTGATTTAACTCGGTTATTTTCGAAAATCAATGAGTTTATAAAGGTTTTAAACAAAACCAATTTCACAATCATGAGTTTCAAGTGATTTTAGATCAAACTTGAATTTTTGGGATTTTTTTTTATTTTTCACCAATTTTTTGAATATTAGGGTTTGCAGGACCCCTACGGGCCCCGCCGTCCAAAATTAGGTTTTTGTGACCAAAATGGCCCATACATTACATAAAGTCATTATAAAAATTTTCAGAATTTTCTGGACTTAATTTGGGATTAAAATAACCAAATTTTCCAATTTTAGCCCAAAACCCTATTTTCACCCTATATTTTACTTACGGTTACCCCAACTTTTTCTATAAAAGGAAAGTGTTGTACCCTTTCTTAATTTGGGAATAGGCTTGGCTGGGAGATTAGGAACCTCTTCCCCATTAGGCTTGAAGAGGAAAGGATTAGAGGTATTTAGCCTAATCTCTCCTTATTTCTTTAAGGTTTTACTTAAGCATTTCTTAATCTTGATTTCTTCATTGTTTCAATCCATTTTGAAAGCATAAAAACTACTGTTTTTTACCTCTTTACTAAGCCCTAATCTTTAAAATCATGTGTCTATGCTTTTAAAAGCCCTAGATCTAAGGTTTATGTTTGGTTTTCAAAACTAAGTAATGATTAGTAGAGTATTAATATAAAATCATGTTTGTTTGAAAGGTGTTGAAGAAGGTTGAAGCTTATTCTCAACAAGTCAAGGTAATGGGTTCTTTAATCGAAGCTTTAGGTAGAAAATTGTGTGTTTTCATGACTATTCAAATAGGTGATGTTTTTAGGGTTTAATGGTGGGTTTATTAAATGGTAATCTTTGGTGATTATTTATTAGGGTTTTAGCTTAGAATGATGTATGTTTATGTTCTGGAAAGTTTGGTGACTTTTTTATAATGTTTGATGCCTTTAATGAAGATTTTAAGGGTTTTAATGGTGTCTCGGTTTCAAAATTTTTGAAATGAAGAAGCCTGGCGATCGATCGGATTTATTGGCTATCGTACGGCTGTTTTTTGAGCCTCGCGATCGATCGGGTTTATCCATGCGATCGATCGGGTTCAGCCAGGCGATCGATCATGTCCAGCCGATCGATCGTATCTATTGGTTGTTTGATCAATACCTCAGGTCGAGCGGATGGCGATCGATCTGTTCATTCTTTCCGATCGATCGGCAAAGCGATCAATCAGGCATAACTGGCGATCGATCGTATCTACTGCCAGTTTTGTTCAATTATGCTTATTTCAATGTTTTTGTTCCATTTAATGATTCTAATGCTTATGGAAGGTGGTTTGTATTGAAATAAGACTATCAGAGGCATGAAATTAATGATGAAAGTAAATGGATTAAGCTAAGTATGGTATGTGATATTGTTGCACATGTTGATAATGACGCAGGTTGATATTGAAATTATATCATGATTAGAGCATGTTTCCAGCAAGAATATTGTGTTGTGGACTATGCGATGTGTTCTCTTATGTTAAATATGGATTATCGAGAATTGATGTGATCATGCTATGGCTTAATGTATAAAAAAGAATCATGCTTATATGAATGAGTCTTCGACTTCGCATGTTGGATTTAAGCTTTTATCGTAGTTTGAATGGGATTTCAGCACGTGTATATCATCTTATGAATTTACGTCAAAGCATGTGCCATGCGATTAGAATATGCATAAATACACACACGTAGGAAAGTTTATCATGATGTGGTAGCTAATATATGCTTTGATTATGATGCATGAGGGCATAGATAGAGAACTCGTTCCATGTGTTAGAACTCACGTAGGATTGCTCACAGATGTATCATGATAACATGCATCATGTATCAGACTTTATGGATGAAGTTTTATCGTTGTTTAAACGGAATTGATCGATTGTATACAATGTGTGAGATTATATGTCAGTTTAATCGATCGATAGATTAATCGAAACTTGGTTGGTCCGAAAGGACATGTTTTCGATTTCGTTCTTTCGTGGAACAGGTTTACTCCTCAGGTTGAGTTTGATTGAGATATATGGGGGACGAAGGTGTACTCGCCTTGCGGAGATTTGAGATGTCAAAAACCGGACACTGAGCACCCGGGTGGTAGGCTCTTGTGCACAAGCTTCCACGTGTTCTAGTTTCTCTGTGTGAGATTCGGGCTCTCCCCCACCGCAGGAGATTACCTAGGGCGAACACACCTGCTCTAGTTTCTCTATGTGAGATTCGGGCATCCTTGGCCAGGATTGTCTAGGGCGAGCAGTATTTTAGGACTGACAACCCCCTTTGTTCCTGTGTAGGAACCGGACCATGATACACCTTCGTGGCCTTGATTGTGTCCCGCCTTAGTGGCAATATTGTGTTACTCCTTGATGGAGACATTCACCATTGTGATGATACATGCTTATTTCGATGTTTGTATGATTGTACTATGTGTTGGTTACATTGGACATGCAGGGTGAATTTATGAGATGCATGAGTGTACCATGTGTTGGTTACTTTGGACATGCAGGGTGAATTTATGAGATATGAATGTCTAATCAAGATGAAAGTATGTGAATGAGATATCATTATGCAGGATTATATGTTACGAATGCATGATATGATAGCATGTGAATGAGATGTTATGCAGGATTATGTGTTATGAATGCATGACCGGATAGCATGTGAATGAGGTATTATTACGCAGGATTATTTGTTATACATGCATAATTAGAAAATGGGATAATCATGTTGGTTATGGATCTTCAGCTATGTTATGATGCTGTTGATTTCTGATGGTTGTCTATTATATTAAAATCATTACTAAGTTTTATATTGGGGCTGCGTGGTGCGACACGCAGATGGACAGGATCCTCTATTTGAGGAGCGATCGTAGAGAGAGTGGGTTTAGGCGTGGGTGCCTTGAACTTGATTCAGTTTAGCTCTTTTGAGTTGCTTTTTGGTGTATGTTGTACTTGTAAGGAAATATATTTTAGACCCTTTTTTATTCGAACCCGGTATGATGGCTCAGGTTTGTAGTCGTGGGTTTAATGACTTGTCGATTCATTATGAGTTAAACTCTACCCTTATTCTTATTATTTACTCTTGCTCAAAATTGTTTGCGTAACTCTGTTAGATAGACCGTCCGTATGTGGGGCATAAGTCTGTTTACATAAGTCTTCCGCTATATCTCTTTAACGTCGTCCCTGTGTGCCGGTTCGACTCTTGAACCGGATTTGGTTCGGATCGGGCGATGCCCGGGGTGTGGCAATGTAGTCCTTGCTGGTTTCATTTCTAGGTTTCCTTAGGTTTTTTATTTTTTTGACGAAGGTATATTGCAACTCACGCATGGGAGGCACACACATCATTGCTACCCATACGATCCAAATCCCATAACATTGCGCTTTGATACAATGCTTGCTAGTCTTTTAGATATGGTACCAAGTTTATGAACCACACAACTATAAACCTTAAACTTTAATCTGAAACAAGTAGTTGTATAATAGAACTACTGGGTAGATACTGAGGGCTCTAATATGCTAGATTGTTAATTTGACTCCCAACTAAAAGACTAATGGCATGATGTGGGGTAGTCATGTCCCCACATCAGTTCACCCACTCACATACACATCAGCTGCGTATGGCAGTGTGTAGGAAAACTGATGTAGGGCTATCACTATCCTAAATTAAATGCCACTATAACGTTTGAACTTTGAATTAAACAGCTTCCAAGTAGTACATCCTTCCTATCAGCTTATACAGGTATGATTTCACTCTATGAAGAGAGTAATCAAGAATCTACCAAAGCTACCTAATGCTAATTAAATACATGTTTGTTCAAGAATGTAATAACATAGTAAGATGTCTTCCATAAGTCGAAAATACCCTGTGCAACCAGCTGTGCTACTACTTTTCTTGTAGGTCTGCTGTGTTAGATGGATGCTGACCCAGTTTTTTTTTTCCGGTAATTTGAATGCTGTCCCAGTTGACATGTGAAGATAGATATTTGCCAACTTAAGCCGTAGAGTCACATATTTTGAGTGAATTGAAGTTGCATTTCCCTCGAGCACCACGACAAGCAATTAAAGCATTCTCAGATCCTGGTAAATCAAAAGAAGAATATAAGATTTTGAAAAATATTTACACCAATGATTATGAGCTGAGTTAGAAATTTGTGCTTCTGGACTTGCTGAACCAGATACTATATCATCAACCAGCTTCAAGACATCATTATAGTGGTCAGCATACGTGATGTCCACATCTGGAAATTCTGTTTTAAGAAGCATTTGGGCTTTCTGAAATCTGAAGGTCTATGTTATGACAGCTTGGCGAAAACGCTATAGCTTAAGCAATTTCTTTGATCGTAAGCTGAAGGATCAGTTTATGCCATACTCCCGTGTAAAAGCATAAAAGCAGACTGGTATTCCATGTTGCTAGCTTTGTGATGGAAGATGGCTATATTAATAAGGGTATTTTTTTAATAAAAAGGAAAAAAAAAAACAACTTTCCTGTTTGTTTCCCATCCTAATATTCATTTTTATGCATATTTTGAAATCTATGCTTTGTGTAAATTAGTATAATTCATTTTAGAAGTTAAATTATGAAAATATATAGTAAAAATTAGTTTTTGACCACCGATATTTTTTTACAAATATCTCTAATATATCTCCGATATTTTGTCTCTTAGGCCGACCGATAAATTACCGATATCCGATACGGAATTCCTTGCTCTAACGTTGCTTCTATGTTTTTTAAAGAAATAGTGCATTTGAGATAGTTAAAGGATCAACTCAATCGTTCGATAAGTTGTCAAATTCAAGGTGATTAACTCTTCTATTTACTGTTAACCCTTTTGCTTCCTATTAGGAAGAAATCACCTTAATTGAGCTTCTATTAAGTGTTTTTCCCACTTTGTTGACACAGATGATATTACCGAAGATTTGTTGCAAAGACGTATGGTGGAGGTTTCAAATTTTCTTGAGATGTTGGAAAGTGTTTCTAGCAAGGGGACTTCAAAGAATTAAAGCACATCAAATACTGATTGGAAGGTCTCTCACTCTCTTCCCCCTCTCCTTGAGTCTCTCTCTAGGCATTTGTTTTAGTTTTATAAGTTATTAATTTCTCCATTTTTTGGGACAATTAATTTTACATCCTTTGTTTACAGATTCCCTTGGATGACCTCTCTTATGTACATTGCAATCTTGAGATATGATTCTGTTTATGTAATGATGCATTTGCATGCTATATTGAGAGCTTGACCTATTTTCAGTAATGACAAGTAAGATGCACACTGTAAGTCTTAAGTAATATTTGTTGGGCTTGGTTTTTAATAAAAATAAAGTGGCCCAACTATCTTAATTAACATTGTTTTAGGCTTTTAGAACTGTCTAGGTAATGGGCCTGAATCAAAATACCCATTAAGCTGTGGTTTTAAGTGGCAGATCTGAACCATTGGATGACCTATGGACGGACGGTCAGAATTCTAGGGTTCTTAACAATGGTGTCCTGGTTTAGTTATAAATACACCATTAGCCATCCTAATACGATGTCTTAAGTAGATTACTCTCAGCCAACTTCTAAACCAGAAACTCATTGTGATTCTGAAGAGGATTAGCATAAAGACTCCATTGAAGGTTCTAATGGCTACAAGTATGCCTAAATCTCTTGTATTAAGTTTTAACAATTGGTATCAGGAGCAAGACCGGGCCAGACGCGCTGGATAGCTGCCAGGCTGCTGGCCGGAGCAGACGCACCGGTTAGAACCGCTGTTGCCAGGCGTTGGGCTCTGGCCGGCGCCGCTGCTGCACCAGCCCTCCGGATTTGTTCGCATAGTCCGGCGACAGCTTAAAAAAAAAAGAGAGGCGGCTTTTGGCCGCCGCTGGCATTGCTGTGAAAGGTAATGAAAGGGCGGCCCTGTCGGTTGCCATGGCAACCACGTCGATGACCGCCAGCGATGGATCATAATAAAAAAAAATTATTTTACATGTTTGCACGCGCCGGTTTCGGGTTTTTTCGGCCGCTATGGCTTCCGGTCGTCATCCCCTGTCTTCGATCCTGCCAGGCGTTAGCCAGCGCTACCTCCTCACCATGTTTTGGGCGCTGGCTGGCGCCGCCACTGCGCACAGGCTGTCATCATCTTGCGTCGCATCTGTGATGGCCGCTGTCAGGTGGCATGTTTTTCCACAGATTCGGGCGGCGGCGAGCTTCCCGGACGGCGGTGGGAGAACCTTTGCCGCCCTTGATGCAGACGCCGCTGCTGCTCCCGCGGTTTCGATCGCCGTCGCAAGTCCATGTTCATCGCCCGCTCCTTTTGTCTGGCGTTGGAGGCCGACGATCTTGTTGGCGAGGAGGGCGGCCCTTCTGTTGAACGGCCTTTGGCATTGACCCAAAGGGAGGTTTACAATTTTACTCCATGATTTTAGCATTGACTATTTTCATACTTATGTTATTGTTTCTTACCCTCTTTAATGTTTGCATGTATTTCTTCTTTTATTGCAGCTTATCCGTCTTTTATTTCTGACCCTAATCAGCACCTTCTATTATTGTCTGGGGATAATTTTAAAGATTGGAAGGAAAATATGCTTTTACTATTAAGGTGCATGGACTTGAATTTGGCGTTTCGTATGGATGTACCCACCACTCCTACGGACAAAAGTACGCCAAGTGATGTAGCATCTTTTGAAAAGTGGGAGCGGTCTAACCGCTTAAGCATGATGATCATGAGGCCTCACATAAATCAAAGCATTAGGGGATCCATCCTAGAATGCGCTACAGTCCAAGAACTCTTGAAAGCTATTGAAGCTCAATTCAAAAGTTCTGATAAAGCTTTGCCCAGTACCCTAATGTCCAAGTTGTCATCCATGAGGCTAACAAATGACAAAGGGGTGAGAGAGCATATCATGCAGATGCGTGATATTTCTAATCAGTTGAACAACATGAAAATCAAGATTGATGACACTTTTTAGTACACTTTATTTTGAACTCCCTACCTGCACAATATGGGTCATTCAAGATCTCTTATGACACACATAACACTCAGTGGTCAGTTAATGACCTTCTGAGTATGTGTGTACAGGAAGAGGGGAGACTTAAGCAAGAGAAGCTAGAGAGTGCCCATCGAGTTTCTCATAAAGGACAAAAGAAGGGAAATCATAGTGTTCCTAAGAAGAAAGCTGGTAAAGGTGTGCCAATGAAGTCTACTAGTGTCACCAAGGAAACCAAGTGCTTTTTCTGCAAGAATAAAGGATACATAAAAAAAATTGCCCTAAGTATTAAAAGTGGCTTGCCAAGAAATGAGGTAATTTCATGTCTTTAGTGTGTTATGAATCTAATTATGTTGATTCTCATCATAATAACACATGGTAGATTGACTCTAGTTCTACAATCCATGTTTCTACTGTCATGCAAGGGTTTCTCAGTCTAAGGAAACCTAATGATGGGAGCACAACATTTATTCTGGAAACAAGATGTGTTCGAAGGTTGAAGGTGTGGGAACATATAGACTTGTTCTCCATACATGATACACCTTAGATTTAGAAAGAGTTTTCTATATTCCAATTTTTTCTAAAAACTTAGTTTTTGTATTAAAACTAGTACCTCATGACTTTAATTTTCAAATTTATGAATTCCTCATTTCTAATTCTTAAAGATTTAGTCACTATTGGTTATGGTTCTTTGATTGATGGACTATATAAACTCTCTTTGCATGTTTCCTTTGAACAATCTATGATGTCTGTGCAAGGAAGTGTTATTAAAAAGAACTCCTCTATGTTATGGCACAGGCGCTTGGGGCATATCTCCATTGACCGCTTAAAGTGATTAGTAAAAGAAGGAGTTTTAAAAACTCTTTCTTTTACTAATCTTGAGACATGTATAGATTGCATAAAGGGAAAGCAGACTAACAAGTCTTCTAAAGGTGCTAAGAGGTATGATGAGAAATTAGGCACTATACACACTGATATATGTGGACCGTTTAGTACTCCCTGTCTGAATGGCCAAAGGTATTTCATTACCTTTATAGATGATCATACACGATACATGTATCTTTATCTCTTAAATGAAAAGTCTGGAGTATTTGATGCTTTCAAGACTTACAAGGCAGAGATAGAGAAACAATCTGGATTGAGTATCAAAATTTTTCGATCAGACAGAGGAGGGGAATACTATGGCAGGTACACAAAGAGTGGACAAAAACCTGGACCATTTGACAATTCCTGAAGGAACATGGTATTATTGCAGAATATACAGTACCAGGCACACCACAACAAAATGGTGTTGCTGAAAGGAGGAATCACACTTTGATGGATATGGTGAGGAGTATGATTAGTAACTCCTCTCTTCCTCTCAAAATGTGGAGTGAAGCCTTAAAGATAGCTGTGCACATTTTAAATCGAGTTCCATCTAAAGCCATTCCTAAAACACCATTTGAGCAATGGAATGAATGGAAACCTAGTTTAGATCATGTGCACATCTGGGGTTGTCCTGTTGAGGTTAGGGTGTATAATCCATTTGAGAAGAAGCTTGACCCTAAGACTGACAGTGGTTTTTTCATTGGCTATGCAGAAAGGTCTAAGGGTTATAGGTTTTATTGTCCATCTCACACCCCTACAGTAGTTGAAACACGGTTGCACATTTTCTTGAGTATGACAATTACAGTGGGAGTATTTCTCCTCAACACATTGTATTTGAGGAAATATGGGTTTCAGTTATTATCCCACTTTTGGTGGATGATCAGATGCTGTATCGCCTATGGTGATTCCAGAACAGCCTATCCCCCCTCTACTATCCCCTCTAGATCAAGTTGCTGAAGTTCCTATTACACAAGCTCCTCCGCTTGTTGATGAAATAGGACTTCGACGATCCTCAAGAGTAAGGAAACCTACACTCCCTTCTGACTATGTTATATAGAGTCTGACGAGAATGTTGGACTCATTGAAGATCCTATTACATATTCACTAACTCTAGCAAATGGTATGATGCCATGTAGGAAGAGATGAAATCAATGGCTGGTAATCAAGTTTGGGATCTCATAGCGTTACCGCAGGGCGCCAGGGCTCATTATGATTTGGAGTTGCATCAAATGGATGTCAAGATGGCATTCTTCAATGGGAATCTTGAGGAGGTGTATATGACCCAGCCTGAAGGATTCACCTTAGATAAAGGAAGTCATTTGGCTTGTAGACTCAAGAAGTCAATATACAGACTAAAACAGGCCTCCCGACAGTGGTATTTGAAGTTCAACAATGTTATTACTTCATTTGGTTTTAAGGAGAACATTGTTGATCAGTGCATATACCTTAAGGTTAGTGGGAGCCGTTACACATGTCTGGTCTTGTATGTTGATCACATTCTACTTGCAAGTAGTGACTTAGGGATGTTGCACGAGACTAAGCAGTTTCTTTCTCAGATCTTTGACATGAAAGATTTAGGAGAGGCATCCTGTGTCATAGGGATTGAGATCTATCGTGATAGATCCAGAAGGATCCTCGGGTTGCCTCAACATGCCTATATCAATAAAGTTCTGAAACGGTTTAACATGGAAAATTGCACACCTAGTGCAGCCCCTATTATGAAGGGTGACAAATTTAGCTTGTTCCAGTGTCCAAAGAATTCTTTGGAATTGGAAAGCATGAAAGAAATTCCTTATGCATTGGCAATTGGTAGTATGATGTACTTGGAGGTCTGTACAAGACCTAATATTGCCTTTGCTATGGGAATGTTGGGTAGATACCAGAAAAATCAAGGGATGGATCATTGGAGAGTTGCAAAGAAGGTTATGAGGTATCTACAAGGAACGAAGGACTATATGCTTACATACAGACATTCTGATCATTTGGAACTGGTCAGATATACAGATGCAGACTTTGCTGGTTGCGTTGACTCGAAAAAGTTGACATCGGGTTATATTTTCCTTTTTGGCGGGCAGTGCTGTCCCTTGGAAAAGTATTAAGCAAACCCTTACAGCGTCGTCAACTATGGAGGCAAAGTTTGTTGCTTGTTATGAGGGCACATCACATGCTACTTGGTTGATGAACCTTATCGCAGGACTTATTATTATGGATTCCATATCTAGGCCATTAAAGATGTTATGTGATAATAGTACTGCTGTGTTCTTCACGAAGAACAACAAGAGTGGTAGTCGGAGTAAGCACATCGACATCAAGTATCTTGTTGTTCGGGATCGTGTTAAGGTAGGGTAGTTGTTATTGAGCATATCTGTACTGAGCTTATGGTTGCTGATCCAATGACTAAGGGCTTACCTCCTTCTCTGTTTAAGAGTCATGTGGATCGTATGGGTTTTATTAGCTCATCGTGCATTTGTTTTTTCTTATGTACTTCTAGACTTTACTCATTTATCATAGTAGTTACAGTTACTTTTCTCGTGGTGTCTCATTTTTCAAGGCACTTAAGTATGAGACAATATTTGCAAAATGAGTGGGAGCATGCCGTCACTCATAAATATATTTTGCCACATATAGCACTCAACCAAAATGAATTAGTTGCAATGTGATACATCGAAGGGAATGTTCTCCTCTGAGGATATAACCGCCTTGATTCATGCGATTATAACATTTTGAATGAGTATAAAGTTACCACATATAGTTCGAAGGGTATTTTGTACAGTTATGACTTTTTGTATGCGCATACGAAAGTCATTATTAGAGTTTCCCATTGAGAATTTATTCTTTCTATGGCTCAATTGAGAAGTTGTGCCAAGTGGTAGAATGTTGGGCTTGTTTTTGTAATAAAACATAAAGTGGCCCAACTATCTCAATTGACATTGTTTTGGTCTTTTAGAACTATCTGGGTAATGGGCCTGAGTCAGAATACCCATTAAGCTATGGTTTTAAGTGGCAGATCTGAACCATTGGATGACTTATGGATGGACGGTCAGGATTCTAGGGTTCTTAACAATGGTGTCCTAGTTTAGTTATAAATACACTATTAGCCATCCTAATACGGTGTCTTAAGTGAGATTACTCTCAGCCAAGTTCTAAACCAGAAACTCATTGTAGTTCTGAAGAGGATTAGCACAAAGACTCCATTGAAGGTTCTAATAGCTACAGGTATGCCTAAATCTCTTGTATTAAGTTTTAACAATTGTTTCAAAGACGTATGGTGGAGGTTTCAAATTTTCTTGAGATGTTGGAAAGTGTTTCTAGCAAGGGGACTTCAAAGAATCAAAGCACATCAAATACTGATTGGAAGGTCTCTCACTCTCTTCCCCCTCTCCCTGAGTCTCTCTCTGGGCATTTGTTTTAGTTTGATAAGTTATTTATTTCTCCAATTTTACATCCTTTGTTTACAGATTCCCCTGGATGACCTCTCTTATGTACATTGCAATCTTGAGATATGATTCTGTATATGTAATGATGCATTTGCATGCTATATTGAGAGCTTGACCTATTTTCAGTATTTTCAGTAATGACAAGTAAGATGCACAATGTAGGTTCTAAGTAATATTCCCTCTGTCCTATTTTAGATGTTCTGTCTGAAAAAAATTTAATTTTAAGACAGAGTGCATGGAATTTAATTTTAAGGAAGGTAGAACTATAGATAGAGCCCTAGTTGAAATAGATGGGCAAGAAGTGCCAAGGTGTGAACAATTCCGTTACTTAGGATCCATTATCCATAAAAAAAGGGATATTGATAGTGATGTGGTGCATAGGATAAATGCGGGGTGGGTAAAGTTGTGTGATAGGCGGGTTCCAAAAAGACTTAAAAGGCAAGTTCTATAGGACGGCCATTAGGCCTGCAATACTCTATGGAGCGGAGTGCTGGGCACCAAAGAGGAGTCATATAGATAAGTTGAATGTAGCCGAAATGAGAATGTTAATGTGGATGAGTGGGACGATTAGGAGAGATAGGATTAGAAATGAATATATTCGTGAGAGCCTAGGAGTAGCGCCTTTAGGGGAGAAGCTGAGGGAATGTAGGTTGCATTGGTATGGGCATATGCAAACAAGACCTTTAGATGCCCCTGTGAGAAGATTAGAAGGGATATATGTAAACGATGCCAAAAGAGGGAGAGGGAGACCTAAGAGAACTTGGATTGAGTTAATAAGAAAGGATTTGACTTTACTATCTCTTACAAAAGAGGTAGCCCAAAACAGGCTGGAATGGAGGAGTACGATCTGTGTCGCCGACCCCAAATAGTTGGGAAAAGGCGCTACTTGATTATGATTATGCCTGAAAAAATGTTGATGGTGGAAGCACCAACTAATGGGGAAGTAGAGGTTCAAACCCCCCACCAATGGGGGGAAATGGAGGTTCAAAATCACCTTAATTGAGCTTCGATTAAGTGTTTTTCCCAGTGTTGACACTTGATATTACCGAAGATTTGTTGCAAAGACATATGGTGGAGGTTTCAAATTTTCTTGAGATGTTGCAAAGTGTTTCTAGCAAGGGGACTTCAAAGAATCAAAGCACATCAAATACTGATTGGAAGGTCTCTCACTCTCTTCCCCCTCTCCTTGAGTCTCTCTCTGGGCATTTGTTTTAGTTTTATAAGTTATTTATTTCTCCATTTTTTGGGACAATTAATTTTACATCCTTTGTTTACAGATTCCCCTGGATGACCTCTCTTATATACATTGCAATCTTGAGATATGATTCTGTTGATGTAATGATGTATTTGCATGCTATATTGAGAGCTTGACCTATTTTCAGTAATTTGCTTGCGGTTATCAATTGAGTTTAATCTAACAGAAGCTTGTATTCACATTGTTTCTGTTTGGTGATTTTTTTTAGTTAAAACAGGATAATGATCAGCTACGTGTTATGTACCGAGAAGGCCCTGCTGGAACACCCTTCCACACACTACTGGCTGAAGGTTACGTGGATGGACCTATAGATATCTGTAGGTTTCAAAGGAAGAAAACATGAATGTGGTGAGGTGATGCAAAATTGGCAATACATCAACGGCTTAAACCTGAGTTTTTTTTTCCAATTTTTTGTTGTAGGCCTTTGTGTCTCATGGGAAGCGACCCTTTACCAGAAATGGTAGAAATTTCTATCCGTTTCAGTACTTTTTTGTGATTTGCTTCAAATATCTTTCTGAGTTTGTTTGTATCTCGTCACTATTGTCTTCTATCAGAGTGAACACAGAGTTTAAGGTTTGTTTGTAGAAGACTTATTGCTACTGCAGCTGCTGCACTTCTGCCTTGTGTATTGCTCATGCAATTCCTATTGTTAATCATCCTGAAGCATAAACAAAATTGACTTGCGTGAATAAAAAATTCAGTTACCTGGTTTGGAGAAAGATAACCAAGGAAATTAACTAGACTATTAATGAAAAATAAAGAAATATCAATCAAATAAGCATAACCTTCGTGTATCTAGTCTTATATTGGCTAACTGTAATAATATATTTCCAGGTGGCGACAATTTACCATTCCGACGTTCAAGATTTATGCATCTTCCTGTTTGCAAAAGGTTCGGATCGGGGAAGAGATATCTTTGGTAAGGTGAGATCACTATACTTGAAAAGCATATTGAATTCTTCATCCTTTGTTCACTTTGAGATGTTGATTTTTGTGCTCACTCTTGGAAGAAAGGGTGAAGGTGCCTTGGCCGATCTCAGCTAGAGAAGCTGTTCTGCACTATTTTGAGCTGGAATATTTTGAAGAAGATCTTGTTATGGTACTTTTCAACTCGGTAATACACATGATACTTTCCATGCTTTTTGGCTTGATATAATGAATACAAAATATGGAAATCTATCCCAGACCTATGCAAAATTTTTTGTGCAATACTATTGCCACTCAAAAGCACTTCTCTTAGCTCATACTATTAAAATGAATATTATTACTGTACTTTAACATAGTAATGACAAGTAAGATGCACACTGTAAGTCTTAAGTAATATTCCCTCTGTCCTAGTTTAGATACTCCGTCTGAAAAAATGTTGATGTGGAAGCACCAACTAATGGGGAAGTAGAGGTTCAAACCCCCCACCAATGGGGGAAAATTGAGGTTCAAAATCCACTAAATTGACCATATGGAGCATCTAAAAAAGGACTGTCGTTTTTTCCAGATGGAGCATCTAAAACAGGACGGAGGGAGTATCAAGAACGATAAAAATAGATGCCACATGTAAGAATATAATTTGCGGAAACTCTCTCATATTACTTCTCCTGCATGTGAACTGATATTTTACCACCTTTCTTCCTAAGATTGCAGATCCTTACAAGATCAGTATGAAATCTCATGGGTTTACCAGTGATGGAATTCCACAAAATTCAGATATAGTACAAATAGGTGTAGAGGGAGCGTTTGCTATACAAAAAGTGAATGCAAACAGAAGCTATTTCCGGTGAGTGAGTTGCATAATATGTGTACTCAATCATTGATTTTTAAGTCCTCATATTAATGTAATTTTTGAGAAGTTACTTTTTCTTTTGTTGTGTTTTATGGTTGTAATTGTATACCTTGTGTATTTAGCCTTTGGAACGAAATTCTGCTGTGAATTATAATTCTGTGAGCTAGTGTAATTGAGAAGCAAAAGGGTTTATGTCTGATTCATGCCATATAGTACCGTAAGATGATGGTAACGCTTAAGTTGCAATGTGTGAACTATGTGCTAAGGATGTAGACTTTACCAGCTGAGCTAGACGAATCATAAAAGCATGTTCTCTGAGATGTCTGATTCCCTGTCCTTCCTTTCTCTTGCGAAAAAAGTCTTTGTGTCATGCACCATTCTGATTTCTGACCCGATGATAATTGAATACACCTACTGCTTTCTTGCTTTAGTTTGTTAAGTTAATTTTTTATGTCTCCAATAATCTGCCTGATATATTTGACAGGACGATAGCCAACCTTGATATCAAAGCAGACTTCGTGCCTCCTTCACTTATTAATTTCATATCCAGACAGCTGATAGGAAACGGCTTCAAGCTATTTCAAAAGGTCGGTACTTTCTTCTTTTTTTTTTAATTGTCTTCCACTGACTTGCTTGAAAAAAAGATTCGGCAAAAGATTGAAGGTCTGCAGTTAAGGTAAGCTTATATGTGGTCTTCGTAAAGGTTGGAATGTTATCTGTCTGCTGGGAAACATGGTTATAGAAGCATAACAATTTCCGTAATGGATAACATATATAATTACTATATAGTTTGACTTTCCACGACCAGAAAGAATTTACTTAATGAGTCCCTGGTGTAACAGTTCCTTGTTAATGAATACTTTACAGGCAGTGACTTCAGTAGCAAATGGTGATGAGGATTACAGAAAGGAATTAGCAGAAAATCCCTTGTATGTTAGGGTTGGCTAGATTTTTCCCCAAAACAATTGGGGGCTTATGTGGCACCTCGGAATACCAAAGCAAAACATTTGCTGAACTGGCCCTATACTTGCCTTCTGGCATGAATGAAAGCCTCACATCGTTACTTTTCAAGCATGCTTTCTCAGCCTCATGAACCACGCTCAGCTGCCGCTGGCTTAAATTGGCTCGACAGGTTGTCTTGGGTAAAGTTTGATTTTAGGTATTTTGGACATGTACTCATAGTGGCACATCGCACGTTGCCAGATCATGATCCATTGGCACATCTTTCAGGAGGGTAAGCATTGGCTAAAATCTTCATGACGCGTAATTCACAAAGGCCACACAATCATTCATCAAAGAACGCTCTGCCCAAAAGCGCCAAATGCATACTAGCAGGACTAGTTTCAAACATACCCTCAAGAAGTTGGAGTTGAACATAAAGTAGTTTATGCTCCATAACACAGAATTTTTGGTCGTTTGGGGTTCTCTTTTCACGTCCGTGAGTATAATTAGACTATTCTTCTACTCAAATATGACATCGAGCTGCTAAATTATAACTTTCTTATGGACAAAATTGTCTGATTGGTTTTTCATCGAGCTTATACTCTGATCACAGTTTCGGTTACCATCAATGCAGGAGCCAAGAATAATTTTTTATTCGGCTCCAGGAAATCCAACATTTATATGAGCCATTGATCATGACAATCAACGGCATGTGCACATGATTCGTGCGCTCAGCTAAAAAAAGTGCTTTCGTACAAATGATGCACGTGCTTCATTGAGCGAGCGATGGTTGACAGATCCTGTATGGTGGTGGATTTCCAGGCAGAGAAAAATGCTTCCACCAATGCACGAGAAGGTTGAACTCGTCCCAGGACAGACATGCTTAAAAGTGACCGCAGGGAGTATCGTTTTAAGTACGATGATGTAATTCATCACACAGCGTGATTGTGGTGCTTGTTTCAGGAGATTTCCGATTTTTTGAAGGTCATTTGTTAGTTTCCAATTGGTCTGTTTATGAGAATTGCATGCTTTATCCGTCCCATTTATTATGCTGTCTTCAGGCATTAAAGCACACAATTAGCTTTTTGGCATCGCCGAATTTGATCGAACTTCTAATTGCTTGCTTACAGGCAGAGGCTTTCTTAGACTATGATAAAACTTCAAAAGGGATAGTCTTTACAACTGATCGCCCATATCAACCAGGTGAGCAGGTACAGGTCTACGATTATACCGTAAATCACTTATTTTATCAAATGGCTTTAAAGTGAATATTTGTTAAACATGGTCTTAGAGACTGTTTGAACTGAAATCTCAGCACCTGACTTTAAGGTGGTCTTGCTTATTTGCTTCACAGTTGTTTATATGTTATTATGGGAGAAAATCAAATGGAGAACTTTTACTTTCATATGGATTTGTTCCCACATAGAGTAGCAATGTGATCCTCGATGATAAATAACAAAGGTGGCATTGATATATTACTGTGAGAAAATAGAAGTGGCACTGGTGGAGCCACAAGTTCTTATTTCTCTGTCTCTATCCTTTGCACTTTGGCTAATACGATATATTGTTTGCTATTTAGAAATAGTTATGCGAAAACAACCTTCAGATGAAGATACATGAAATTTTAAGCCGTTTGACTCTGTATACATCTTGGAAATTATATTGAAGATGGCATGGTTGGTTACTTCATTGCAAGAATAAAATTGGTTGGAAAGGGTCATAAATTTTTCTGTTTTCTGTTTATAGTTTGCTATTTGTGGAATTCATTATAATGTTGTGTGTTGTGGGAGGGTATGAATTTCGCAGGTTTCCATAAGGAGATGGACCAGTTAAGCGTGTTTAATTGCTTATGAGACTGGAGTCGATGTCCTTTCAGCTTTGTATCTTAGTTTAAGGAGGTCTAAGTTGAGCAGATGAGTTATTGCTCTAACATCAGTGACATACATAAAAGAAAAATTGAAGGAATATGGGGCCATATCTGAAAAGGTTTAAATAACCTAATGCAATGCGATTCTCACTGCAACTGCACCATTGTAACTTGTGTGTATACAAACCTATATGTGGAATGTTTTGGCCAAAAATATCTGAGAGTACGCATTGTTCGCGTTTTTTGGGTACATACACTTAAGTGGCTTGATATTCTTAGTACATACACTTAAGTTGTTTGACATTCTTAGTTATGGTGACAGTGGACCATAGTATTTGCCGCACCAGTGGCAAAGTCTTTACAAAATTTGGGTGAAAGGAAATTGGAAGAATCGTTGGGCATTAATATGTAGACCATAGCATGAGCTGGTAAATTGAAATTTGTGTAAGAATCCTGTTTATATGAGCCCAGGCTCACGCTCGCTGCTTTAATTTGTAGTTAAAATCTCATGTTGCCTGTAAGAGGCGAAGTTCACATTCTTCTCTTCTTCTGGTTCTAACATTTGGTTCACCATCCATAATTACATTTTTTCGCTTACATGCATACATGTAATACTCTCCTATGATCAAATTCACTGGCTTATTGTTTTCTACATGTTTATCATGAACCACGTCTTAGTGGAGAAAAAAAGAAGGTTGATTGTGTAACGTCCACATATATGGCTTAGTGAAAGGAAATGTATGTGTAACAATAACAAAACAATGCTATCGTCATGCAACTCCTCAACCTCTTCTCATGTTTTGACTTCCCAACAAAAATTTTGTACAATCACTCAATATGCACGTCGGATAGACGAGTTTGGTCCCATTTATCCGTTCACTTGTTGATTTGGATCCCAACAATTTAGAGCATACATTTTAATAACAAAAATTTACAGCTGTATATGATACTGAGATTATAATTAAACTGAAAAATTATCAAACTGACAAAAACACCATCATTACATTACATAGAGTAAGAGAAATGGAATAACAGAAAATTTTCAGTAATTGGAATTATCAGTCACTTTGAATCCCATGGATTCCGAACAGAGGGAGTACCAACAAGATTAAAATTCAACACCATGGCCAATCCGTAACCATAGAATGTAATCCCACCGTAGAATATAATCCTTCTGGCCCAAATTAGTTGTTTGCATTCCAAAGCCAAAATGAAATAAAATGAGTTGAATTTGGTTTTCTAATTCAGCCAAATAGTATAGAACAGGAAGTCGAAGATATATAACTAGGTTAGCTCTTATGTGCTAGCGAGTAAGTAGACACCTTTTGTAGTTTGGTCAGGGCATTTGGTCACCGTTGCCGGTCAGGCTAGATGCGCTCATTAGAAACTCGCCATCTATTCACACGATTTGATATTTCTACCTGCATGTTTTTACAATACTGTTGATTCTTATTTTAGAATAAAATGCTTACAAAGTTAATTTTTTGCTAACCCCTCACACACTCACCTTCATTTGGATCTCAAATATATGATTTAAGTGTGGTCCTGAAATCCATTTCCTCTTCCACAATAGATCAGATCCTCTCTTGCATGTTTGCATTGTAAGGACGCAACCATCTCCGTACTTACCATCAATGCACTCTAGTTTTCGAAGATGCTGTATGCAGCACGAATAGTCAATCTTGAACCTTTTTAGTCCTGTCTCTGAATTGGAATGAAATTACACTTCTTCTCTGAGATAGTGCCCCTTCTCTCTTGAGATGGAGCTACATTCCTAGTTGAAATGATAAAAACTAAGTCGCACCCAGCTACCTCTGATTGGCTGACCTCTACTTAAGACAATGTTAAATGCCTACACATTGGTCATGACTTGCAGCTTTCCACTAATAGGATTACACCATGACATCCACATTCTCTTTTGAGGCTGTTCTAAGCCTCCATGAGCATGAGTCACGCCTTCCCCACCAGCAAAGAAGAGCACCGGAGCCCAACCAATAAAGCAACTACCTAAATTTGTTTTTACAATTGGTCCGTTCATTCTTCATAGGAGTGATAAAACTTTTTCCATGTCAAGTTAATGAAATGGGATAATAGCAGTCTTACCTATATTGCTATGTTGCTGACCGCTTCTATGGACCTTCATGTAGAAGCTCAAGGCTGGATTACTTTTGTAGTTGCGAGTTTTTTTGTGAGTGAATGCCTCATTTGCTTCAACATTGGAAACAGATTACCTGTTGCACAGTTCTACAAACTGAACAGTTTGGGTATTAGCAATAATTGCCAAAACAAAACTTGTCACCACTATGTTCAGTAAAGCGTAATGCGGAAGTTAGCTTGGCGGGTCTGGTAGATTCAGGAAATTAGTTTGCGCGTGAAGCACTTTTGCATTTTGTAATAAAGAAGTAAAAAGTACTTGATAATTTGGCCCTCATGCGTTTAGGTATCAGCAAGTAATTGTTAGAAAGTACCCGTATCCACAAAGGAATGAATTTAAGAAAAAAATGAATTTATCAGGTGAAATCAAATATAGTCAAGTTTATGCATGTAACTTAATGGGGAAGGCGTGGTTAGAAGCCACCAACTTTTGAAGATGAAGATGTATTATAAGAACTGCACAATCTACATAGTGGTTGCACCACACACTTCATTGACCCTAATCTACATAGGAATCCATCGTAAAGAAAATGGGAGAAGCAATAGGATTAAGGCTAAGAAAAATAAGATTCAATTAAATTAAAAAATAAGTTATTCAATTGATCATTGATTTTGGTTCTCCATTAAGAAAGACCCCATTTACATATTTATGGGCTCTTAAGCTATAATCCTAAGTGACATAGGATAAACTCTAAACTATAGTCTTAATAAATATATGATCTTAATCCTAATTAAAATAGGATTATAACATTCTGCCAACATTTTCGCATCACCTCTTTTACAGCGAAGGCAGGAATACAAAAAACTCAACTTCATAGTTAGACCATGAAGGCTCCGGTAGACGAACTGCCTCAAACGTTTTTTTTTTTAAATAAAGCTGCTGAACCGACCCGATGACTAAAACTTGAACCAGCTTATGAAAACCAAAAGAATATGTTGAGGGGAAATGATATAAAAAATCACTAAATTTTTTTTCCCAAAACAAAGCACTGTAGCAAATATTTACCGGAGTGGTGCTCTAACAAGCCACGTGGGCGCTTGCATGGCTTTTTTTTTAAAACTAACCCGAAAGGCGTCGGTTGAACTGACGCTCTCGGGTTAAATGAGAAAGGTGTCGGTTGCCTCTCTAAAGCGTCGGTTCAACCTACTCCATTTAATGACTTTGCCCCATTTTAAACGGGCCGTCACTTCAACGATGCTCTCATTTCTAATCCGTTTTTGCCCATTTTTTTCATTCTTTCTTATTTTTATTGTCTTTTCTAGTCATCATAATATCACAAAGATGTTAAGCCATCACATATTATTTATCGTAGTTTATGTAGTATTTTTTTGGATAAATAGCATGTGATGGATCAACATGGTTGTTATATCATGATGATTAGAAAGTGCACTTAAAATAAAGAAGATTGAAAAAAAATGGGCAAAAACATATTAGAAATAAGAGAGATATGCATTGTTGAAATTTGTCCTACTAAAACAACTCTGTCCGATTTTAAAAGAGTGATAATTTCAACAATACATATCTCTCTCATTTTTTATCAATTTTCGCTCATTTTTTTATTTTTCTTTATTTTTAGTGCTCTTTCTAGTCATCATGATATTACAACTATGTTGATCCATCACATGTTATTTATTCAAAAAAATACTACAAAAACTATGATAAATGCTATGTGATGACTCAGCATCTTTATGTTATTATGATGACCAGAAAGAGCATTAAAAATAAGAAAGAATGAAAAAAAAAAGTGAAAATGAATTAGAAATAAGAGAGATGTGTATTTTTGAAGTGACAGTCTATTTAAAATGGGACAAAGGCACTAAACGGCGTCGGTTGAACCAACCCTTTACAGAGGCGTTCTTTTAAGGGAAACGATATCAGATTCGGCTGTGATCGCTCGTTGGCGGCTGGATATACGGTGGCGACAGCGGCGAGATTACAAGCAGTCGAAATTTTGCACCTTACGCGAGGGTGGGTGTGCGATTGGCAAAGAACGGCGGCCTGCAGGGGAAGGGACTGGACAATAGCGGAGGAGGCAACGGAAAACATGGCCTTTGCATGGCTGACGAAGCGGCGTTTGGTGGCGCCCCTGTGGAGGTTCCATGCGGCAGCGGGGAAGGGAGTGGAAGCGCGCCGTCGAAAAAAAGCTGGGCGTCCGAAAGGCAGGGGCTTTGGTGGTGGTGGAGGCAGATCCGGACGGATGGTGGAGGAGTAAAAATGGCGCTACCTTGGCGATCTTGGCAACGGGGGTGACGCGGCAGCAAATCTGGCGGTGTTCGCAGCTCGAGGGGGGTGGCAACGTGATCGAAAGAAGCTGCCAACACCCGACTTGCGGCAGTTTTGGCGGCGAAGCAGCACCGAGCGGAGATGGTGCAGGCGGGCACGGCGGTGGCAGCGGGTTCAACGGCAAAGGCCGCGGCTTTGGGCGAGTCGGAGGCTGGATAGAGACCGCCGCGACTGGATCTGAAGCCGCTAGTGATGGAAGATGTCATCTTGGTTGAGCCAGAACAGCTGTTGTCCTCGTCTAGGAGGAACTAAGCCTCGTCGGCATCGCAGTGAGTGGTCGCTCGATGGCGATGGCGGCGGCATATTCCCCAATCCCCATCACAAACACCATTATCCATGTTAGGGGAGACTTGGCTTTGGGTGCTGGTGTTCCGATGGTACGAACAGTCCGTGGGTGTGGTCTTCGGCCATGCATACAGGGGATGGCGAGCAAGAGAATGGTGGCGGGTATGTCAGGCGATGCAGGATCTCCTCAAAGCGATTGGTGGTCTGTTGACTCTCTGCGATTGAGTTCTTCAAATCGGTAAATTTAATCTCGAATTTTGCTTCCAATTGGGTAATCTGGGAAAGCTCTTGTGCGAGTGCGACAAGAGGGGTGGGTTGGGTGGGAGTCGAGGGTCAACTGCTCCCATACCATTGATGTAGACCATAATCTACATAGAAATCCATCATATAAGAAAGGGGAGAAAGAGTAGGACTAAGGCTAAGAAAAACTAGATTAAACTAAATTAGAAAATAATCTATTCCATTGATCATTGATTTTGGTTATCCATTAAGGAAGACCCCCACATATTTATAGGCTCTTAAGCTATAACCTAATTGACATAGAATAGACTCTAAACTATAGTCCTAATTGACATAGGATCCTAATCCTAATCCTAATTAAAACAGGATCATAACACAGTCATTTATGTGGAAAAAAAAGTATCAAACACTTTAATTACAACTCCACACTAGTCACTTGAAAACTAAATTTCAGCAAAATAGACCTAACAAATAAAAAAACATAGCAAGTTCTCATCATCAACAAATAACACAAATATAGTCCAACAAGGTCTCCTATTTTGTCATACATAAAATTAGATATTCAATTGGTATGATTGTTATCATTCGATGGAAGGCAACACATCCTCATAATTCCAATTTACAAATATGAATAAATACCAACATATACATACTTCAGCAACATCTCCTCTTAGGTCATAATTAGCTTTAACATGAATTACAGGAAGCATAGGTTTTGCCTGTCACCTGGTCAAGTCCAAATATAACAGCCTTTGGTTCAATCCAAATGTGCATGTAATCTGTCTTCTTCCAAGGCTCACTATTGTTTTCCATCCCTACCTGGTGGAATACAAGACCATGACTCAACCCCCCACAGAATCTAGGCATACATATCTAGTATGCCATTCTATCTCCAATTGATGTAGCACCAAAAATCAAGGTTTTAAAAACCCGTCTGGTGACTGACCCGGAATTCCTGTCGGATAGAACCCGGGTTGACCTAGTTCAATGAAAAAAAAAAAGAGGGTCAGAGGAGGGGGGGCTCCCTCTGGCCACCGCCGGAGGGAGCCGTCGAGGCAACTTTGCCTTGACGGGAGCCCCGCGTCGAACAGTCAGGTTGCAATGACCCGGATTGAAAACAGGTCCAGCTCCAGTCGGACCGGCCGGTCCGGTCCGGTTTTTAAAACCATACCAAAAAGTGCCCTCGTTCCACCAAACAATGTTCGGTCCTCCAAATGTTTCACTTTTCTCCATCTACCACGAGAAAAGTTCAATATAATGACTCAAATAATATTTTCATATAGATCAACAAACACCGATAGCAGCTCATTACAGGATTGAACCAAAAAGCATTTTCTGACAGGAACATCAAATGACGTCTGTGTGTTAATTACCCTCCACGTATTTGCTATGGGATCATAAACACCTAAATTTCCTTTCATCCCAAGACAATAGAAAATAACATTTTGGCAAACTGCAGGAGTGCTGTACGAAATCTATTGCATTCCTACTCTGCAAAAGACCAACTATTATCAGTAAAGCGAAACAAGTGAATGCCCACATTTCCCAGATGATCATTGATCACGAAAATAACAGTCTCTATGAGTAGGTAAAGATGAAAATGTAATCCCATTTCCCTGTGGGGAAGATCAACTCTTTCCTTGGTGAAGGGATTGAAAATGTAAATAAACTCCCTGAAACCTCTGTGAATGCAGAGGCAGGAGGAAGAGGACTAGAGAGAGCTGGAGTTGGCAGCAAGGGAGAGGCTGGGCAGACTGTCAAGCCGGTGGCCATGGGCTCCCTGCCGGCGATGTCTCCGGTCATGTGCCCGGAATATATCATTCCCATTTTAGTACATAGAAGCCATTAATGGGCCATAGAGTATTTGAGACACCAGGTCCTGAGTACCATCATACTCCCTCTGTTCCATATTAATTGACTGGATTTGAAATCAGAATTGAAGCAATAGTTGTTTTGTGGATTTCCAATTCAGACAATCAATGTTGAACAGGGGAGCATTAAATATACGACTCTGGCTAATGTGTAAGTTGGTGATTCATGAAATACACGGACAATACAGTGCACTAAATATATACACTGAAAAAGTGGCTGACTTTATAACCACTTGAAAAGTGGATTTTGAAAAACGAATTCTCAGCATTTGATGTGGTCTGGCTGCATCTCACTGCATCTTACCATAAAAGGCATGCGTAAGGCAGAAAATTGTGCACGGTTCTACCATGTGACCTGTGGAGAGGTCCATTCAGTTTTGATACATACACTAATGGTAGAATGGCTGGATACTTAGGGGTATTTAGTGGTGAGAGATTTTATTTCCACATGTGGGTGGAAAAATTCTCCACACCCCTGTATTTTCTAGGATTTGCTTGGCTTTCTTGTGTCAAAGAAAAAAAAAATTTCGTGGAAAATAATCCCTCGTGAATGCACGACGCAACAAATTTTTTTCGTTGTATTGTCATTTGTGACTTTTTCACTTGTGAATAAAAAGCACACTCACTTCCTCTGAGTAAGTCACAATGTATTTTTAAATATTTAACCACATACAATGGATGAAATAAAAATACCACAGGTACCACATGAATTATTTTATCAAAATTGGATCTTAAATAAATCAGGCTCACGAGCGTTGACATGAGTCAAGATGAGCTTAGCCATCCCATTTTAGAAATGCACATGCACGCAGCGCGAATCGACCACATGACAATTTTGCTGCCCATAAAAAGTCTACACTTCAATAATATTAGAGCTACATGGCCGTTGGATCTTGATATGACGGTTATAAGGGTGAGTGATGGGTCATACTCATCTACCCACTGATTTGATACCCACCGTTGGATTGGATTCCAATGACCGAAAAAACTGTTCTCATGCCCCTTATATGAGAACGATCTCATGTAAAATGGTCATATATATATATATATATAATATTCAAAAAAGGGAAGAAGATGGTTCGCCTTCCTTCCAGAAGATGTGGGACCCCTGACCTAAAAGGAGCCACATGTGTGTAAAATTTTTCACATTGAAAGAAGTATGGAAAAAAATCATTGTCATTCTAAAAAAACACGTATGCCTAATGTGTAACAATTTTCCTATACCTCAAAAACACACACGACTACCCGATAGAACTTTTTTCCATTTTTTTATTGTTGGAAAAATATCCCTCACAACCATGGTTTTTAAAACCGGACCAGACCAGTCAGTTCAACCGCGAACAATCGGAACCGGTCCAAAAAGCGGTTCGGGCGGTCCAGTTCAGGATGGTCTGGTCCGTCAGCCGGTTATAATAGAAACTGGTTCGTTCAACCGATGAAACCGCCAAACCAAAACTGGATCCGGTTTGCTAGGCAGACAATATTTTTTTCGACAAATTTTGAAAGGTGAATGGGGGGATTCAAACTGGCTTCTAGAGATTCATTTTTCAGCACATTAGCCAATTTATCTAGGCCACTCTCATGTGCATGTGTTTTCATTTTTATGTATTAATATTTATTTTTTGTACGAAAGTCTTTAAAAGACCAACCGCTTCTGCTGGGATTCAAAGTAGAAACAATATAGCCAAAATCAAATACTCTAACCACTTACGCTGCATCATAACTGCTTTGAAGTGAGGATAGTTGTAAAATATCTGTAACTATAATTTACTTGTATTACCACAAATTTTTTGCTTCATCATTTTAAGTTTCTACTCAATTCTAGATACCTGAGACAGAGTATATGATACAAGAGTGTACTGGACTGGTAAATGATGTGAAAACCTAGAAGCTTACCTCATTTAGAAAATGCCTAAATTCATATAGCTCCTGTTCATTTGGTGACAGGGGCAAGGTTTTGGTTGAATGAACTTGAACTTTCTAGTCTGCGTCCGCAGTAGCCCTTGAAAAGTCTTTTTGAAGGACTTACAGTTTTGAGAAAGATGTTTTTTTTGCATTTTACTAAATTGTGGCGGATTCACATTTGAATTAATCTGCAGCTTGGATAAGTGATATTATTGTTTATCTTGGTAATAGATACGAAGGAACCAAAAATCCTCTACTGATGTTTGTTATGCCATTTGTGATTGGCCTTTAGTTTCTCATTCTTGTATTGTGTCTTAGCTGCTTCCGAGATGAAGATCTGATAGCAGATCGACAACCTGAGTTCACTCAGCTTGATATGGAATTGGCTTTTGCACCTTTGGAGGACGTGCTGAAAATAAATGAAGATTTAATTCGACATGTTAGCTTATATTCTTCAGTCCTAAATTTTTTGTGACCATTTTTAGTACTAGATTCTGATTTAAATAGCTTTGAATAGATATTGAAAGAAATAAACGGTATTGATCTACCATAACCTTTCCCAAGGCTTACATATGCTGAAGCAATGGGCCAATATGGATCAGATAGGCCTGACGCTCGTTTTGCTATGGAGCTGAAAGATGTAACTTTATTTCTCACGTATATACTTTTGATTTTTTTATTTGGTGAACCATTTGGAGATATAATTTTGACTTATAAGCTGGTCTGTGCAAATTCTGGAATTTGCTCTGCTGTCACATTTATGATATTGGAGTTTAGTTTGAGCTCATTCGATGCATATTCACTCTGTTTGTTTCTGTAAAATGTGGACTTCCAGGTAACGAGTACCTTCTCAGAGACAACCTTCAAGGTCTTTTCAGATGTCCTGGCTCGGGGGGGGGGGGGGGGGGGGGTTATCAAAGCCTTGTGCGTGCCATGTGGAGTAGAAAAGTATTCAAACACCTCACTTAAGAGAGTGAAATTTTCAATGAAGCTCTTAAATCCGGGCCAAGGGGTTTGCCTTTCCTAAAGGTCTTGAATGATGGTAAGAAACAACCGCACTGTATGTCTGATGTTCTGATCTACCATGGTCTAGTGTGAGGGATCTTAATGCTTTCCATTTATCATGTTAAAATTTATTCAGGTAATATTGAAGGGATTGCATCATTAGTATAAAGCCTAGGGTCCACAAGTAAAGAGCGATTGTTAAGTGCTTTGTCAGCAAAGCCAGGTGATCTTATCCTGTTTGCGGTTGGTCAGAAAGGCAAATAGATGTACTCAAAGATTGCTTAGGCAGCCGAGCTTCAGATCATGTTCAGGCTCAAGCTAGGTCTAGCTCGAAACTAGCATAACAGATTGAGCTAGAGGGTAAGGTGACTGACTTTCTAGCAATTTAAACATGATGATTAGGTACATTCCGTGTCAAAATATATAGTTCTAAATAATATGCACGTTATTAGTAATGTACTACAAAAGAACATTGATTTAACAATGATACTTGTAACTGGTAAGCAAAATTTCACGATAAATGACTAAAACACCACTGAAACTTTGGTAGCTCCACAACAATGTCAAAATCTTCTTGATTAATGCAATAAGTGATTAGTTATTGGGATTAGGATTAATTTCATTCATTAGTTGGATTCTTAGGACTAGTATCCTATGTCAATTATGATTATAGTTTAGGGTCTATAAATATGTAAGGGTTTTCCCTACTTATCAATGAAATAATTAGTTTAGTCAAATCTAGTCTTCCTTAGCCCAACTCTCACTCTTTCTCCTACTATGGACTCTTATGTAGATCAGAGTCTACATCATTGGTATCGAAGCAGTCGATCTTTGGCTCCCACCCAACCCACCCTTGCTGTTGTTATGACCGGCGCTCTCACACAAGAGACTTCATGGATTACCCAATTGGAAGCAAAATTGTATAGAAAATTTACCGATTGGAAGCATGCGTTCGATGCGAGCCAATAGGTGAACGATCGCGATCGTCGCTTTGAGGAGCTCTTGCATCGCCTGTCAGTGTCGGCTACACCTCTGACCTTCGGCACCTCTTCGACCCTGTTTCCACCTCCGTCTTTCCCCGCTAGCACACAATTGCCATCGTTCGGCATGTCGTCTTGGTGGGGCATAGCACCGTCGCTCATCTCATCACCCGCCTTTGGCTCGTTGGCCATTGATTCACACCGAGTCTGTTCTCCTGACCACCGGCGTCATGTTTGCCGCCTCCTTGTCAATGCCCTCTCCGCCGGAGACCGTGGCGGTGCCTGGCCAGACCCCTGTTGTCGTGGAATGGCCTCCCCCTTCGACGATAGTGACGGTACCTCCTCCTAACATCGCCGCCTCCTTCTATCGGCAGTGCCACCTCGACCAAGGCACCGCCTTTCATCTCCCAGTCGTGCCGCCACAACCTCCTATGCACACCGACAATGAAATTGTCCCCAGACTAACCGTCGACGAACAGCTAGACACAACTAAAGTCACAATAGGAGTCATCTCCCACCAGGGACGGTCGTGGATAGTGATTCCTTGCCTCTACCACCACCAAAGTCACTGCCTTTCAGTCAGCCAACACACTTCATTCCCCCAACGGTCGTGGATAGTGATTCCTTCCAATCGTCGCTCGCAGTCACCCCGATCGCTTTGCCCGACGGGTTTCCAGTCGACCCTGGCGGCAATCCTTCTCCGACGATGACTTCTGGTCTTCCTTTACCAAAGCCGTCACCTTCTTCTGACGGATTCCCAATAGACCCGGCAGATGTTGGGTGACTACAGATCTGTTGACGGGGGTCTCTGTCCAGCCTCAGCCGCCACCAAAGCCCCCGCCTTTCGGCCACCCATCTTGTCTCCGTCACTGCCATGGACTGGCCTCCACCTACGTTGCCTTCTACAATTTTGACTCTTCCGCCCAATTGCTACCGGAGCCTCGCCATGGTACTCCCAGCCGGACCTGCCCCACTTGTTTGCCGCAGTCGTTCACGCCACCATCGCACCGTCTCCTCCGCTTTTCTCCGCCGTATTTCCAGCCACCTCTTCTGTCGCCCCACTACTTTGTCAAGCAGATGCTCCAAATCTAGCGTGAGAAGGGACTCTCGAATCTTCTAGTAATTGAAAACATGATCAGGCTGGCTTGGTTCAACCTTCCCTCAGGCTGGTTCATACTTGGTTCAAGTTCTAGCCATCAGGTTGGTTCACCAACTTTAGAAAAAAAAATGCAGAGGGTCTTGTGTGGCCCATTCTTGGTTCAAAGTTTTTTCAAAGGTTTGTACATTCTCGCCTTCAATACAAACAGACAAGAGCATCTCAAGGAAGAAGTGATACAGAAGCGTTGGTGAAATGTTATGATCCTATTTTAATTAGGATTAAGATTAATTTCTTTCATTAGTTGGATTCTTAGGACTAGTCTCAAGTGTCAATTAGGATTATAGTTTAGGGGTCTATAAATATGTACCCTACTTCAAAACAATGCATGATCAATTAAATAGTTATTTTCTAGTTTAGTTAAATCTAGTCTTCTTTAGCCCTAATCTTATTCTTTCTCCCCTTTCTCCTACGATGGACTCTTATGTAGATCACAATCTACATTAGACTTCCACAACCTTTTCAACTGCAGCATCCTATTGTTTTTCCACTTACATTCAGACATCATGAAACCATCTTTATAAACATCACAAACTACTAAAACGACAGGAAACCTCTGACAGTACCCAAAGAGGATCAATCGATCTTCTCAATAAAAGAGGGAAGTAATTCATTCGTAGAGGTCCCTTGAGAGCATGCACAAGACACAAACTTAAGATTGTCATGCCAAAACATACTAAAATATGAGTTGGAAAAGAATTACAGTTCTGAACATAACAAGATATCCAGAAGCCACACTTATGAAAACAAAGTTCTATTACTTAGTTCCTGAAAACATTCCACAATAATCTCAGATGCAGTTATGCGACAATAATTACTTGCTTCACTAAAAGCAAACATTTTCAGCGGACAGACAGATAACACCCCATAATCTTGAACCAAAACAGAACCAGACTCAGGGATCTTTCAATATTATCCCAAGGTACATTTGTAGAGAACAACATACCTGTATAAACTGGATTGACGAGAAGCATAGTTAAGAAGTGCATCTTCTGATCCTAAAAAGAGCTCTTTTGGAGTATGTATAGGCTTATCGGTTTAAATGCTACCAACACTAAGCTTTGTTTCAAATTTTGTAATTTCGAACTACATGGTTTTCTAGTGTTTAAATTTTTCTCTTGACAGTTCTGGACGAGCCTTTTCAGTACAGTACAACATTTAGCTTTTGCAAATTTTAAGGAACCTATTGCCAACATATTAATTTGTTGATTAAGTTACATTTCCAACACTGATGAAAGTACAACTATGTGATTGTTAATTTACTTAAGGGTTTTTTTTTCTTTTGTGATATTATCTTATCAATGTGTGAAAAGATGTCCTCTTTAAAAGTTTTGAAGTTATGTTCATTGGAAAATGCTTCTTCTCCCGCTTTTTTCCCACGGCCACCTCATGTGCCCCTTAATGGAAATGCTGCGGGCCTCATTTGCATTTCCTTTCACCACACTAGCATGTGAGGTTGGCTGTGATAAAGAAGCGGGAGATATAGCATTACTCATATCCAATATCTTTTGGAGTTGAGAAGAAAGTATATGTGCAATCAATTTATTGCATGGACAAATATGAGCAGTGACTCGAATTTGCTTTTCAGGGAACACTTTTGTTGGTTTGATTGTCTGTGTTCTCTTCTTATCAGCTCCAAACTTCTTCGTTTCTCCATTTTGGGTTTAATCCAGTTCTTTTTATTTTTCTTTTTTGTGAGTTCATAAATATGTTATGTTATGGAACTAGAAATGACGGATCTATTAGTAACTGAACTGTTTTTTGTGAGTTCTCAGTTCTGTAAATATATTTGTAATCTAAATATCTGAAATATTTAGTTAACAAGATATTTCTCTGGGGTTGTTTTATATACTTTTTATCCCTATTTGTATCTATATTTTGTGGTCAATTGTTTTGATTGAATTCCTATTTGCTCAGTTTCATGCTTTTGAAAGGAACAGATTTGTTGGCAGTGTTATTTATGAATGTACACGGTAAAATTAGGCTAAAAACATACTGGTACTAGTAAAATCTGGATTTCAGATTTGGTCTAAACTTGATATGTAGCAAAACTCGTCAAAATATGACCCGTAATCAAATACAGATGTGGATTCAGATTTTAATATTTAAAAACAATTTTGAATATATGGTGCGTACTATTTGCATGAAAAATAATCTAATGGTACAATATCGTAATGGTGATTTGGAGCATATAAAATTCGCCCAGATATGCACTTCGGAACACAGATTATGCAAGATATAGGTGCAAATCCGTTTCTGAATTGATTGGATCTTGATGATCCAGACCCAAACGAATGCACCCGATCTATTTCACAATGTGGGCATCTGGTTCTGGTTTAGGGGCTGTTTGGTTCATGAATTTGGCAGCAAATTCAGCCTGAATTTGGAGATAACTAATTGGTTTATAAATTTGGGTTGAACATATAATTCAGTCCGAAAGAGGATTCTCCCTCAATTGAGGCTTAATTTGTGAATCTTTTCACAAGGAGATTCATCAAATTAAGACTGAATTGTGAATTTTCACTTCAGCAACCAAACAACATTCTCATTTTACACCAATTCAGCCTCAATAAATTCTCTCTTATTTAAGCTTTAGATCTATTAAAATTCACTAACTAAACAACCCCTTAGCCCCATCACAAGAGTTGGTTTCTGTCGGCGCATTTTGCTGTAGAGTTTGCATTTAGGACAAAACCATTGATTTTATTCACACATTAATGACCATTTACGGATGGTTTGAGAGTTTACCTTCAAATATAAGTTTTGTTTTGCATGGCTGCCAAACCATATCTGCCATTTATCTTATTCATATATAGGTATACTTGTCTGTTAAATTTTTGTTTGGAGCTAAATATTGTTTTGAGTGATTGAAACCAACTACCAACTCAATTGAGGTATTTTGTTGGATAGGGTTGCAGATGCGTGCATAGGTATGTCTTTGGGAAGTGTATTGTCCGGCTCCTTTTTTTTATCACCCGACCCCACAGTAATACATCCTCCTTTTTTTCTCTTCCTTAAGTGGGGCGGGCTTATAACAAAATGGGGGTTAACAATACTTACCCTATGTCTTTTATGCATACTTAGAAATGTTGTTTTCCTAAATTAGTCAGGCTCAAGTCGTTGCTCCATTGTTTTTCTGAGTTTTGAATGATAGGCTAATTGTGAACTCCATTATCAGAAGAAAAAAATCTGAGACTTTGTCATCATGTGGAGGGAGAGCTTAAAATTAAGGCAGAAGATAGGAAAAAAAAGTAATGGGATAGTACTGTGTCATGATCATTCATTATAGAATTGTCTCTACATTAAATATTACTCCCTCCATTCTAAAATACTATGTACATTTAAAAATATTATATTCTAAAATATTGTGTATATTTTACCAAATCAAGTGACTTCCTCTTTCCAAAATTGGAGGAGACTTAGAAGGATTGACTAGAACTTTGTTCATGAACGAGCATACTAGTTGGACGGGATATCAGAGAGAACGAGCCATGTGATTTCCTTGTGGTTTTCATGATCCAATAAAAATTAGAATTTTCTCAAAGGTACATAGTATTTTGGAACGGAGGGAGTACAAACCACAAATTTGACAATCAGGCAGCTACCTAGTTTCTAATATATGTCTAAAACCTACTGATCCCAAAATCGCTCAAGAAAAAAGGGCTAATGGTGAGCTTTGTCTCTTGTATTATTTTTGTTTGGCCATCTGAAAGGGCAGAAAAAGTTTCTGCGTTCTTTCCATTTGCTATCGTGTTATGATTTCCTACTTGTATTGATTGTTTATATTCTAATTTCATCTTTCCAGGGAGAATGCAATTTAAATTGATTTGGTGAATTGTTGGGAAAGGACTCGACTAAGGGTCAGAATTTGAGGCTTTTAGATGATGCTCATGTCCGCATCTATCTATATTATACAATTGCTGAATTTTCTTTCATCTTTTAAATGATTTTTCTCTAGCTTTCCTCATGCGAGAGGGGTTTTGGGTTTATTCTACGTGGATATTCTCATTTCCCAACTTTTTGGTTAATAAAATTTTTAATTACCCAAAAAAAACATATGTAACTAGGGAATTGTTCTTATCATTGAAGTAGTTATAAGGATTTTTTTCATTGAGAAAAACGAAAATAGAGTTTAACTGAGTATTTGAGTGTAATTAAGAAGGAAACATTAAGAGGACATAATATACATCAAGCAGAAAAGAAAGGAAATGATGAGAAGCCTGCACCAGTTTGTAGCTCACTAGAAAAAGAGATCTGCCAAAGATTAAGAGATCAACTAACTTATATGACTATCTGATAAGAGAATTTGGAACTGGAGCATTGCAGCATAGAAGATTGCCCCTTTTGGGCCCACATCGTGTTAAGGATTTGCCTTGAATCCGGGCTAGAGAAAGACGGCAGGAGCATGTCCAGTTGATCGGCCAGCTCTGGCGGTCAATTGGTGAGGTGATGAAAGATTTTAATTCATGTAGGGGTCAATCAGTCCTTTGTGGTTGCTACATGTTGATGTAGGAAATTTTTGTTTCTAGTTGGATTTGCTTGTGGACTTGTGAACGTCCAAAGACCTATATAAATAGATTTAAGGGGCTTCTTAAGGTGTATTATATTTGTGTTTTCTTTCGAGAGTTGTTCTAGGATTTAAGGTGTTCGAGAGAGGCCTGGTGTTTATGCACAAGGGTCGAAAGGAAGTTTGAATATTGAGAGCTTGTGATCTCTAAGATTAAGAGAGCTTTGTGTACTCTTGTTTTTATGACATAGTGGAAGGAAACATTTTGTTGGTGGGGAGGCAGTTTTAGCCAAACCACGCCAAATCATTGTGTGTTTTGTGTTTGACGGTTTTCTCAAGTTTTTTCTTTATTTCTTCGATCAACCAACGGAATTAGAAACCCAACTGAAGGGGAACTTCCCAGCAAGTGAAGTGAACTAGGAAGTTTTGACTTTTGATGCCCAACTTTAACTCTTTTGCTCACATGGGCGATATAGAGAGAAGAAATGGAAAAAGAATCTATAGGAAAGAAAAGAATATAAAATAACTATAATATCTTTTCACTTCATGTGTATTTGGATAGAGAAAAAAAATGAATTTTCCTTCATGTGTGTAAATAGAAAGGAAAATACCCATTTTCCTTCAATCTTATGTTTTCTATCTTTTCTTTACTACCTTTAATCTTTTTTAATAGATGCAATCAATTTTCAAAATGAACTAAGATTGCATCTATTAAAATGTCAAATCAGTTTATTTATAAAAAAAGATAAATTAGTTCATTTTGATAATCGGTTGCCTCTGTTAAAAAAGACCGGAGGGGAAACATGTTTCCAGTTGTTTATTCAAATGCTGAAAAAAGGAAAACTTTTAAAGTTCCTTTTTTTTTCCATTTCCTTTCACCCGTTAGCTAGAACAAGTGTTTTCAACCCAGACTGAAACTCTATAAAACAAACCCGGACGGGACCAGCCATTTTGCCAGACTAAGCCAGTCACTTTGGCCATGCCGGTTGAACCGGTGACATGGAAGCCAGGCCAATCTGGTATTCGCAAAAAAAAAACAAGTGGAGTTGGCGGAGGTGGGAAGTCAAAGAGAGGGCGAGGGCATGAGTTTCCTCTACAGACACGTACCTAATAATTATTACTTCAAAGAGAGTAGAATCATTAGCAACCAGAGTATCGTATTGGGATGAGCCATAAATCAAGCAGTTGCTAGTGCCATTTTTACAGTAAATCCAATTTTTGCTACCAATTCAGCATAAGAACAAAAAACTTTGAAGCCCCAAAGACTTCGGAAGATTCAGAGCTCGAAGCTGAAATAAAAGGCTCAAGGATGGCAATAAATGATCAAGAAACCAAGGTGGTGTTAATGTTATCTTACACTAAATCCAAATTTTGTTGCCATTTCAGCTTTTGAAAAAAACTTTGACAGCCCCATAACTTCAGAAAATTAGGAGCTCTGGAAGTGGGAATAAGATAACTGGGTTATATACACAAATATCTTTAGCGTGCTACTGACTTCCAACATATAATTATCACAAACTTCTTTAAATCTATCCAACATGGAATCAATGCTACTATTGGCTGCTTAAATCTAGTTCATCTAACTGAAAGCTTTGAAAGAGATGTTTGAACTAACATCCTCTAACATGGGTCAAAGTGACCATAGAATTTGTTCCCTAATGTAAATAGATTCACCTCTTTTAGCGATGGGTCTAAGACAATAGTCATCCTAGTCCTTTTGGCTTTATACTCTATTTCTAATTAGTAGCCCTTCTTACCATATTTGCAACATGTGTCATCTCTTTCCCCTTTGCATGATTTAGAGCATCATCTCTAGAACCTCCACATTTCATCGAATTCTTCATCTGAAATTCTTCAGCAAGAAGCAAGCCTTTAATCAGACGGTGACCAATTATATTACTCACTGATCCAACCATGCTATCTGAAATGTACAGCAAACCCGAGAAGAAAGTTGGGACATGAAGTCTATCAAAAATATCATTTTAACAAATTTTAACTGATTTATAACCATGACCCAATGAAAAAGCAAATTAAAATATTCATGATCCCATAAGAAAAGCAATTAGAACAATGACATCTTCATCCATCTGTAAATTCAGAAGTTTTTCACCAAATACTCCTTGTTTGATGCGGAAGTCTTCTCATACGTCTTCAGTGGCATTCAACAAACACTTTCTTGTCGTCTCCTTCGTGTTGTTTGCAGTAACCGAGAAAGTCAATCTAACAGTTCCAAGAGCTTTCCAATTCAGAACAACCTAATTTTTACCATATATCTTCTCAGACCTCTTAGCCATTCTTCATCATCACTTTCTTTTCATACAAATAGTCCTCTATTTGCCTTTGCAATGTGCTCTACAGATCAAGGTCCTTGAACTGAAAATAGAATTGGTAAAACAATAACTTTATAGCCCTCCATAACTTCGTTCTTGTAATAAACCAAACATGTACAAGAATATATTATGAACTTAACTTTTTAACAATAACTGTATAAACAAATTTACAATAACAAACAAAATGCATTTTAGGCCTTGAAGCAGGCTATTCTGGTTTGAAGACAGAACTACCAGTTCTACTAGACACGAAGTGGAAAAAAATAATCAGCTTGGGGCTCAACTTCTCCACAACTATTGAAGTAGTTACTCTGTCCATTCGAAAACAAAAAACACTAGAAACTATGTTTTCTCCCTAAGATTCTCAGAGACCGACTTTGACTGCAGGGTTCACAGCCACATTTCACAGCAATCATTGAAGATAGAAATTTCAAATTTTAGAAGTAACTCCATGCCAAAACTGCACATTTAGTGCATTACTGCCTGATCAATAATTTAAGATTCAACAGTCTCAGTAGTGATATTAAAACATCCAATTTCAGCACGATTTTAAAGAAACAAAACATCAAGTTTTACACAATTTTCAGGAATATTGCAGCCCTACAAAACAGCAAATCAACCAGTATTTGGAGATTGAAAAATAAATAAAACTTCCCGGTTAATGACATAGGACAGAAGTGTAGACTTGAAAGAGAACAGTTCCAAAGAACAAAGACTGAAATGAGTATTGAATTAATGACGAAAGTATACAAATTTTTCATGCCAAAAAATATATACTGCATCAGCTCAGTTCTTTCTGAAGAACTGCAAAAGCTCAGATCACGCAAATAACTTACCGCCCTTCAGTGAAGTTTAATCTTGCAAACAAAAAATTTCATCAGTGGTAGAACCTTCAACTCCTGATATAAAACTAACGCCACACCCTGCAAATTTTGGTTTGTTCTTGTATGTAAATAGATAGCAATTATACCTTCAACTTCTCTTGTGTTGATTAATAAAGTTGCCCTCTTTTTTGGACCATCACATAAGGCTCCGATGATACTTCACGTAAAGACAGGCCTGAAGAAATGAAAACAGGCTCTTCTTCACGCTTCGCACCTCTATGTTACTGTGGAAGGCATCTGTCGTCTTAACATCAACTTGTCTGACAAATTATATAGGATTCATCAATATGTACCACAAAAATGGTGAAGAACAAGCAAAAGCATAGAAATTAATCAACCTTACAATGATGAAACTAAAATGGCTAGCAACCATAAGAATGGAGAGATATTGGGTTCTAAGGGTTGTTTTGCTGTTTTTAGTTATAATATCTTTTCCGTTCCCAAACATAGTATAGTCTTTACATGTACTCAAATTTGATAGATATGAAAGTTAAATAAAAAAATACTGAAAGAAATTTATTTTTCTGAAATAGGGTTGTGAACCACATTGTCAGATGATTGTGCGAGGTGTCTAAGAATACATTGATAGGCAATGAAATCTTCATAAATGTATCATATAATAAATCTGTAATTCTTGAAGAAATTTAGAGTACTAGAACTCTTTGCCCCTTGTGAATCCTCATGCCACACCTACTTTTGCTCAGCTATATCTCCTTTCTATGGGATGTTTCGGACCTCTTCCACATTAGTAAAAGTGAGCATACTCTATATCTATTATTACCACCTAAATATGGATAACATTTTCGTCAAAAGATGAGATTAAGATAGAACTAGTCTTCCTAAGAGAAGTAACTTTGTGTAATCTACTAATGAGAACATTTTGAAGTTTAGGATATCCTCCTCCATCCCGTATTAGTTGTCTGGATTAGAAAACTAAACTTGTTTCATATTGCTTACCTAATGCAAATAAGTAATACCGGATGGAGGGTCAGCAAGCTTGACCTAACTTGTACTTGGACAATAGATTGAAGAAGGAATCCAAACCAAATTAGGCTACATGAAGCAACTAGTCATCATTTACAATCATAGAACATTCCATAAGAACTCTGGCCAGAAGAATAAAAAGACTGCTTTATCTTGAAAGAAACTTTGGCATGGTTAACATGACTGTGTTGAGGTGCATGCCTATGAAAAGCAGAGACAAAAGCATGGAAGGCAGACATCCTTTGGCAACTTCAATAGAGAAACATTTGATTATTCATACAAGAACATTCTGACACAAGTATTATGCTACATGGAAAAATTCTAAATATATTAGTAAAAAGACAATATGCTGCTGCAAAATGTCTGCAGGTGGCTTACAATAATAAACTTCAGAAAACAGTTGTTGCAGTGGGCCTTATTATAGACACTTGTGAATTGAGGATAATGAACCAAATTTAGCAAGAGCAGCACAAAGCTATAACAAAAAAGATTTTTGTTTTTGGCTGAACGAAATTAGGAGTTGAAATTGAAAAACAGGTGTTTGCATTGGGCTTATCAGGAGTTCTCCATTCTAATCCCATTCACTTGTTAAATAGTCGATTTTCCCAAAAGCTTGAGCTTGTAGGAAAGGGCTATTTTTAATATATTAACTCAACTCGACATCACTTAAGAAATGAAGCTAATAAACGAAATATAGGAAAAGCAGAACAAAGTTTTTTTAAAGAAAAAAGAAAAAAAACTACAAACAAAAGTTGGTCAGTCGTGAATCATTTACAAAAGTCAAAATATAAAGGCTAAATAAAAGGAAAAGCAGAACGAAGTTGTTTGCTCACCTGTTGTTGAAGAGGCTTCAGAATTGAGGAGTACTGATGTGCTGCAAAAGTCAAATAAAAAGCTAAATAAAAAGGAAACGAAAATTTGGCCCTGTAAGAAAGTATTAGATATATATACATGAGCCACTTACACGAGGCAGAGGTGTTCAGTTCTCTTCCCATTGAATTCGTTTATAATCAATTTTAATGCGTGGGATGTGGGCAATCTTGTGCCATTGCTCTCCATCCCTCTTGCAGCTCTCTGCTAGCTCAGGACAACCGGAAATTCTCAGTTGCTGCAGCTCCTTCATCGAGCTCATTTGGTTGGGAAGAGACCTCAAATTTGGGCAATCGGATAAAGACAGCTCTTGCAGCGCACTGAATCTGACTATATCTTTGGACAGCTCCGTCAACTCAACATCTGACCAGATCTGCAAATCCTTAAGCCTAGGGAGGTCCGGTAACCTAACGAGCAGGGATGGACCAGAGACTACAACTCTCTCAACACTGTGCGGGAGGGATGCCATCCAACAATTCTCGTTGTTGAGTGCTTGGGTAGCCTTGATGGAAACACTTGTGAGTGCTTGGGAAAAAATGGAGGGTAGCCTTGATGGAAACACTTTGAGCTTGTCACACCTGTCGATGGTAATGTGGCTGAGACAGGGCATGGTGGCTGTGATCTCTTCTTCTCCATCATCATCACCATCGTCACCTTTAATCGCCCTTCTCCTCAATGGCGGCTCCCATTCCTCCCACTTTTCCAAATTAACGAAATAGAGCCTCTCCAGTTTGGGAAACCCATTCTTGCTGCTGCACCCAAAGAAGTCGGCCCCCACTTTCCTCAGGCTTGGCAAAGATTCTATCCAAAGAGCTTGAAGGTTGGGCAAGTTGCCAAGAGGTGGTAATTCTGTGCAGTTTGGGCAATCAATAATGTGGACCACCACTAGACTGGAGAAGATTGGGTCGGCCACCCAACTTGGAAATTTCGTACCTGGATAGTTAATAATAAACAATTGTTGCAGATTTGGATGGGGTCGAAGACATTCCATGACATCCTCAGCAGAAGCTCTTCTTCTTCTCATCATCAACATTCTGCTGGTGTCCGACTCTGTCGACAGTATGGGCCCCCAGTTTAATACAAGTTGACGAAGAAATTTTTTATTCTCAAGCATAGCGCTATTTGCCTCCTCTCTGCTTCCTGCCTCCTCCAACTTTTCAATTACGAGTTTCCCGTGGAGGTTATTGAGATCCCTCAACTCCCCAAGGTTGCACCATCCTTCTTCATTTGCACTCACAACGAATATGTCCAATTCCTGCAAGGAAGTTAATCTCCCTATTCCTGCAGTCATCCTAATTCCCGTGAAGGCAATTGTAAGATGTTTCAAGCCCGTCATTTTGTGGATTCCATCTGGTAATTTACAGAGACTCCGGCAATCACGTAAAGATAATACTTGCAGATGATTGATCCCAGTTATGCATTCTGGCAATTCCTTTATTTTTGTCCTATCCAAATTTAGACATCTCAAATTCCGTAATTTCCCAATTGTTTCTGGAATTTTGTCTAAATTTGTATATGCCAATTTTAGATACCTTAAATTCTCCAATTTTCCGATTGACTCAGGTAATACCTCTAATCTTGTTAACCTTAAATTTAGATGTCTTAGATTCCTTAATCCAACAATCACCTCCGGGAATGCCTCAATATCTGTGGAAGACAAGTTGAGATATAGTAGATTCCATAGTTTCATCATTGACTTGGGTAATGCCTTGATAGATGTACCAGACAAATTAAGATATCTTAAATGCACCAATCTGCCAATTGATGTGGGCAATACCTTAATCCCCTTCTGCCTAGTTAATTTCAATACTCTCAGGCATCGCAATTGTTGAATCGGGAGAGAGTCGTCAACAATGTCGGGAATATGGACCAGAAGTGTACGCAGGAATTCAGATGCATTAAAACAGTTTCCTTCGAATTTATTGGTCAGGATAGCACAATGAACAACGTTCATAGATCTCACTTTTTCAATTTCTTTTTTGACATCAATGCGAACAAATTCTCCATTTGTGACAAATTGGGCAACATCATGAACCAGATCATGCATCTTGCAACTAATTATGTTTCCAAAGATGTCAATTTCCGGCTCTTGGAAGAGCGAAAGCCATAGTAACTCACCAAAATATCTTTCAGCTATGTCCTCCAATTCCGGAAAGCGCTCTTGCGGATATGCTGCATCATGTACAATATAGCCCTGAGCTATCCACATCTTCACCATTTTTTTCTTCTTAAAAACATAATCTTTTGGATATAAAGAGCAGTATTGAAAGCACTGCTTCAGTTTTGGGTTTGACAAATGATTATAGCTGAGTAATAAGGAAGGCAGAATGTCTAATTCAGATTGAGGCCAATTCCATATTTGGGAGTTGAGGAAACTCTCCCATTCGTTCACTTTCGTTGTAGTTCTCAAAGCACTTGCTACAGTTTTGACAGCCAAGGGCGTGCCTTTGCATTTTTCCACAATTTTTCTCCCTATATCTATCAACTCAGAATTTTCAGACATGGATTGGAAGGCAACCTTAGTGAAAAGTGACCAACAATCATCATCGGATAAAGGCCCTAATTGGATACATGTGCGAGACATAAATTCCGCAGCTTTTGTAAGGCGTGTGGTGACCACTAGCTTACTTCCTTTCCCAACGCAATTCTTTATTTCATTTATGAGGCTTTCCCATTTTCTACCATCTTCATTCCATACATCATCTAAAACAAGTAAAAGACGCTTGCTCTTAAGGATGTCCTCTAATATTTTTGTTAAGGCCTCCAGTTCAACTACACGGGGAGTCTCCTTTTTCACAACCTCAATAATCTTTCCAATTATTTTTGACACATCAAATTCATTAGAAACACACACCCAAGCATGTTCTTGGAAGTGGGACTTAACTTCTTGATCATTAAAAACAGCTTGGGCAAGGGTTGTTTTTCCATATCCTCCCATACCAACTATTGGTATGACATGAATATCTGATGGCTCAGAACTGCTTTCACTGATGAGCATACTTTTAAGCTTATTTTTGTCATCTACTCTGCCATACACATCTGATATATCAATTGAGGATGATGTTAACCTAGGATTGCCTGAATAAGCAACTTCCATCGGTTGGAAATTGAAATTATTCTTCTCATATGCAATCCCATCCACTTTTCCATGTAGTTCCTTTATTTTTTTCCCAATATTATGTCGCAGAATAACATGGTGAAAACAAGTGCAATGGGTAAAGAAATTCCACACCGACTTTCCAGAACAAAAGTTAGTGGCACTTAGCTGTTGTGACTTCACCTTCCACTCGTCAAGCACGTTATCCACTTCATAAGCTACATACTTGAGCTTACTGAGCCAATCTTGCACGCTTTTCTCTTTAATCTTCCTCATCTCAGCATCATGAAGGCAGGCTTGAATGGCAGTGAGTGTGCTGGAAAGATTGTTGACTTCATCCTTGGTGCCACTCAACAACTTCACCTCCTCATTAGCAAGGCTGGTAAGAGCTTCAATTGCCTTTGAGGTGATAGCATCCACCATATTTTTGGAATTTTTTTAAGCAAAAGTGAGTAAAAAGAGTGAGCAGGCAGGAGGACCAAGAAGAGGAGCTTGAAATGATAAAATGGTGAGGATGTTCAAGATGTCTTCAAACTTGATAGAAGGATACCAACCCAATCCACAACTGTACCTCGCAGAGGTTTTTGTGGACAAGGTTCGTTTCTTTTTTATTTGATAAAGCACTGAGAATCCAGGAAAAAATGGTCCATATCTTCGATGCTTTTGAAGCGGGTCCGGATGTAATTAAAAAGTAAACGTCATATTATTCTCAGTAGGCATACTTTACGTAATGTAATCCGTGCTCGCACAGGCCACACAGAATAGTGGTGTTTTCACAACATTGGTGATCAGCTCCAAGGTGGGCATTTCTTCAAGCATATCAAGCATCTTCTGGTGGTTCTTGAACATCAAAGTATCGAATTTTTGGTTCTAAATGAAAGCAATATCAAGCATCTTCCGGTGGTTCTTGAACATCAAAGTATCGAATTCTTGGTTCTAAATGAAAGCAATATCAAGCATCTTCCGGTGGTTCTTGAACATCAAAGTCTCGAATTCTTGGTTCTAAATGAAAGCAATATCAAGAATCTTCCGGTGGTTCTTGAACATCAAAGTATTGATTTGAAGTGGGCCCTAAAAAGTAGCGGCCCATTCAAATTGGTCCAATTCCAATATGTGGCCTCCCCATTAAGCTCATATAGGTAAAGAAGGGCCTAATTTTATTTTTATAAACGAGGGGTGTTTGAGTCTTTAGAACCCGACTAGATGAGGTAAGGAAAACGATCTCTTAGAGCACCGTATATCAATGTCAATCCCCTTGTGTGCACACAAGGCTCACCCATTGTATGTACCAGATAAATCGAGATACAATCCCGGGTGGGTGGCCAATAGAATGGTGGTTCAAACTTAGGACCTCCGCTTTGCAAGGGCCCAACTATTATTTAACTATGGTTCTCAAAAGCTTAAGCTATTAGTGAAGGGATAATTTCTGCATTAACACAAGTGTTGACATGTGCAAGCTCTAATTTTGGTAAAAAGACTATTAATGTGGGACAAAGAAAGTATTTTCTTAATATTATCGGAATAACCACTTTCTATGAAATTTAAATGTTAAAATATGGCTTCTATAATGCCCGACCTTCTAACACAACTGTAGAGCCTGTTAGGGTTTGTGGAGACTGTTGGTTTTGGTCGAGGAGACTAGCGAAGTGTCTATCTAGCAATGCGTTGTGAGGAGGAATCGTTTTTTGAGATGCGTCAGCGTGCGACCTGCAGTACGTCAGACGTGTGCGTTCAATCGGTTTATGCCTATAATAGGTACATGCTTTTATGAGAACTCCGTTGATATTTGGGCTATGGACGTGGGACACATGTTTAGAGGGGTTCCAAGGTTAAGTACAACAAATTTGGCTTTTAACGACGGCATGAACTGTCGTTAAAAATCTATAAATCTAATAGAGACGGATCTTTTCCGCCACTAGACCCGCCGTTATAAGTGGTGCCGCTAATGACATTTCAACGGAAAAATGACAATCTGTCGCTAATATGTTTATCGACAGCTTTTCGACGGATTTGTTTCTGTCGCAAGTGTAAGTTATTGACGGTTTTCTACAGTTGGTATAGACTGTTAGCGACAGTTTTAATGACGGGTTATGACTAGGGGTATAAGTTTTGCGGGCCGGCCCGCGAGCCCGACCCTACCCGGCCTGTAAAACTACGGGTATGGACCAGGATTTTAAGGTATAGGGTCGGACCGGGCCGCAAAATTTTAAGCCCGCCAAATTTAGGGCCAGGCTTGGGCCCAGATAAAAAAACAGGCTAAGCCTGGAAGCCCGTAGGCCCAGATACGGTATATACCAAATACCAAATTAACAATGCCCTTGCAATTTCCAAACCCTAGCTCGCCCTTTCCTCTCGTGACCTCGTCATCAACCGTTGCCTTCTCGCTACTTCTCCTCTCGTGACCTCATCGTCGTCGCATTTTCTCCTCTTGTGAGTCGTGACCCCGTTGCCTTCTCACCTCTTCTCCTCTCATGAGTTGTGACCTCGTCGCCTTCTCGCCTCTTCAGTGGCTCAGCCTTGCGGCCGCCTTCTCGCCACTCGTGACCTCGTCGGCCATCGCCTTCTCACCTCTTCTCCTCTCGTGACCTCGTCACCTTTTCACCTCTTTAGTGGCTCAGCCTTCGCCACCTTCTCACCTCTCGTGACCTAATCTTAGCCTTGCAGACGGCTTCTTATCTGCCGGACTGATTGAGGGAGAGGCGGAAGGCTTAAAGATCTCGACTTTACCACCTCTAAGTTCCATCCTCGCCATGCTAAAGTGATTTTCTGATTTTCTCTTCTTATCTTTTGTAGGGTCTCTAGCAGAAGCGAAAGGGCCGGATCACTTCATCGGCATTCGTCAGGAAGGGGTATTTATTTTATACTCTTTATAATTTATTTATTGGTTACCTGTTGTCTGTTGATTTTTGTTTTCTATTATTTTCTAATCACGGATATAGAACTTTCTGCCTTCTTAATTTTTGTGCTACTGCTATTCATGTTTTTGTTATACTTTTGTTTTGCTTCAAATCTTTCGATGAGGCTTAGTTGTATGAGTTCTGTGCATGGACCACCAGTGTCACTGCATGTACAGTTAGGATACTAATTTGGTCTCTTGTTTATGATTTAAGCTTCTTCAGTTCAACTATACATAGAATCAAGTATTTGGTTGTTATCCTTAATGTTTCTTTTATGTGTGTGTGTATGTGTGGCATACTGAATTATTCTGCTTGTTATGTATTGCTTCTGGAAATTAAGCAACACGACTCATGCATTATATGCCGTCTAGTACATTGAATAGTTTTATTTGGTCACTTTATTCTTCTCTGCATCTCTTTTTTCCTATTTAAGTAATATGCTGACCAGTAGCCATCTTTGGTTGGTTGAGCAGTGATCATCAGGGAACTGCTTTTGAATTTGGGGAGTTGGAAGAAGCCCTTGATGAAACCGCAAAATATATTATTGTTGAGCATTTACACCTGCTTCTGTCTCTGCCTTGGAACTATTGTTACCCTCAAAGGCTCCAACTGTTATGATTGAGGAATCTTAAACGTTGACTGTGTATTTGATCATCCTTTATTTATTTATTTCTTTCATTGAAGTTTTTTTGACGAACAGGCCTCCTACTCTGGAGATCTTTCCTTCATGGCCAATGAGATTTCAGCAAACTACATCGAGGGTAGTACTTGGTTTGCTTGCTCCTTTTGACTATTTACTTATTTAGCTTTGGCTTTTTTTGCATTAAACTCATGATTAGGGGACTTTTTCTGCTTGTTTCAGGGGAGTTCTCAGTCGACAGATAGCACTGATACAGGATCCGCTCTGAATACTTTATGTAAAACTGATTTGCATTTGGAACCAGAATCTCCAATCAGCAAGAAAGGGCCAGATCAATCCACAGCTCAAAGGGCAGATATGGCAACTGATGCTTCCAGGGTAGGACCACCAAATCTACAGCCAGTAAGCCTAACAAATGTGGGGATCAAATTGTAGCAAAATTAGTATTAGAATCTATTCTTCAATATTGCTTGAAAATTAAAACAAGTAAAGGCAATAACAAAAGGAGAGTACAAGCTATTACTCTTCACCATCCAAATTAAAGCTAGTCCTTAAACAAGCAAGCTCCCCTGTGATTTTGTCAGGTTCTCAGTTTGACCATTTACTGCTAGCTCCAGCTTGTGCCCAAAGTCTGAAACACATCGAGTCCATTTTGTCTTCCTTATTAAACAGCCTTGCTACTTTTGTATCTTCAAAGCTCAGGGAGACCCCTTAAAAAATTCAGAAACTTGCTGAATGCAAGATCGCTTTATTGCAATTCCAAACAGTGAATCTGACCAACATCCGCCTCCTCTTTATTTGTAGTTTACTATAACAATACAGAAATATGAGTGACTCCGTGGTATTGTTTGTAATGTTGCAGAGGAAGGGGGCCCATGAATCCAAGATATTAGATGCCAAGGTCTTGTGCATAAGAAGGACTACTATTTCTTTACTAACTCACCTTATCGTATCATATAATCTGACAATCTATACATTAGTAGGCAATTCATAAAATTTAGCTTACCGAGCTGAAATTTCTACTTGATCAACTGTTACAGACCTTGCGACGTTTAGCTCAGAATATAGAAGAGAAGCAGTGAAGAAGAGCAGGTTGAAGAAAAAGGTACGACAGATAATTTACAAATTAAGCAGCAACAGTAGAAAGGGAAAGAACCACAAAAGTACGACAGATCCTGCTTGTTTTACAAATTAAGCAGCAACAGTAGAAAGGGAAAGAACCACAAAAGGTACGACAGATCCTGCTTATTATGTATTGCTTTTGGAAATTCTGTGAACGGTGTTCAAACTGCTAGAATTTCTTTTTACGTTCTAGCTGTTTGATCATTCTTTTGACCATAATGTCTTATGTTTAGTTGTACTTTTTGTAATTGGAGATGCAAATCTTTGTGAAGACACTCACTGGCAAATGGGTTTGAATGGAATATCATATGCATGGTTCATGGTTTGTCGAGGCAAAAATACTCCTTTATGCTGTTTAGAGCTTTTGTTGCTGAATGCTTGAAGATGTTTAATCAACGAGTCTAAAAGTTTTTTTTTAACTAAAAAATTCTGTGTGTTATACCTACTTAGCATCAAGTCTGTTGCTTTTTGTTCAACTTAGTGGGTGATCAGTGAGCGTGTAGAATGTTTCTAAAAAAAATAGCTGTGAATATTTTGTTGTTCCTTACTTCAAAAGATTTAGCTTGACAGGGTCATACATCACAGATTGGGTCACAAAAATACTATGGCAATTGAAAGGCTGGAAAGCCCGCAGCCCGACCCTAAGCCCGCTTAGGGATAGGGCCGGGCTGGATTTTTGGAATTGCCTTAGGGCTCCGGCCCGGCTCGGGAGATGTTCTAGCTGTTAGGGCTCGGGTTGGGCCAACCTCCACCCCGCAATATCCCGACCCGCTTGCACCCCTAGCTATGACCTCCGTTAAATACCTATTGCGACGGTGTTAGCTCATTTGTCGGTAAAGACTTCAAAACAATTTAAAAAAAAACAGCAGCTTTATGCTGCTACTATGCTAAATATGGATAACAAGCATTATTCATAAATGCAAAAGATATCCTCATATATTATTCATATAATAAAGACCACATTGTACACATAAACAACATGTTATTTGTAAATGCTTGCTAAATAGGTAGATTTCACCAACAACTGTGATGACAATTTTTCTTCCACAGGGACTTGAAACCTGAGAAAGCAAGCTAGTTCTCTCTCCATGAGCAGTTGTTTCGTGTGTGTTCTGTGATCAACTTATTCCTAGCAAATTCAAAGAAATTTGTAAAGAAGAAATGTTTCACCCCCTTCTCTCTAAAAAGATAAAGTAATCCTACTAAAAATTCTTGTGCCATATCACATCTTCAACAGACCATTAGATGAAAAGTGTTCTTAACAGCTCAATTTTGGACAACAATATTCACGTAATTTTCATATCAACTATGGACTTTCTAACAGTTGTGGCGACTACGATTTGACCCAATTGTAACCTATAATATGAAGTAGTAACTAAATTAGTTCATTTCCATGCCTCTTTACCTCTGTTATCTCTCTCACCATGACCCCAAGAACAGGGACAATGAAAGCACCTCCTTCAAAGATTTTTTTTGCTTCTAAATGAAAGGCAAAAAGAGAGCATTTTCTCCTATTGTGTATCAGGGAAGACTGGATGCTATGGTAGAATGAACTAGTGCATATTGCATAGTTAGTCAGCCTGGTGATCTTATCCTATCAAAATCACCTATATGTAAAACTCTAAGTTCATATAAAAATAAAAGGTCAAACCGAAAGATAATGAAGTTTGCACACCTGTGTATTACTGGCATGATGATGACCTTTTATGCCTACAACAAGCAACAAAACTTTAGACTTCTGAAATCACTAACTATAGGTGTACTGATTTATATAAGATACTATTCCTAATGCATTGTCTACTTTTACATGCCACACAATAAATGAATAATTTTAAAACCAATCATTTGACATAATTATCCTGAGAACATTAAAATAATGATCCTGACATAACCCGCCGAAGTGAGGCACAATATCAGTTGACGGTGAAGGGCAAATGACGACATCAGTCAAAAAGTTTGTCTCAAAATCAAAGACAAAAGAAATAATAAAAATAGCAACTTATTTCTGAAGCACCTTTACAAAGAAACAGATAATTTACTTTCCAACCAGCAGGAGCTTTGTAAGGGTTAAAGACCAACTAAGATCAATTTACAAAAACAAAGACGCTGATAAATAAGATAGACATGTCAAAGGCTAAGCGAAGAAAGATACTAGTGGAAGAGTCACATACCACATGGACTTGGATAACCATTAACTAGAACACAAGAATTTCCATCCAATTTTCAACCTGATCCCTGTTTTGAGAAAACTGATATACAGAAGCATGCCAAAGTGCGTCCCATTCCGTCTGAAGCACCTTACTGCTTCCAGTTCTAGACATATTGAGTGGACCAGGTTCATAATAGCCTTCACACTGTCCAACAAAAAGCAAGAACAATAAGAATCCTTCCTTTGCTCTGTGCGGATATTAAGGGCCTATCATCACCATGTTCACAGTTGCAGTCAAAGACTTAGTTTGTTAGTTTGTTATTGACTAGTTCATTGTTACTAACTAACCTTATTGTAAGGGATCATATCCCTTAATATACTCACCTGTACTGATGTATATATATGGCCTACAATGAAATAGAAAACAGTACGACAGTTTAGAAAGTTCACATGCTCAACACTTCTTCGCATCCACTTCTGCGACCAAAATGTTTTCAAGCAGAGTAAAAAGTTTTTAAAAAGTGAAATCCATGACAGAGAAAAATGGTCTTAACAGTAAGCTCAAGCAGAACAACAGCACCCACATTTCTCAGGTAATAGAGGGCAGATGCAAATTAGAAAAAGAAAAAACTGCCTTACAATAAACTACATTATGCGACAATAGTATAATTACTGGGAAAATCAACAAACAGTGGCAATTGTCAGACGGACCGTGACCTTGCCAGAAGTCTAGAGCAGAGAAAACCATCTCAAATGAGAGCTAAAGCAAGATTTGGTCTCTTGTTTATGATTTAAGCTTCTTCAGTTCAACTATACATAGAATCAAGTATTTGGTTGTTATCCTTAATGTTTCTTTTATGTGTGTGTGTATGTGTGGCATACTGAATTATTCTGCTTGTTATGTATTGCTTCTGGAAATTAAGCAACACGACTCATGCATTATATGCCGTCTAGTACATTGAATAGTTTTATTTGGTCACTTTATTCTTCTCTGCATCTCTTTTTTCCTATTTAAGTAATATGCTGACCAGTAGCCATCTTTGGTTGGTTGAGCAGTGATCATCAGGGAACTGCTTTTGAATTTGGGGAGTTGGAAGAAGCCCTTGATGAAACCGCAAAATATATTATTGTTGAGCATTTACACCTGCTTCTGTCTCTGCCTTGGAACTATTGTTACCCTCAAAGGCTCCAACTGTTCTGATTGAGGAATCTTAAACGTTGACTGTGTATTTGATCATCCTTTATTTATTTCTTTCTTTCATTGAAGTTTTTTTGACGAACAGGCCTCCTACTCTGGAGATCTTTCCTTCATGGCCAATGAGATTTCAGCAAACTACATCGAGGGTAGTACTTGGTTTACTTGCTCCTTTTGACTATTTACTTATTTAGCTTTGGCTTTTTTTGCATTAAACTCATGATTAGGGGACTTTTTCTGCTTGTTTCAGGGGAGTTCTCAGTCGACAGATAGCACTGATACAGGATCCGCTCTGAATACTTTATGTAAAACTGATTTGCATTTGGAACCAGAATCTCCAATCAGCAAGAAAGGGCCAGATCAATCCACAGCTCAAAGGGCAGATATGGCAACTGATGCTTCCAGGGTAGGACCACCAAATCTACAGACAGTAAGCCTAACAAATGTGGGGATCAAATTGTAGCAAAATTAGTATTAGAATCTATTCTTCAATATTGCTTGAAAATTAAAACAAGTAAAGGAAATAACAAAAGGAGAGTACAAGCTATTACTCTTCATCATCCCAATTAAAGCTAGTCCTTAAACAAGCAAGCTCCCCTGTGATTTTGTCAGGTTCTCAGTTTGACCATTTACTGCTAGCTCCAGCTTGTGCCCAAAGTCTGAAACACATCGAGTCCATTTTGTCTTCCTTATTAAACAGCCTTGCTACTTTTGTATCTTCAAAGCTCAGGGAGACCCCTTAAAAAATTCAGAAACTTGCTGAATGCAAGATCGCTTTATTGCAATTCCAAACAGTGAATCTGACCAACATCCCCCTCCTCTTTATTTGTAGTTTACTATAACAATACAGAAATATGAGTGACTCCGTGGTATTGTTTGTAATGTTGCAGAGGAAGGGGCCCATGAATCCAAGATATTAGATGCCAAGGTTTGTGCATAAGGACTACTTACCGAGCTGAAATTTCTACTTGATCAACTGTTACAGACCTTGCGACGTTTAGCTCAGAATATAGAAGAGAAGCAGTGAAGAAGAGCAGGTTGAAGAAAAAGGTACGACAGATAATTTACAAATTAAGCAGCAACAGTAGAAAGGGAAAGAACCACAAAAGTACGACAGATCCTGCTTGTTTTACAAATTAAGCAGCAACAGTAGAAAGGGAAAGAACCACAAAAGGTACGACAGATCCTGCTTATTATGTATTGCTTTTGGAAATTCTGTGAACGGTGTTCAAACTGCTAGAATTTCTTTTTACGTTCTAGCTGTTTGATCATTCTTTTAACCATAATGTCTTATGTTTAGTTGTACTTTTTGTAATTGGAGATGCAAATCTTTGTGAAGACACTCACTGGCAAATGGGTTTGAATGGAATATCATATGCATGGTTCATGGTTTGTCGAGGCAAAAATACTCCTTTATGCTGTTTAGAGCTTTTGTTGCTGAATGCTTGAAGATGTTTAATCAATGAGTCTAAAAGTTTTTTTTTAACTAAAAAATTCTGTGTGTTATACCTACTTAGCATCAAGTCTGTTGCTTTTTGTTCAACTTAGTGGGTGATCAGTGAGTGTGTGGAATGTTTCTAAAAAAAATAGCTGTGAATATTTTGTTGTTCCTTACTTCAAAAGATTTAGCTTGACAGGGTTATACATCACAGATTGGGTCACAAAAATACTATGACTATTGAAAAGGCCGGAAAGCCCGCAGCCCGACCCTAAGCCCGCTTAGGGATAGGGCCGGGCTGGATTTTTGGAATTGCCTTAGGGCTCAGGCCCGGCTCGGGAGATGTTCTAGCTGTTAGGGCTCGGGTTGGGCCAACCTCCAGCCCGCAATAGCCCGACCCGCTTGCACCCTAGCTATGACCTCCGTTAAATACCTATTGCGACGGTGTTAGCTCATTTGTCGGTAAAGACTTCAAAAATTTTTTAAAAAAAAACAGCAGCTTTATGCTGCTACTATGCTAAATATGGATAACAACCATTATCATAAATGCAAAAGATATCCTCATATATTATTCATATAATTAGGACCACATTGTACACATAAACAACATGTTATTTGTAAATGCTTGCTAAATAGGTAGATTTCACCAACAACTGTGATGACAATTTTTCTTCCACTGGGACTTGAAACCTGAGAAAGCAAGCTAGTTCTCTCTCCATGAGCAGTTGTTTCGTGTGTGTTCTGTGATCAACTTATTCCTAGCAAATTCAAAGAAATTTGCAAAGAAGAAATGTTTCACCCCCTTCTCTCTAAAAAGATAAAGTAATCCTACTAAAAATTCTTCTGCCATATCACATCTTCAACAGACCATTAGATGAAAGTGTTCTTAACAGCTCAATTTTGGACAACAACATTCACGTAATTTTCATATCAACTATGGACTTTCTAACAGTTGTGGCGACTACGATTTGACCCAATTGTAACCTATAATATGAAGTAGTAACTAAATTAGTTCATTTCCATGCCTCTTTACCTCTGTTATCTCTCTCACCATGACCCCAAGAACAGGGACAATGAAAGCACCTCCTTCAAAGATTTTTTTTGCTTCTAAATGAAAGGCAAAAAGAGAGCATTTTCTCCTATTGTGTATCAGGGAAGACTGGATGCTATGGTAGAATGAACTAGTGCATATTGCATAGTTAGTCAGCCTGGTGATCTTATCCTATCAAAATCACCTATATGTAAAACTCTAAGTTCATATAAAAAGAAAAGGTCAAACCGAAAGATAATAAAGTTTGCACACCTGTGTATTACTGGCATGATGATGACCTTTTATGCCTACAACAAGCAACAAAACTTTAGACTTCTGAAATCACTAACTATAGGTGTACTGATTTATATAAGATACTATTCCTAATGCATTGTCTACTTTTACATGCTACACAATAAATGAATAATTTTAAAACCAATCATTTGACATAATTATCCTGAGAACATTAAAATAATGATCCTGACATAACCCGCCGAAGTGAGGCACAATATCAGTTGACGATGATGGGCAAATGACGACATCAGTCAAAAAGTTTGTCTCAAAATCAAAGACAAAAGAAATAATAAAAATAGCAACTTATTTCTGAAGCACCTTTACAAAGAAACAGATAATTTACTTTCCAACCAGCAGGAGCTTTGTAAGGGTTAAAGACCAACTAAGATCAATTTACAAAAACAAAGACGCTGATAAATAAGATAGACATGTCAAAGGCTAAGCGAAGAAAGATACTAGTGGAAGAGTCACATACCACATGGACTTGGATAACCATTAACTAGAACACAAGAATTTCCATCCAATTTTCAACCTGATCCCTGTTTTGAGAAAACTGATATACAGAAGCATGCCAAAGTGCGTCCCATTCCGTCTGAAGCACTTACTGCTTCCAGTTCTAGACATATTGAGTGGACCAGGTTCATAATAGCCTTCACACTGTCCAACAAAAAGCAAGAACTATAAGAATCCTTCCTTTGCTCTGTGCATTTATTAAGGGCCTATTATCACCACGTTCACAGTTGCAGTCAAAGACTTAGTTTGTTAGTTTGTTATTGACTAGTTCATTGTTACTAACTAACCTTATTGTAAGGGATCATATCCCTTAATATACTCACCTGTACTGATGTATATATATGGCCTACAATGAAATAGAAAACAGTACGACAGTTTAGAAACTTCACATGGTATCATCGAAGCCCTGATCCTGCATCTCTGTCCGGCAGCCTCTTCCTCTCACCCACCACTATGGCTTCTTCAACCACCAGCACTGCTTCCTTCTCTGATCTTCCTGTAATCAAATCCATTTCCCAAGAAATTCCTACCAAATTAGCTCCCACAAATTATTATGTTTGGACCATGCAAGTCCTCCCTGTCCTGCGATGTCACAGTTTGCTTGGACTGGTTGAAGGCACGCTCCCTCGACCCTCTGGTCCTAATTCTGATCCTTGCGTCAAAGCTTGGCTGCGCTTGGATCAACTTGTTCTTGCTTGGCTTGCTTCCACAGTGTCCAAGGTAATCTTTCCTCAAGTTATCCATTGTGAAACTTCAGCCACATTCTGGAGCACTATGAAGACACTTTACGGTACACTTTCTCGTGGGTGTGTTCAAGACATCAAGAATGAGCTTCGTGCTCTCTCCAAAGACAAGATGACAATGGCTGATTACTTAAATCAGGCCAGAGCCTTGGCACATCAACTGGCTATGTCCGGCAAGTCTCTTGATGATGATGACATTATTCACTGCATTACTCAAGGACTTGGTTCTGAGTATGATGCCGCCATCGCTGCAATTCAATTTTGTACAGATTACCCTACTGTCGATGATGTTGCTGCCATGTTGATGGACTTTGATCGGCGTATATGTCGCCAAGCTTCCTCTCCTATCACAGCCCTTGTCTCCACTCGTGGGGCAGGCAAATCATCCCTTCTCTCTCAGCGTGGAGGGGGGCGTGGTCATCCTCGTGGAGGGGGCCAACACACATCTCCTCGTGGTCGCCGTGAAAGTACTCGTGGGCGAGGATCCTCTTCTTCTCGTCGTGGCCGCTTGCGGGCTGCCCCGATCAATGGTGATTACAATAGTGTCTACTGCTACCGCTATGGCTATCCTAATCACAAGGCCGACGTCTGCCAAGCCCCGTATGATAGTTCTAATGATCAAGCTCAATCCTTTGCCGCCCTCCACCTCAATGATCACGCAGCCGATGACGCTTGGTATCCTGATACAGGAGCTACTCATCATATGACTCCTAAAAAATCATCCCTCACAGGTATTACCCCCTATCATGGTCATGACTCTGTTCTTGTTGGTAATGGCCATTCATTACCTATCTCTCATATTGGCTCAGTGTCATTATCTTCCACTACTCGGTTAGATAATGTTCTTTTAGTTCCACAGCTTACCAAAAACCTTCTCAGTGTCTCTAAATATACCACTGACAACTCTTGTTATTTTCAATTTTTTCGATGGAGTTTTCATGTCAAGGACCTGCAGACGGACAAGACTCTCATGACCGGGTCTAGATCAGGCGGCCTTTATCAAGTTCAGTCCTCTTCAACTCCATCTATCGTCAGTCACTTGGCCAATAAAGTCCATGGTGACATCTGGCATGCACGACTCAGCCATCCGTCGTCGAAAGTCATGCAGTCTTTAGCTTCTACTCTTCATTTGTCTAGCAATCTCAATAAACATGTATGCCATAGTTGCAAACTTGGAAAAATGTCAGCTTCCTTTTCAACGACGAGCTGCTTATTCCAATATTTGTTTTGCCAATTTACATTCTGATGTGTGGGGTCCTCTCCTGTTACTTCTCTAGATGGTTACCGATTTTATCTCCTCGTTGTAGATGAATGCTCACGATACACGTGGTTTTTTCCCCTTAAACGAAAATCGGATGTCCCTTCTATTTTTATAGAATTTCTCACCCTTATCACTCGTCAATATGGGGCGACCGTCAAAACCATTCAAACAGATGGTGGGGGTGAGTTTGTGAATCATAAGTTTACTACTCATCTCAAAACACTTGGCATTATTCACCTCCTTTCTTGTCCTGGCACTCCTGAACAAAATGGCCTTGCAAAGAGAAAACACCGGTCCATTGCAGATATTGGATTAGCTTTTTTAGCTCATAGTAAATTGCCCAAACAGTTTTGGCAATTTGCCTTTTCCACTGCCACATATCTTCTTAATCGTTTACCCTCAGCCTCCCTCAAAGGTAAAACACCCTATGAATTACTCTTTGGTGCTTCTCCGTCTTATGATCACCTCCGAATTTTTGGGTGTGCCTGTTTTCCCCGTCTTCAGCCTTTTGGGAGAGGCAAACTGGACTTCAGATCCGTTTGTTGTATTTTCCTGGGCTACTCCTCACCACAAAGGGTATCGTTGCTTTGATCACTCCTCTGGCCGCCTATATATCTCCCGCCATGTCACTTTCAATGAGTCCACTTACCCTTCTACTACCCCCATCCAAGCTCTTCCTTCCTCCACTTCCCCTCACCCTCGCCCCCGTCTATTCTCTCTGAGTCGTAGTTTACAAGCATTAAACTTGGACGTCCCTTCTTCATCCCGTCTCCCTGACTCTGGTCGTTGGGGTATTACTTATGAGCGTCGCCCACTTTCTGGCCGTGCCTTCGGCACTGTCCCTCCTCCCGCTCCGGGTACTCTTCTCCCTAGCCGTGCCCTTGGCACCGCTCCTCTCCCTGCTCCGGGGTCCTCTGGCCGTGCCTTCGGCACTGTCCCTCCTCCCGCACCGGGTACTCTTCTCCCTAGCCGTGCCCTTAGCACTGCTCCTCTCCCTGCTCCAGGGTCCTCTGGCCGTGCATCGAGCACTGCTCCGCCATTCCTTGCCCAGAGCCATTCTTCTAGTCGGGCTGCCAGCCCTGCTCCGCCTCCGGCCATGGACCTTGCTACCTCTTCGCCCTCCCATGCTGTGCACCAGGCCGCTTCTCCATGTCCTGCGCTGCCTGGGGGATTGGATCCTCTTGCCCCCTCCCCGATGTTGCCAGCCTATGTTCGTGAGCAGGTCCATCCTTCCTCCTATTGCCTCCCAGTGCACGACGCTAATTCCACCTCAAGTTCCGATCGTGCTTCTCCAGCCGCCTCTACTACTCCTGTGACCAGTCTTCCTGCCCAATCTGGTCCACTCCATCCTATGGTGACACGATCCCGTGCCGAAACTCTGCCGTCCAAGGCCCTCTTGTCTACACGGCATCCCTTACCATCTGCCTTGCTTGCTGCCTCGCCTCATTTCCCACCAGGGCCTTCCTCCTTTCGTCAAGCCTCTCGTGATCCACTTTGGGTGGCTGCCATGACTGAAGAAATCCATGCCCTTAGACGCAATCATACCTGGACCCTTGTACCCTATCGGCCATCTATGAATGTGGTCGGTTCCAAGTGGGTGTTCCGAATTAAAACTCGAGCGGATGGTTCAGTTGATCGATATAAAGCCCGTTTGGTTGCAAAGGGATATAATCAGCAAGCAGGTCTCGATTTTGACGAAACGTTCAGCCCCGTTGTCAAAGTCACCACCATACGGCTCTTCCTTGCACTCGCCACTAGCTTCAATTGGCCCTTACGGCAGCTTGATGTGAAGAATGCTTTTCTTCAAGGTGACTTACAGGAAGAAGTCTACCTCCAACAACCTCCAGGATTTCTTCATGCTAATTTCCCCAATCATGTTTGCAAATTGCATAAAGCACTTTATGGGCTCAAACAGGCTCCCCGGGAGTGGTACACTAAATTCACTACATATCTTACCCGTATTGGCTTTTCCAGTTGTCCGTTTGACACTTCCCTGTTCACTTGGCAGCATAATCAGCATGTTATCTTCTTACTCATATATGTGGATGATATTATCTTAACAGGGAATTCTACTTCAGACCTACAACGGCTTCTTCTCCAGTCACAGCTGCCTTTGACATGAAAGATCTTGGTCCACTCACCTTCTTTCTTGGCATGCAGGTTATTCGCACTCCGTCCTCTACTATTTTATCTCAAGCTCAATATGCACTCTAGCTATTGGATCATTTTGGCTTGTCCGGTGTCAAACCCTCCAAAAGTCCAATGATTGCCAACCTTCACCTCTCCTCGCATGGCTCTCCTTTGCTTCCAGATGTTACTTTGTATAGGCAAATGGTTGGCAGCCTGCAATACTTAACATTGAGCCGTCCAGACCTTGCCTATGCTGTTAATCATGTGTGTCAATTTATGCATGCTCCTTGTGTTGCTCACCTTGAAGCTGTCAAGCGGATATTCAGATACATCAAGGGGACTCTCACACTTGGTCTTTGTTTCTACAAGTCTTCTCATCTCTCTCTTCGTGCCTACACGGACTCTGATTGGGCTGGATGCCCTGATAGCCGGCGGTCCACTACTGGGTATGCCGTTTATGTTGGTCCCAATTTAATTTCTTGGGGTGCTAAGAAACAATCAACGGTGTCCCGCTCAAGCTCAGAGGCTGAATATCGGGTTGTTGCTTCTACTACAGCTGAAATCTTATGGCTTCAATATCTTCTTCGCCATCTCCACATCCCCGTTCCTCGTCCTCCCCTACTTCTATGTGATAACATGAGTGCCATTCATATGGCTCGCAATCCAGTATTCCATGGGAGAACTAAACACATTGACATTGATGTTCACTTTGTACGGGACCATGTGCTCAAGAATTCTATCCAGCTTCGTCACATTCCAGGTGTTCACCAGGTGGCAGATATATTCACCAAATCTCTCCCTTCTCCACGTTTCATATATCTTCGGTCCAAGCTCAACCTGCGTTCTACTATTACTGAGCTTGAGGGGGGCTGTGCGGATATTAAGGGCCTATCATCACCACGTTCACAGTTGCAGTCAAAGACTTAGTTTGTTAGTTTGTTATTGGCTAGTTCATTGTTACTAACTAACCTTATTGTAAGGGATCATATCCCTTAATATACTCACCTGTACTGATGTATATATATGGCCTACAATGAAATAGAAAACAGTACGACAGTTTAGAAACTTCACATGCTCAACACTCCTTCGCATCCACTTCTGCGACCAAAATGTTTTCAAGCAGAGTAAAAAGTTTTTAAAAAGTGAAATCCATGACAGAGAAAAATGGTCTTAACAATAAGCTCAAGCAGAACAACAGCACCCACATTTCTCAGGTAATAGAGGGCAGATGCAAATTAGAAAAAGAAAAAACTGCCTTACAATAAACTACATTATGCGACAATAGTATAATTACTGGGAAAATCAACAAACAGTGGCAATTGTCAGACGGACCGTGACCTTGCCAGAAGTCTAGAGCAGAGAAAACCATCTCAAATGAGAGCTAAAGCAAGATTATCAAGAATCCACTAACATATGCACAGAAAAGAGTCTCAGAGAGAAACAGAAAGAAAAACAGAGTCCTGACTAGTAATGGAGATGGCATCTTTATGCAAAACTTACGTGGGGTTATTGCAGCCCATTTTCCAAAACACAGCCTGCGATCATCCTCCTCTGCCCTGGCAGAGACTCCTCAGCACCTCTTTCATTGAAAACTCCATCGCCATAAAAAAAAAACAAAGGCATAACCTTTACTACACCTCTCCTCCAACAAAAAGCTCAGCTACAAACACAACAAGAAGAAGAACAAAGAGAGACTTAGAAGCATCTCTCATGGCCGGACAACGGGCTTAACTTCCTAAGCAAGAGAGTCTTAGAAGCAACTGTCCATGTTGGGGTGCTGGCCAACAATCTTTGCTCCCCCATTATCACCTTTTTTCTTCTCAAATTGATATCCACACCAAAACACAGAGTGCTCTTCGGTATTCACATAGCTGAGTAAAAAAATCAAATTTTATGGAAAAAGATATTTGTACAGCAGATTCCTACACATTTTCCATACACAGCTGATGTGTACGGAAATGAGTGGGTGAACCGATGTGACCCCACATCAGTTCACCCACTCATTTCCATACGCATCAGCTGTATATGGAAAATGTGTAGGAATCTGCTGTAGGATTATCACTGTCCAAATTTTATGCATCAATAATTGCCAAAACAGAGAAACTGTGACATTTAGTCACACAGCATTAGGACATAACACTCAATATCACTCCAATGAATAAAAAAATCCAATACTTTTGTCAACTGAAACTCAATGAATAGAGAAGCAGAGGAACTGACTTGGATCACAGCAATGTGGGTTGTCTGATGCAATATAAAGTATTGAATCTTCCTTCAGCGCCTCCAGGAGGAATATCTGAGCAGACCCATGTAAAGAAGCAATGGAGCTTCTTGGAAGCTAGTCATGCTGAAGAGCTTGTACCCCTTCTCGGTGCCAAATACTAGCAAATGTGCATTTATGAAAAAAATCAATCCAATCCATCGACAAATCACAAATACAATAGTTTGCATATTACCATAGATATGAATCATCAATCTAAGCACGAGAAATCAAATGCCTTTGCATAAATGTTTTCAAAAAATACTAGGCACTCCTAATAAATAAACTAGCACTCCCTCTGTCCAAAAAATGGAACAGAAGGAAGAAGCATTGAGTTGGGATCACGGACCTTCGCGTCCCCATTTCCAGAAACAACAACCCAAAGCCCTAGAGCCCAGGCGCATCACTACCAAGAACTACTAGTTTCAGGCCTTATTCAGCACAAAAACATACGAAAAAGAGAACAAAGTTCGACGCTTTCTACTATCCAAAAACTCACCTACAGGACAGCAGCGGAGTTCAAGAAAGCTAGACCAAAATCAAGCTTAAAACAAAGGAAGTAGGATAACCCAGCAGCAACCACAATTCAATCACACAATAAATTAAGCCAATAGACACCGGGAAAAGATAGGAGACCAATGGACAAAAGGGACTCCCTGTGAGAGGGGGGAATGGGGGAGAAATCTCAAAATTGAATCGGGCTTTTTATCGTCCAGTTGCTGCTGCCAGACGAGTCTCGGCTCTTTGGGAGGAGAAGGGGATGGGGCTCACGGTGGCTCGTGCAAAGTGTATGACAGAAGGTACTCCACAGACACTTCCCTTCTTCTCCGATCACTTTCGTTGGAAGGGGATGGGGCTCACGGCGGCTCTGCAACGCTTGATTCTCCCTTCTTCTCTGCTCGTGCAAAGGGGATCGCCGGTAAGCAATCACTGGGAAGGGGATGGGGCTCACTTTACTCCGGGGGAGAGCTAGGGCACGGGAGAAGGGGGGACTGGGGGAGAGCCGGAGAGAGCATTGTCGATGGAATTCCATATCAGCGATATATCACCGATATCGGGCCCCACCCATAAAACCAGACGAACAAATATCATTTTTTTGAAGTAACTTTCCCGCTTATTTCCCATCCTAATATGCAATCTGAATCTGAAAAGTCTGCTGAGAATTCTGAAGTTATTATCTGAAATTCTCCAAGCTGAATCTGAATTTGAAAAGTTAGATTAAGATGAAACAAATAGAACTCAGTAGACTTTTTAAATTCAGATTTCAAACCAATCTATGCATGAGACTTCTTATCCTCAAATAAAAGCACATTGTTTGCTTTGAGATCCTGATACACAATTGACATAGAATGCATATATTCTAGACCCCTTGCTACATCAATGGCAATATTGATTCTCTGCTTCCAGTCGAGAATAAGAGCACCTTTATTTATACCTGCAGCTTCCACATTCAAAAGTAGCAATGTTTTCTATCTTGATATATTAATGGAAAAAGTGAAGATTCAATAATACAATACCATGAAGATTGTCAAACAGAGACATATTTGTTGCATACTCATACACTAACATTCTTGTCTCGCAGTCCTCAACAGGTCCTGCAAAGCAACCGTACAACTCAACAATGTTCTTGTGCTTCAAAGATTTAATTGTTTTAACCTGAAGAGATAACGGACAAGCATAAATTTGGAAGCCAAGAACAGAAAGATCATATTAACATACAACAACGAAAGTATTAAATTTGTTCAAATCCACAACTGCTTCCAAAGTTCATCATGGGAAATACAGTAGCAAAGCCACTAATAATAAAAGAATGATAAGTAAAATATCCAAAAGTAATAATACTTGCAATAAAATCAGAGAGCTAAAGTTTAAAGAAATTGGGGAAATCTCACTAGTTGAGCCAGCCTCTAGAAAAAGTCAGTTGTCCTGACCCTACTATCCCAAGGTGGCATAAAAAAATTTCACATTCATTTAGCAAGGCTAACTAATTTCTCCTCATTTCAACACCATCACCAATGTACATAACCGTCAACAATTGCAAGATGCATTTAAGTTCTTATCAGCCATCATCGCCAACCCAATGCTGTCATGGAACCTGATTGTTACTGCAGCCATTGCCAACATCTTCCAACTAACGGAAGTTAAATTTCAAAACTACGATAAATTTTTCTTAAGTCCCAAACAACCATATGAACCAGAAAAATGCTACTATTTTTGCGAAAGCATGTAACAACAACACAACAAACATACCCAATGATTCCAATTATAAAAAAAATGCCACACGTAGACTATAGTAAGATAAGAGTAAAGTTACTTCTCCACTCTGTTTCGTCCTCATGAAATGTAAACCTAGATTAAAAGTGATAGAAACTACAAAAAGATAACAGCAAATTTATTAAAATATCAGGATCTATGTAAGACAGTTACACGATAACATATACGCCAATAAATTGTAATCGACAAATTTAAAACTAGCTTGTTTTCATGACCTTTACCTATTTTCCAAGAGAGCCGGTAGCCTCCAGTCGACTAGAGAGCTTTTCTCCGGTCGACAGAATTAATAATCGTCCGATGGAATCGGACGGTGGAGACGGGTTTTTTTAATAAAAACCCGTCCCTTACCCCCCCCCCCCCCCTCCCCTCCACCCATACCCTTACCCACTCCCCCTCCCCCTCCCCCGACAGCTCCCTCGTCCCGCCTCCTCCGCCCTCACCCTCTTCCCTTGTCACCGAGCAGATCACCGCCCCTCCTCCGCCCTCACTATTTTCCCTCGTCACCGAGCAGATCGCCGCCCCTCCGCCACCCTCTCTTTCCTCCCTCGTCGCCGCCTCCAACTTCTCCGCAGCACACCCAAGGCAACTCCTTTCTCTTCTTCTCCCTTGCAGGGCTGATTCAAGGCGCACAGAGACTCGGTAGGATTTCTGGACCCATTTTCGAAATTTGGTTTCTTTGCTTGTCTTCAGCTGAAAACCCAAACGAGAGAAGGTCAGTTGTGGGGTTTGGAGATGTTTAGGAATAATGAAGCAAGTGATGGGAGATTTGCACCTACAGAATCTTTGTTTCAATGGCGTTTTTGTGCTTTTTGTTTGGTAAATTTTATGGCGTGCTATATGTTCGATGAAATGCCTTATAGAAAATATGGCATCTTCTTATGCGATTGTTTATTCTTCTTGGGTGGGATACTCAGGCGATTGTCATTCTTGCAGTTGTGGAGAAAATCTTTGAAGAAATGAGGTTTAAGAAATTATTACTTGCTTCCTGTTCGATCTTCTTTTTTTCTTTCTTGTGTTGAACCAAGGTTGGGTAATCACATGCCTTTATAGGAGAAGGCAATAGATTTTGATGAATCAACTCATAATGCTGGCGGGGCAGCTGAATGAAGAATGAACATGATACTAGTTCTACATTAATCGAATGTCAGCATTTGCTTAACCTCTGTCTACGACTGGTTCTAGAATGTCCTATTTTATTTTCTACAGTACTTGATGGATTTAAATCTTTAACAGAAGTTCTGGTGAGTAGTTATGGTAATCTCAATGTTATTCGTGCATGTTCATGTGAAAAAGTCAGTAAGTTAGTCATGTATACCAGCGATTCTACTGATGGTGGTTCCATCCCCACAAGGTTTACTAGCAAAGGTAAAAAATCCACAGTTACGCAGCCTGTGTTGTATGACCATAATGATGATCACTATCCAAGTGCAGGGGTTACTTCGGCTAGGCTGTAAATGATAGTGAAGGAAAAAAATGCTGTCGGTAATGCCTTGCAAAATTTTGCATGGGGTTGTACCTTATCTGTTGGAATAGGTTCTCCTAGCGACTAAAATTATTGTCAACTACTTTTTCTCTAATCGGAAAATTATTATATGCTTATGTACTTATTGACTTGTCAACTTCAATTGCAAATGCAGAACACACAACAAAATTTCCCAAAGACCATATGCAAGTAGGAAGCTTTAATGGTGCCAGGGTTCGATGCATTTCTTGAGCTCAACTTCTCATTGTACTAATGTTCGATTATGACATTCTGTTATAGAGAACATTGAGCTTTTCCATTCGCACAGCTTTCGGGAATTCAATTGTAGACCTGGCTGTTGTTAGCAGCTTTGTGAACTGAGTTATGCGTAACTTATAAATAAAACCATGTTGTTTTGAAGTAGTTAAGTTTTTCTGCTAGCAAGCCTAACAAGAAGGTTTTGGAGTTAGCATTTCCATGGTTATCAGTTATCACAGCTTCTGGAAAAGCATACATGTGTAATTTTTTTTAACTGAATAATACATTTGAAAAAGCTACTTCAACCAAGTGGAGAGAGCCTTCCTCCACTCAAGTGCTTGGCTGGTGCCTTTCCCGGTGTCGGCTACCGAAACGATCAGAGATGAGCTCACAAGAGTGGGTTGGGGGGTATGCTCAAGACACTAGTACACTACCCTTGTATTGGGGGCATTCACCAGTCACCGCACTTCTTCCTCTCAAACCGCTTTCCTTCCCTCTTGGCAGGTTACCGCTGTGAACAACCCGAGGATACCAACAGCACTACCAAGCTCATTAACATCTGGCATTCATCTCCATCACAGCACTAGAAAGGCGGCAGAACTTCTTCTCCAGTCACTTTGGGAGGGCAACGGCGCTCTAATTCCTATGTTTTTGGTGCGTCGATGGTTGGATGGATGTGCACAAGCCTTGCCAGTGATCCAGGCTGATTTTTACAGTCCAATGAGCATTTCTTTCACTAGAAGACATTATAAGTGTTTTTTTTTGGATAGTAAACAAACTCTTTCATTTCCCGCATGGAGCATTTTATATGGGGCGGAGGAAGTATATTATTGGCTAAGAACACTTATTTATGCGGCTGGCGTTTTAGATCTGATGTCCCCCAGTCAACAATAGCCGAGGGCAAGGTTAGTCTGCACTATCAGCCAAAATTATACATCAATTGAACCGACCTTGGGGAACAATGTTATGCAATCTTTCGATCTGATCGAATAGCAGGGCTTACTGCCCCATGCAAAATTACTAGCATGCGACATATACTAACTAGAAAAATCTTCCTATGTACCAAACAAAAAATTAAAAGAACTTCATTACTTGCATTGGAAAATTTTAACAAATTCAAGAATGGGAAAAATCTTACGCATACAAGAGCTAAAAGAGCATTGCCATTCGCACATTCATGTTCATTTCTGCTGATAAAAGCATTTACAGTTAACATGAATCAAAGCAATTACGCATATATTGTACAATACTGAATGGCGCCTTTTATACAAAACAAAATGCAGAGCACATAAATTCCTGTACTCCTCAGTAGTATGCGTGACACAAGAACTCACTCAGGGAAAAAAGGTGAAATCATAGTAGTGTTCTCGTGGAATTGACCAGCCGGCAACCACAAGTGCACACGCTTCTGGTGCCATGAACAGCACGCTGTGACCGTAGAATATGCAATTTTATATTTGTTTGCTTCCCGGCCAGCTGCAAGCACCCACAATCACAAAATCAACTTCAAAAACATGAAACGCCATAATCACAGGAAAACTAAAATTCATTCTTGAAACATCCCAGGTTTTAAGGTCAAACCGTATCAACATTCCAGACATTCTAGAAAAATTGAGGCCCTAATTTAACCATATTCTAAAAATTACAGTGCAAACTAACCCTATAACGAAAAATGAAATTGCTCCACCACCAATAGAACAATTAAAACCTATAACTGCACTATTAGCATCAAGGAAAATTACATACCATTCTCCAAATTAAGTCCTCTGGACCCAATGGTTGAGCAGGGCTTGAATACAAAAAGTGCCGAGAGTACTGGTCAAATTAGAACGCATATGTCAGTACTTCTCATATTGATCAACATTCAGTTCATAATATACACCAGAAAAAAAGAGTATCCTATAAAATAAACAACGACTAGTCTTACCTTCAAGCGGTTGGCTTGCATTTCCCTGATCTGTCTAGACATAATACTCTTTAAGGTAGTTTATGAGCTACCCAGGTTGGATGGCATCATCAGATGAAACAAACAAAGCTATCTGCAAACGTGAGAAAGAATTTCAGCTGCCAAAAGACTAGTGTGATCCTACAAAATTAACGTAAGAAGAATGTACCACCTACCAAATAAATCATGTTCACTTTTGGCTAAAGGTAAATGGAACTCAAAATTACTGAGGATAATGCAAGACCATACAAGTCATAGTAACCCATAAGAGTGAATTAAATGGTATATCATTCTAAAATCTACTTTGTTACCTTTGACAACTCTGATACTGCAAAAAAATATCAAGATAATGGCTATAAAATGATATCCCAAAACCAAGCCCTGCACAGCAAGTGCCGTAACCACAGATGTAACATAGTACATGGTAAATTCCTCATCAGTTACCATTACCATCTGTCGAATTCCAATGAAAAAGGTGAAACCACTAACTTTCTGATAGGTGGAAAGCCACTTCTTACAAAAAGAACAAACAGGAGGGATGAAAACCAGCTAGCAGAGAAGGATGTTAACTACTAGCCTTTTGTAAGAAATGAAGGAAAATTGCAAAATAAACAATTTAGTACCATAAAAAAGACATATTTGCTAAATGATTCATACTTTTCGATAATCAAGTAATCCTTCAAAAGGGAGTTCCATCTCATCACTGACTATGACAGGAATGCACCCTCTGACGATTGCGTCGAACAATCTAGCAGATGATGGAGTATCTCCTGCTGGACTGAGACAAAATATAGATCTGAGGACCCAAAAAGTAGAAGAATAACGTCAATTGAGTACTTTTCCAAAAACCAGAAAACTATTCTCACCAACAGATCAGAAATGGAAACCCCATAAGTAACAGTTTTCTTACTTGTGCATACCAGTCTGGGCAGCTTGTTTTCCACCCTCTCCAGCACTTTCGTCTTCCATAAGAACTCCATCCACGCCATGCAATACAGCTCTAAGGGTCTGTTTGGTTCCCTGTAGAAACTATAATCTTTCCCCGTTTGGTTGTAACCGAAGAAAGTGGAATCCATTGTACTTGGAGAAAGTAGAATCTCAGAAAAATATGAAATTACATACAGTCTCGTGCTATTAAATAGATCCAATAAATAAATTTTCAAAAAATTTATATAACATGGGCATCCAACATGGGCTCCCGATCAATACACTAGCTATCCATATTGAAAATTAAAACCAGAAAAAACATAACCCACCATTCCAGAGCTAAAAGAAAATCACAAAAAGCTTCGTGTCCACAGACAAAAAACAAGCAAGAAGACCAAAAAGTAGCAGTTTTTACAACAACTTCTCGCTGAGGCAAATGAACAAACAGGTAGAGAGCAATGGGAGCCCATCCACATTAGGAGACTGGCGACGAACCCACATTGCATTTTCGCCTTCTCAATGGAGTCTTGGCAGAATTCAGAGGAGGAAATGGGGCTAAGTGGGGAGTGACGGAGAAACCAGATGGAAGAGGTATAAGAAATTGGAGATGGGCATGAAAGAATCGATAATGAGTGATTGAAAATAATGGAAAAAGGGTACATTGGAAGAGGTATTTGGAGATCTCCTTGCGGTTCTTCTCTACTATGATCAGCACAAAAGGGGGCAATAGATGAAACTAAAACAGGAGAAGGGATGCGAAGCAGATAGCAAGGAAGAGAGGCAATGCCCCAACTATTCCGATTTCCCACAGATCAAAGCACGAAGAAACAAAACTAAACGAACATGCAATCGGAAGCAGCATGTTTCCCCCCGCCAAACGGATCAAGCCCGACGATTTTCCTTCACAATCCCCCCCCGTATCAGGGTGGAAAATTTCGGGCCCCACTTTCCACCCAAATCCCCCCTTCTTTCCTCGCCTTTCCCCCCGCCAACTTTATCTATGTTTGGTTCATTCGTGGAAAGCTAGGGAGGGGTTAAGCCCCACGGTCCGATGGAATCGGACGGTTATTAATTCAGTCAACTGCTCTCCAATCGACCTGATTCCATTTTTCAATGTATGAAGTGCATAAAATAAGACACACATCTAGTATATATAAAAGCAAAGAAGTGTCATAAAAGACAGACCAGACCCGTATTCTTGGTCATCATTTGGAGTCTTCCTCCCCGGTCCCGGCTTCTCTTCTCCCTCTGCAACCGATTCCATCTTCCTGCAAATCTCCATGACCATTGTCAAGCAAAGATAGCACCTTTCCCCCACATTAAGCAGACAAAGCCATGAACGACGAGTAAGCCCATCTCTCTTCTTTATTTCCAACTACCTTGCTTATGCTCTGCTTTTTTGTCTTCTAGATCCGGGCCGGACTACCCCAAGGACACCGACCTCGTCTGCCCGCCGACCACCATGAGCGTCCATGTCATGGCGCTGGATAGCCTCGTCGATGTCAGCTCCCTCTTCACGGTGGCGGTCTTCGTCGGACTCTCCCTGGCCACCAGTGGCCAGCACAGCCTCGAGGGCCAGACAGCTTGCGACGCCAACATCACTGAAGCCAAGAGGCTCGTTGTCTTCGAGGTGGCGCAGGGTCTCAAGCTTGCTCAACCTCAAGGAGGACAATGAGGCCTTCCGCGCCCGGATCAACCTAAAGGTCCTCCGCTTCAGCATGCTGGCATCCACCGTCGGCTTAGTCAGAGGCTGAGGCAGAAAGGATCGGATTCTTTTTTCATACTTATTTTATTGTCTGATTTTATCAGGTTCATTTTGTAAAGCCACTTAATTCACTAACTTAATCAGACACTTTAACAAACGGACTGATAAGTTACTTATGGTCGGCTTATTAGTTTTAGCACTTAATTAGACCAATCAAATGGATCCTTTGTCTAAATAAGTATAACTCATTTTAAAAGCTAGATTATAAAAATATATGATAAAAACTAATTTTTGACCACCGATATTTTTTTACAAATATCTCCAATATATCTCCCATATTTTGTCTGTTAGGCTGACCGATACTATACCCATATCCGATACGGAATTCCTTAGCATTGTGTGCTTTTTTCTTCTGACAGAATTTTTACTGTTAAAAAAATTGCCAAAATAAATATTTTTATACCCACGGATAGTTTTCCGCCATAAATTTCAATCCCGACGGATATACACCCGCCGAAACAAATCCGCTGCTAATGGCATTCCTTTTACGATAGATTCTGTAGTGACCGTAATTTTTTTTTATATTATTAAGGTAACTTTTCCTTGCAAAATGGGAGTAAATTTGAATTCTGGAAATTTCTTTCAAAAATCAAAAATTTGAAGTTTTCCGTCAGACCGATCGATCGCCTTCAAACGGCTTCGATCGGCAGACAATCGATCGGCTTCGTAAGGCATCGATCGCAAGACGATCGATCGCGTTATACGTACCGATCGATCGCCGGTGGTTTTGCGATTCCCGAGGCAATTCCGTTGGGAAACGCTTTGGGCTGATTTTGGGGGATTTCTTTGGGACATATCTTGCCTCTTTTACCTGTTTAAGGGGTTCTAAACGTGGTAATTGGAATTAGTTTCAAAACCCTAATTGATATCTTTTTGGAAATCTTTTTAATGAAAGATTTAAATTGCCTAAAATTATAGTAATTTTGGGCTGAACGTGGAAGCCCTTAGGGAGGTGTGAAGTGGCCTTCCCTTGTTGGTTTTTGGCACCATGTGTAGTCTCAAAGATCTCTTTTTACTTGGTAGTTACATTAGTAAATTGGTAAGATTGTGAGAGGAGATAAAATCCTACTTAATTGCATTCAAATCAAGATAATTTTTTTGGTTAGTGGAGATCTCAATCTGGAGATTTGGATGGGCTGGGTTTGATCTTGGCCCTTGGATGAAGTGGAGACGGACAGTGGAGATTTGGGAGAAAAATCTATTTAAACCCTAGGAAAAAGGGGCGCCCATCCCTTTGGGAACCGGCAGCCCTCTTTTCCCTTTTCTTTGGTGATTTCTTTTCCCCTATTTCGTTCTCCCCCTTCTCTACCAACCCTTAGTGAGCCTCTCCACGTGGTGTGTGAAAAAGTGGTGCTTTGGTTCGTGTGGAGATCGCAAAGAAGCGGGTTTCGTTTCAAACCGGTTCACGTGCAGATTAGTACCGGTTCTTTTGTAAGATGCTCTTTTTCTCACAGCCTATTTGCATGAAAGTTTTGATCTTTATGTTGAGTATCACGTGCTGATGATGTGTGACATGTTTGACACATTTTTGTTCTGGATTAATTGTCCTAATTGCTGAGATCTATTCAATAGTTGCATACCGATCTAATTGTTGTTGTGATTCTCTTATACACTATTCGATCAAGACATCCCTGAGGTATACCCTTCTTTTGCTACACTTTTGATCACATGTTTGCTGTCTATATCTACTGATTATACTCTGTATCGAGTGGTTTAAGTTCTGGTTATGAAAAGTTGTCATCTTTCTTGAAATACGCCAACCGATGTCATGTTCTTGCATGCTTTGACCTAATCAATCTAACTTGTGTCTAATCCATGTGTTTCTCATCCAAAAGCAGCAATCTTTCAGATTTGAATCCTATGGTTTGTGGCGTCCTTTTGTGTCAAGAGTTGTACTTTGTGTTGCGGTTCTTTGTCCGAATAAAGTTATCCACTTTAGGTAGTATACGCCTTAATTGATATGATATATGAGTAATATGATTATCTAGAAGAGACTAAAGGATGTATTGATAAGAGAAAGTGTAAATCCTTGATGGAGCATTGCTCGTGGACCTTAAGACCTCTCTAATGGATCTGACCAGGAGCCGAGGTGTCCTGGAATAGTTGTCCAATTTGCGGGTTAATGAGCCATTAAGACTAATTGGTAAAACAGTTTTAAAAGAGACTTGTAGGCTGATTAATATACATTTAATGGTCTGACCAGAAGCTAATAAAGGCCTATTATGATGTGGTTTTGAGCCTAAAAGACTTGGGTTAAGGTTAGAATTAGTGAAAACAAGTGAAAATTAAGTTATTACTTAATGTAGTGCTCTCGGCCAGGATGTAACCTGCACCAACAGACTGCATTCTAAAATCCATAACTAATTGTAAAAAATTCGGAAAATTATTCCGTAAATTGGGTAATGACCTGCGGACATAGGGCTCTCTACCATAAAAATTTCAGAGACTTTTAAGTTCTGTGTAAGTCGGGATAAATCCGGGAATGGGGCTGTTGTGTCTATAACAGTGACCTTTCTCGGTTATAAATAAAATGCTACGCTAAGACCATTCATATATCTATGATATCACACAAGTAGGGTTCTATAATATAATAATTCCAGAGGGTACTTATGATAGTATCATGATTGGAGTATTGTTTTTTATGCCAATCATTGTGTTCGTCAATGTTCTCCTCGCGGTGCCTAACATCGCGTATCTTCTATCATTGAAACCCTAATGACAGGTTAGAGTTATCCTTTTCTACTCTACCAGCAAAAAACTTTGAGATACCTTGTTTCATAATCTTGAGGACCAGGGATGGCTTTGATTGAAATAGTGTATGGTGATGACATTGGAAGAGTCTATACCGAAGAGTTCAGTTTCGAGTCAACTCGTGCTTAGGCACCTACCTACTGTTGGTCAACCTCATGAGAGTCTGTCATTGTTAAATGCTGAGAATTTCATTGAACTCCTCTGAGAGTCTTATTGTTGAAGATTATGAATTCATGAGAATACCAAGTTGGGTTAGACAGATCCAGTTCCATGTAAACTGCTTCTCCGCCAAGAGTTTTGTTGATACTCTTAGGTTGGATCATAGTATGCTCACGAGCCATAGCTAGACCCAGAGTGGTCTCCGATGATTATGAACCTCCGTAGTTCAGCCGATGACGGCAACGCATGCGCTTTAGATTGTTAGACATTACGGAAGGTCTGCAATCTCCGCCCATTGTGCCCGTAAGCACTGATGGGGCCAGCATCCCTAGATGCTTGGCCGGGTTCCTACGTAGAACCCCTAGGATGTTCTAGTACTGAAGTCCATATAGGAAGTGGACTGATCAGAGAGCAGAAATTGATATTTTTCGACACATTTGTTGTCCCGATCAGATATTTTGCTTATCTCCTCACTCTTGAAAGTCTGGAGTCGTATTGAGTACATTAATTCTTTTCACCCTGATCAGTGAGAGTTGTCAGGTGTTGTAATTTTCCAGGTAAGTAAATCCTGTGTTCATTTTGTCCTGAGTCATTGGACCTGATTATCATTGAGTTACCTTATTGCCTTTATTTTCTGTGAGTTTTTCTGGTATCCTACTGAGTATTTCCTCTGGAATACTCACGCATCTTCTGATGCAGGGCGTAGAGCTGAAGAGGCGTGATCAGCATTCCTTGGACGTGGAGGTTGGTGTTCGTAGGAGTCGTGAAGATTTGTTAGCGTAGGTTTTATTCTGTTTTATTTCTGATGGATGTTTATCCTTTTCTGGTTGTTGTGGCCTGCGCGTCACTCAGTTATTTATTTTGCTTTTCGTAAAAATATTTGACACTTAATAAGTCAGTAACATTGTTTAGTTATTTCAATTCTTTTGAACGGTTGTTTACGTCATCATGATCCTGCTATTCCCTTTTATGTTATGGGATTTGTGGTGATGAATTGAGTATTCGGTCCGTCCCAGGTTTCCTACCCTTGTAACCATCATTGGATTATCGCTTCCGCGCATATCAGGGTTTTGGAAATTTGGGGCGTGACAGATTCTTTTCTGTCAAAAAAATCCCATGGAGAATTCTGTCGCCAAGGATAGATATTATCAATAGATTTTTTTCTGTTAAAAGCCAATTTTGTTGTAGTGGATTGGAGTTGTCCCTATAACAGGCTCTTAGTTTATGCTTAGTCTACGCCACTATGATTGTTTGAATGACTTGAGATGCCTGGATTGTGTGAGTTCCAGATACACGGCATATCTCTTGTTCGTCCTGTACTTGTTGAGTTTGCCTCTTGCTTGTATGGCTATGACCACTTGTTCTTTGTTGTGTTTCTTATTAATTTGGCTTTAGCCACTTGTCTTAGAATTGTTAGGGTTTGAGTTTTATTCTGCAAGATTGGATAACCATTGGAAGAGCTTGAGATTCCTCTTGTCTGTCTTGGCAGAGGAATTGGACAAACTACTTTGGGGTTCTATTTGGTGAGTGATCATGTAACTTGTACTCCTGAATCATAGTCGATTCTCTTGTTTTTTGTGGAGTTGGCTAGGCCAATCTACTTGTATATCTTGTTAGTATATACATTGTACCCACGTTAAAAGTTATTTATGTGTGCGACTTCTTTGTCCATGCTACTCATCTTGTCAAAACCGGCGTGCGCCATTCTTTTGGTGCGTCACTCGGATGCTTGTCTTGTCTTGGCACATAGCCCTCCGATTCGCAGCAGAGCCTACATGAAGTCAATTCTTAATTAGTCGTATTACTTTCCTTCTTTAACACTTAGCCCTACTAATCCTGTATTTCACATGCTATTATATATTGTCTAGTAATTCCTTTAGTGACCTTCACAAGAACGCAATTACTAACAAAATTGTAATCATTGTTAGTTACAAAATGTTGTTTGTTGAGTTGAGTTAAATATTAAAGATGACCTTTCCTACCAGCTCAAGATTTTTGGAGACTTAGTTATTTAACATGGTATTATCCCCTAAGATTGTGTGTTTTATCCTCCTCTCCCCTTATTATGTCCACGTCCTATGTTTTGGTGGATGCTTGCACTCGGGGGACTTTTGAGTTGAATTAAATATTAAAAAAATGGTCCTTTCCTACCAGCTCAAGCTTTTGAGAAACTTGGCTATTTAGAGAGGGAGCAGGCTTCATTAGTGTGCACAATAGAATCCGACAACGGCACACCGATGTATGTACCCGAGAAGGGTGTCTAAGTGTTTACTTTATTCTTACAAAATCACAAAGGATGTCCAAAGTTGAACTTTCGCTATATCATATTTATCGAATGAAACAAAATATTTTTTTTCCCATAATGTAGTTATTGTCAATTAATTATAGACTATTTGATTTTGAAGTTTTCATTGCTGTCTGGCCGCATAGGACGACTTTTGCTTGATCCTTTATTTTTTCCAGTTAGTTTTGATTCTTTGTTTGTTCTGAATTGTTCCATACTCATGATGCCCATTCTTAAACATTGAAGAGGAGGCAAAATCTTCACCCCCGTCATGTCCACAAATTGCATTGGTCAAAAATACCAACTTTGCTGCCCATCCTTGGATGTCAATTGCTCAATTGCCTTAGTACTCCAAGACTCCTCCATTGGCCTTCTATGATTTAAATATAAGAGTGTTGCACTAGTCTTATAACGTCAATTCTAACCTATGATACAATAGGCAGGGGAGTGGGTTCTAAATACCCAATTCTTGAAAACAGTAGAAATGCTACGTGCACTTGCCCGCAAGAAGGTTCATCGCATGCAGGCCATGGTGCACAAACATGTGCATGGCCCTTGCCCAAATGCAGCACCCTCCATTGTTTGTTGCCGCAGGATGCAGCAATCAGAAAAAATGAGTTGGCCAAATCCAAGTTGAATGTAGTTCATGTGCTTAACTTGATTGCTTTAATGATTTCAGCATTTATCTTGCATTTGATAGCTCCAAGTAACTTTACACACATGGAGGGAGGTTATATGGTTTTCATAAGGTGATTCGATCGATTATGGAGCCAGGCATTTGGTAGTTCCTGGGAACTTCCCCATTGGATGTTTCCCTATCTACCTCACTCAATTTCAGACCACTGATCCATCAGCTTACGATCAAAGAAATTGTTTAGCAAGCTATAACGTTTTCGCCGAGCTTCATAACATACACCTTCAGAAAGCCCTAGTGCTTCTTAGAGAAGAATTTCCAGATGTGGATATCAACTATGCTGATCACTATAATGCTGTCTTGAAACTGGTTGATGATGAAGTATCTGGTTCAGGCAAGTTCTCAAGCACGAATTTCTAACTTAGCTCATAATCATTGTCCTGAATATTTTTCAAAATCTTATGTTCTTTTCTTTTGATCTACCAGGATCTGCCAATGCTTTAACTGTTTGTTTGTGGAGCTGGAGGAAAAATACAACTTCAATCCACTCAAAATGTGTGATGCATCAACTTTAGTTTGCCAAGATCTGTCTTCACATATCAACTGGGACGGCATCCATCTCACACAACAGGCCTACAAGAAAATAGTAGCACAGCTGGTTGCAGACGGCATTTTTGACTGATGGAAGAATGTTATGCTATTTAGAATATTTCATATTTGCTACATTCTTGAACAAATATGTATTTAACTAGCTTTAGGAGGTTTGGTGTCTTGATCACTCTCTCCATAGACTGCAATCATATCTGTATAAGCTCATAGAAAGGTTGTACTGCTTACCTGTTTTAATGCAGAGTCTTATACGTTGTAATGGCATTTAAATTTACCAATGTATAACTTGTTTCATCAATTTTTTTTTCTTTTAATTCATATGCCAACTATCAATGTTTGAGCAATTGACCAATTTTCATTTGAACTGCACTGGGTTATTTTGGGCTTGAACTGCCCAATTTTGGGACCCTATCACCATCGATCCAAATGTTAATTCCCGCCTTCACATGCACCAATATGGATAACCAAAGACTAGCATGAGAGCAATCTTTTAGGTCTTGGATTTTGATCCAATGATGAGTATCAAATTAGTGGGTAGATGAGTGTGTCAAATCAATAAATAAGTGAATTCCTTATAACTTTTTATAACCGTCAAAGCAAGATCTAATGGCTACGAATTGAATTGGTCTCATATAAGGTATATGAGAGCGATCTTCTTTAAACTTTTCCATATATTTATATTGTTCTCATACAAGGAGCATGTGGCCAATCTTTTGGGTCGTTGGAGTTCGATCCGAAGGTGGGTATTAAATCACTGGGTAGGTGAGTGTGCCTAATAAGTGGATAGGTGAGTTCATTATAACTGTTTGTAGTCGTCATATCAAAATTTAATGACTACGAATAGTTATAACAGCTCGTTATAACTGTTCGTTATAACGAGCTTGAGTCGATATGATTTGAACCGTCGGATTAAATATCTGATGTCATGCAGGGTAGGCGGAGATTCAAACCTACCTGCCCCTATATTAATGCCTACCACCAGATCTAATCCAATGGCTAAGATCCTTCTCCTCGCGAGTCCAGGCTCATAACGAGATAAACCCTATCTACTATAAAACACACTACAACAAATAAGGGATTTTGCGACCATTATTTTGCGACAAACCAAGTTTTGTCGGCTAAGATCCTTCTCCTCGCGAGTCCAGGCTCATAACGAGATAAACCCAATCTACTATAAAACACACTACAACAAATAAGGGATTTTGCGACCATTATTTTGCGCGACAAACCAAGTTTTGTCGCAAAAGATATAAATTGGCCACGAATTTAAAAAATTGTCGAAATAGCTTAAATAATGTATTTTTGCGACGAATAAGCTACTTAGTCGCAAAAGTCGACAGCTTATAAATTAGTCGCAAATAATAAATATGTTTTTGCGACCAATTATTATATTTTGTCGCAAAAGTAATATATTTTAACTTTTATAAATAGAAGTATTATATTTTTATATCCAATGCAATCTAAAATATTTAGAATATATATAAAATTTACCATTCTCATTCATTCTCATTTTGCAACGAATAGATATTTTTGGCAAAATATTATCCTCTTATATTTTTTTATAAAATGGGAAGAAATGATTAAATTGATTACATAAAATAGCTAAGTACATCCAACAAGGTGTTCTTTAGTAAAAATATTATTTTTTGGAAAATTTCAATGATTTTTGTATTTAAACTCAATAAAGTACATAAAATATTGATTATTAAATTTAAAAATATACTTGCATAATATATTATATATTTTTATGTCATTAAATAGATTTATTGTTAACTATGAGTTGTGTTAATACCTTAATTATATAACATCAATGATATAAAGTAGCAGAAGAGGAATATGGCATGATAGTTGTGGTGTATGTTTAAAGCATTAATGTAATTTTATTTTAGAGGGGTTCACATTATAGCATAGTAAAAAGGAGGAGTAAATTGGATAGTGTTGTGATCAATTATGAACCGCATCCATTCATGGAACTAAGTTAGTTGCATGACATTAAATGTAATGAATGTTTTTAGCACGAGTATGTAAGCATTGTAAAAGAGGGAAGAAGGGCGAGATAAGAGATTGACAATGGCATGTAGTACATACGTGGTATAATATATTTGATATATGAACATCGTGTATCACACAAGTAGCAGTCTAGAGCGCTTGATGCCTATCACACAAGTAACGGGCCATACTTAGGTTTGACTTTAATTAAAAACACCATTCGAGTTGATACGAGCCTAACTTATGCTTGTTAGCATGAGAGTGGGTGCTCTGGACCGTCGGATCCCGATTAAGCTTCTCCCGTTATTAGAGCGGGCAGGCAGGGTGAGTTTACCGTTTGTAGCAATAGTTTGAAGTTTGAACACCCACCTTAAAAATTCTCTCTCTCTCTCTCTCCTCTCCCACTGCCCTCCTCCCGTTCGCCCTCTTCACTCGTCCCCTCCCTCTCTGATCAGATCGTCCGGATAAAACCACGAGCTCATCTTCCCCAACTCACTTCTAGAGCAACCAGGTCCGCCATACCTGAAGCTCGTATGTATTGATTCCACCCGCGCCCGCGCGCCATCTCCGACATCCTCTTTCGCTGCGCAGCCGGCTATTGGTGCTGTTGACTAATCCCGTTGTTGCGCATTCGGACGTGATGATGGTACTGAATTCTCATTGAGACCCTGCCGCCTTCGTCTGCTTCATCTATTTCCTCTCCCAGAATCGCTCCTTCCTGTATGATACAAACACCAACTTTCGTCCTGATCCGGAGGTTCGTCCAGAGCCGCCTGTCCGTCTGCCTCCAACTGCTCTGGCCTTGCAAGTCTGCCGACGAGCTTCCAAAGCTCTCAAACTCTTGGAGGAGATCAACGTGAAGGAAAAACACCGTATAAGCCGATTGACTCACCTTTATCTCGTTCCAGTCACCTCCAACTGAGTGAGCCACAACTATTCCAAGTCAAAAAGATTGATTTTTTATTCGGCACGCGGCTAGGGCTCTGGTGGAGGAACTAGCAATGTAGTCGATGACACCGGAAGAGATAGGGGGAAACGTGATCTCAAATAAGGTTTTGTCAAATTAATGCTAAGGTATTAGTACTGCTCCCAATGTGTTTGATGAAATGATGGCTTGAGAATTCTGATTGACCCCTATATGTATGGTGAAATGTCAATAAGAGATAAAATACCTCTTTGCAATGTCAATATGTGTTCTAAATGCTTATTGCTAATACCTCTTTGCAGGTCAGAATCTTTCAGTGTAATGGTGGTCATAGCAGAGAAATCTACCACACAAAGTGGATGCATAGGTTTGCATGGCCGGTTGGAAGTTTTTAATAATTTGTTTGTGCTTTTGGATTTTTTTCCATTAATGAACCTGTTTACAGGTGAATGGAACTTTTGTGTTTATGAAGTCATCGACCTATTCCAATCTCTCTTTTTTATCCGCAGAGTGTTCTGCGTGAAGTTCAGCTGTGATGCAAGTTACGTTATTTCAGGCAGTGATGACACCAATTTACGTTTGTGGAAAGCTAAGGCTTCTAAACAATTAGGAGTTGTAAGTACACAATATTGTGAACCCCCTTCCAGATTTGTGCCCACCGCAATGTGCTGTTTCTGTTACAAAATAGAAAAATGCGAAATAGTCTGTGGACTGGAAATCTAAACAATTGAAATTCTTTGTTAGGAGAATACTAGAAAGGCCAAAGATTCTTTTTCCTTTCATTTGCTATTGACTTCAGACATTATTACGGATGAGAATATTCCGTTTTTTATTTACAAAAGAAACTTTTCTGGAACTATTACATAATACTGATTGCATCATCATTGTTACATACAGGCTCAATGACTACTCTTAGAAAGCTTTTACTCAGTGGCAATCCTTTACAAACTCTCAGAAGGTAAAATGGAAAACACAAATTTTGTCATTTGACAGCTGATTGTAGCCTTTGGATTTGTTTGCCATTTCTATTTAATAATGAAATCTATTTTATTCTCTCCAGTTCATTAATATCGGGATTCACACCTGCTTTGTTAAAGTTTCTACGAAGTAGGCTTTCCGTTGAAGTTGAAGGTAAATTCACTCTTCCTCTTACTTGGGACACTACTAAAAATTCTGCAAGTTCTATTGTTATAGGTCTATGTTAGACATGATTAAATTAGTCTGTTGGTGGACTCTTGTATATTATAGTAGTAAGCCTTGGTAATTGACTTGTATACAAGCTTAAGATAATTATTGAAACTAAAAGCCTAACTGATATATGCTTATATTTCTCGGGCTCAAGAAAGGGTACTTCACCAGAAACTTCTTTAAAACAGTAGGCTTGTTTACTTAAACGAAAATGGTTTGGAAAAAAGTAAGGTGGATTTCCATATGCAAAAAATATATCAAAGCAAACCAATATAGAGTTTTATTTCTATCAGTTTCTTGAGATTTCTAGACACACTTTCCATGGCATAAACTGGATCTGAAAGACTTTCTCTTTCATGCATGAGACAATACTTTTTTAACAGGAAAGAGCTGTTGATTTCCTAAATGACATACATTGTCGTCAGTCTAATTTATGTTTGGGTATCTCATAATTATTGGGAGAATTCTATTTGTCCTACAGGTTTTAACACTTGATGGCAACCAACTGAGAAGGTATGAAGTTCTCCACAAACCAGATCTTTTTAATAATGTACACGCAAAGCAGATTTTTAAATATTGCTTGCCACTAAAAAGTACATGTGTAGTTAAGAAATGGTTTTGTGATTCGAGGTCCCATAACTGACTCAATAAGACCAATCCACTTTCCCAACAATGTAAAATTTCAGTTAACTTTGGCCAACGTGGTCCACAGAACATTGATTAATACTATGCACATATAGCTTCCCGTGTTTATTTGAATTTAGTTACTCCCTCCGTCCTGAAATAGATGCTCCATGAGATGAAAAACGGTTTGCATTGCTATTATGGAGCATATATTATAGTGCGACGAACTAATGTCGTCGCAAAACATGTAAGACGTTTTAAAAGGGAAAACTCACTTTTGCGTCGCAAAAGGGAGTAATCCTTTTTAAATACGTCTAATGTCTTTTGCGACGACAATAGTTTGTCGCAAACATAGCTTCTAATTTTTTTATCGTCGCAAAAGGGAGATCCTTTTTAAAAAACGTCTAACGTCTTTTGCGACGACATTAGTTTGTCGCAAACAGCTTCTAATTTTTTTAAAATAAATTTCGTCCGCAAAATATGATTTTTAATCATCTTTTAGCGACGCAATATTTCGTCGCAAAGGTTACCTATTTTGTGATTAAACTTATCTCGTCGCAACTACTTTTGGGGACGGCGTATTGGGACAGAATGGCGACGAGCTATTTGTCGTAGCAAATAATATTTTGTGACGAAATTAGAGGTTTTAGTGACGAATATGGGCGTCGCAAGAGCCATAATTTGTTGTAGTGACATCACTTTTGACACGTAATAAACTTGTAAAACAATAAACATATAACAACAACAATGAGAGCAGTAATTATGCATACTTCAGAACTGGATGAGATGATATAGCAAAATAACAAAGATAAACAAAATAAAGAATTAGACAAAATGCTTCATCTCCAAATAGAGATTCATGTGTGCCTCATACAGCTTGAGGCAGTTGAGCACACTGCTCATGGAGTGTTACTTATGTAACACGTAGAAATCATCTCAAACCCTAAAACTTACCAAACCATAGTACTCCTACCATCGAGTCGTTGAAAGGGTATGTTCAAATCAGCATAAGGAAACTTTCTCAATTTAGTATGAGGACATCACTGGTACCCCATCCAACACCGCACGCATACCTGTACACTCCACCTTAATGTGCACTTGCGCGTACAATGTCCCTCCCATGCAAAAAAGATGTGATCCTTCGTATCCGTTGGAGCTCGATCTCAAGGCAGGGGCAAGCCTAGTCTCAATACTTTCCCGTCCCCTGATGATGCGTGTCATCATCTTCGATTCGATGCCTTCAACGGCGTAGTCAGATTGGAGATTTTTAGGGAGGAGATAAGGAGCATGATGCAGGCCATAGCTGACGGGCTGGGGTTCATGCCTGTTGAGATGTTGCTTGAAGAGGGCAGTTTCTTTAAGGCTGCGGTGGAGCGGGAGTCAGCCAAGCTTCTTGCCTAGTCAATGTTATTACTTATTATTGTTAGTTCATTGTAGACTATTTGATTTAGAAGGTTTGATTGTTGTCTGGCCCTGTCGGATGACTTTTATTTGCTCTGATTTTTTTTTTGGTTTTTCCAATGAGTTTTCATTCTTTGTTTGTTTCATCATGTTGCCAATTGGATTGGTTAAGAATACCAATTATGCTTCCCATTCATATGTCAATTGCATAATTCCTCTAGCCCGAGGCAACTCCATTGGCCTCATATCGGTTCAAGTATTATGGTGTTTCTTTTTTATTTTATAACAGGTATTATGGTGTTGCCAGCCTCATATAACCTATAACACAACAGGTAAGGGATTAGGTAAACGAGCTTGAGTCGACATGATTTGAACCGTCAGATTGAATATCTGATGTCATGCAGGGTAGGCAGAGATTCAAACCTACCCGCCGCCAAATCGAATCCAATAGCTCAGATCCTCTCATCTCACTCCTCCAGAGCCCAGGCTCATAACGAGACTAACCCAATCTACTATAAAACATCACTTTTGACTCATAATAAACTTGTAAAACAAGAAACATGAGAGCAGCAATTATACATACTTCAGAACTGGATGAGATGATATAGCAAAATAACAAAGATAACAAAATAAAGAAATAAACAAAATGCTTCATCTCCAAATAGAGATTCATGTGTGCCTCATACAACCCGAGGCAGGTGAGGACACGTAGAATCATCGCTCCAACCCTAAAACTTGCCAAACCGTAGTGCTCCTACCATTGAGTCGTTGAAAGAAATACGTTCAAATCAGTATAAGTCAACTTTCTCAATTTAGTACAAGGATATCACTGGTAACTCTAACATTCTCTAGCATAAATCATGATCAGAAGTTTGTATGAGAGAAAGCGATTTCTTTTAGGAAAAAACAACGACTCGGCAGATGTGAAGCTTGGAAGAGGATTGTATAAAAAGGATAGTTACCCACAAGTATCATCTTTTTTTGAAGAATTCTCGATTGGAGTTCATGTATTCTTAGATATGTTCACCAAGTTCTGTATGAGGTGATTGGACATAGACGCGAAGAGGAGGCCCTTTAGTCATATGCCCTGGAGATTTAGCTCGTGTATCGGAGAAAGACACTCGAGATCCATGGGGACAAGAATCCTGAAGATCCACGGGCAACAACCAAGTTCCAGGGCTTGCAGTCAGCCTTCGAGGTCCTCAAGGGACAATGCCCCACGACAAGCCCACAATGCTTGCCTCCACGCCACTACCAAATGAAACGCAGTGAAGCCACACAAACTTTGAGGAAGACCACGAAAGAAATTGGGACCAATTATGGGCAAGGTATCGCGAAAGAGAAGCACAAAGGAAGAGGAAGTACGAGGAAATGAGAGCGAGGTCTCGCGAGAGACAAGAACAAACCAAGAGGCCATATGAAGAAATGAGGATGTGTCTGTGTTGTGTTCCCGTAGGGAACACGAACGAAATCAAATGCCATAGTGAAAAAGGGGAAGAGAAAGGGAAAAAGCTAGAGAGAAAAGACAACTTTGTTATTCCATACCCTAGAACAAAGAAGACGACCTCTTTATAAAGAGGGCGCGTTTCCCAATATGGTAGGCCAGATCGTGGCTCACTAATGGGCCACTAATTGGCCCCTGATTATTCTATATCAGCCCGTTACCTAACAATTAGCCTAAACGGGTCTGATTACAATAAGATACGTAATCAATCAAAGATCCTAATGAATTAATGCTGATGTGATGGCCTGTTGGGCTGCTGACGGGCCCACACTGGGCCTGGCCTGACGTTCACAACAATCCACCACGCTCCGCTATCGCATTGTCCTCAATGCGACCAAGAAAAGATGTGGGGACCATTGGCAAACATCTCGGTAGACACGGCCGCAGCGGTGGCATGCTCAAGCGTGCAGAAGAGGAGGAACCCCTTGGACGAGACGCCACCGGTCGGGCTCTCGGCATGAGGAGGGATGGACGGGACGCTACCGGTCGGGCTCACGATTCGAGGAGGGATGCGGCGGAGTAGAAGCATCTGGGGCAGAGAGGCTGCCAGGGTGACGGTAGCAGCGACAGGGGCAGCTGAAGCTGCAATGGTAGACACCGTGCGAAAACCATGGTGGCGGAGGTCGCGGTAGAAGCTGAGGTGGGCGACGCCGAGCCGGCAAAAGACGGCAGTGTCGGTTCGGTCGAGGCCGAGTTGGGCAGTGCTGAGTTGGCAGCCGCCGATGGACCGGCTGGTCTTGAGGAAGACAATGCCAAATACAGAATCAGAACCGCCGACGAAGACTGTGGTGGCAGCTGGGGCTGAAGGAGGAGACGGGACTGTTAGTGGCTTGGAGGGAACGACGGAGGGTCTGGAGGTGGAGAAAGGCTCCGCCTTGTAGGTAAAGGTGAGCTTTTCTGACGTCGTTCTTGAAGTGGTTGATCCAGCGGAGGTGTCGGCAGCGGTGGAGGTTGGAGAGGCAACGATCTCCTCACGGGCGGCCTTGCAGATGGCGCCACCCATGACGGAGGTGATGGCGGCCCTGGAGGAGCCGTGAGGCTGGTGGTGGAGGTCGTGGCGCACTCCGTGGAAACCGAGATGGGCGACGCCGAAGCGGCAGAAGCCCTTGGATCGGATCGGCTTGAGGATGGTGACACCTGCTCCAAAAGATGGAATCTTAGACTCGGACAGGCTCTGAACATGGGCCCCGCGGGTCTTGTACAAGCTCCAGAATCCACACGCCATGTTGGGCTGGGCTACTGTTCCCTCCGATCCATTACAATCCAACATTGCCACAAGATGGGCTTGTGCATTTTCGGCCCACTCGAGACAGGTCGCCGTCCCCCTCAGCGAGATGACGATCTTCCGCCGGCCGATCCTGGCTACCTCCTGCTCGTCGTCGCAGACGGCCATGAAGCCGACCCAGCTCGACCTCTGCGTCATCCACCCAAGCTCCGATGCTAGATCATCCACCCAGTCTGGAAGCCCGACGGAGGAGGTGGCGTAGAGGTCCCTCTTGCAGGGTTGGGGACGCCATGGTGCCTTGGGGTCATGGAAGGTGAAATGATGCTCGTCGGGGGTGAGGAAGTCCCAGTGGCTGTCGTCGATGGAATCGATGACGAGAATCGCAAGGACGGCTCGCAACTGGCAGATGGACTGGTGGTTGACGACACCGGCTCCAAAGGTTGGGGCTTTGGTCTCGTGGACAAGGAGCAAGGAGTCGACGGTGGAGGCGAAAGCAGAGAGGGAACCCGTGGTGGCGGTGGGGGCCATGCGGCAGTAGGCGACGATGAGGTCGACGGCCGGTGGCTTGGCGGACTGGCGGTGGTGCTTGGGGTTGGTTTCCTCCGCAGTCTCGGCGAGCGAAGAGTGGCGGTCGACGACAAGGATCCGTGTATCACCGCCGAGGTAGCAAAGCGTCTGGTCGAAGGGGTGGAGAACGATGTGGCCGCCATAGTTGCACATGAGCCGGAGCTTTCCTCCGGGGAAAGGGAGGACCTTTCCTTTTTCCAGTTGGGCGATGGAGCAGCTGGCATAGATGGCCACAGAAGTGAGCCGGCCCTTGCTGGGAAAACCGAGGCGGAGTTTCGAATCTCCGGAATCGGAGACATTCCGGCACCGGTCGAGGGCCGACTCGATCGGCTGGTTCCGGTGAGGGAAGACGGCAGATGGATCGAACTCATCCACCATGCAGTCGTAGGTGACAGAAACTTTACCCTTTTTGGGAGCCCTGAGTCGGACGACTTTGGTCTCGAACCAGGCGTCGGCAAAGCCAGGGTCGTTGCTGCTCACCTCCTCTTCGCCCCCCCTCGCAAACAGTGAAGCGGCTGTCGCCATTCCCCGCCGGAGCACGGAGTCTGGAGTGTCTAGATCATCTGGCAGCCTGGAAAGGGTCAAAGGTGAGAAGCAACCCAACAAGATGGGCGACCCAGTGCCGGTGGCAGAGAAGGAGATCTCGCCGCCGTTGGCGTGGACAGATTCTCTGCCATGAAGCCCCAGCTGTGGGTGCTGGTGACCAAGGCAGTGGCGATCCGATTCTTCAAGGATACGTTCAGGGCTGAAGAAGCGAACCAGGCGATTCGTTTGGGACGAGGGAACCTCGTTATCTCCGATCGGGATGGGAGGTGCGAGATGCAGGATTGTTCTCATTTTTGCCTCGAGATTGAAGACGCGGAACGGCTGAGAAGAGGGGACCTCGTCACCGTCGTTGGCCATCATTGCCATTTCCATGGTGGATCGGAACGGCTCTGATACCAATGTTGTGTTCCCGTAGGGAACACGAACGAAATCAAATGCCATAGTGAAAAAGGGGAAGAGAAAGGGAAAAAGCTAGAGAGAAAAGACAACTTTGTTATTCCATACCCTAGAACAAGGAAGACGACCTCTTTATAAAGAGGACGCGCTTCCCAATATGGTAGGCCAGATCGTGGCTTGCTAATGGGCCACTAATTGGCCCCTGATTATTCTCTATCAGCCCGTTACTTAACAATTAGCCTAAACGGGTCTGATTACAATAAGATACGTAATCAATCAAAGATCCTAATGAATTAATGCTGACGTGATTGCCTATTGGGCTGCTGACGGGCCCACACTGGGCCTGGCCTGACGTTCACAACAGTCTGACAAGAGACAAAAACAAAGGAAGATGGCATATGAGGAAATGAGGGCGAGGCTCTCGAGAGACATGAACAAAGGAATAGGGCATCAGGACAAAATGAAGAGGATATCTCGCGAGAGAGAACAACAAAGGAAGAGGGCATATAAGGAAATGGGAGCGAGGTCTCGTGAGAGACAACAACAAAGGATGGGGGCATAAGAGGAAATAAAGGCGAGGTCTAGCAAGAGAGAAGAACAAAGGATGAGGGCATATGATGGAATGAGGGTGAGGTCTTGCAAGAGACAAACACAAAGGATGAGGGCATACGAGAAAATGAGGGCGAGGTTTGGCTAGAGACAAGAATGAAGGAAGACTGCATATGAGGAAATGAGGGCGAAGTCTTGTGAGCATAGTTTTCAAAACTGGACTGGACTGGTCTGACCGCAGAGAATCGGAACCGGCCAAAGAACCAGTTTGGTTCGGCCGGTTCACCCCGGTTCATTAAACCGGCTGGTTTTCTTCCGAACCGCTGACCGAACCGGGCTGGTCCAGGTCACAGTTGGGACTTAGATACAAGTACCTAACTCCCTAACCACTTGAGCTACAAACACTTTGATATTAATATTACATAAAATTTATATTTATCATATATATAAGGTGGGCTTCACTCCTCACACCCCATACCGAGTCAATCCGGTTCAATCGAATTTAACCGCAGTCCAACCGGACTGGCCATCAATCCAGATTGATGGCTGGTCCGGTTTTGAAAACCTTGCTTGTGACAGACAATAACAAATGATGTGGGCATATGAGGAAATGAGGTCGAGGTATTGAGAGAGAGAAGCACAAAGGAAGAGGAACATGGAGGAACAGGGGTCGTAATTTGGGTTAATGCACATTCATGGCATTTTCACAACACCAAATGCAGTATACTCCATCCAAAAAAACCTAGTTACATTTGAAAATTATAGATCGAATATTAGGTGACTTGTTTTGCTCTATAGACCAGTAGATCATCATGAATGTGTATGTGCAGCGGTAAACAGATGCTTGAAATGTTGTGGGTGGCCAATAAATTTTACTCATTTTCAAATGCTACCAGGTTTTTTTGGATGGGGGGAGTTAGTAGTTTATAGAAAACATTATACGAGGTCTATTTATACTTGGGATAAATGCATGACTGTTTTTGTGATTGGTTCTATCCAAGGAATCCTGTATATGATATCGGTCGACAAAAGAGATAAAATATTGGAGATATATCGGAGATATTTATAAAAAAATATCGGTGGACGAAAACTAGTTTTTACCATATATTTTCACAATCTAACTTCTAAAATGAGTTACACTAATTTAGACAAAACATAGATTTCAAAATATGCATATTAGAAGGGGAAACAAACCGGAAAACTATTTTTTTCCTTTTTTAAAAGAAATTAATTCCATTTTTTTCAAAAACATTTTTTTTTAAAAGGGCGATATATCGGCAATATTGTAAAATGTTTTAGAAAAAGATATTTGTTCGTATCGTTTGATCGGGTGGGACCTGATATGAATATATTGACGATATATCGCCGATACGGAATTCCTTGGTTCTATCATAACATGGGACTTGCCTCAATTCCTTAGCGGATAGCATGAAATCTGAGTCGAGGTACCTATCTTCTTACTCGTTGTACTCCATCCATTAAACTTTGAGTAGTTGGATAGTGGTCGAGGGTATAGGTGGTGTACTTCTATTGTAGAGGCTGTACATCTACTGTGGTGTTCATCTCCCGCTTCTGTTTTTGTTGGAACCTTCCATGGGCTCGAATGCATTCCTCTATGGTTATGAAGGTGCTTCTTAGAAGTTGAGTTTTATCAGCATGAGATCGAGGTTTATACCTCGCATGACTGGCTTCCTTCTATGTAACTATAGTACCCTTCGGTTCTTATTTGGTATAACTTGCATGATTGGTTTCATTCTGTGTAACTATAATGCCCTTCAGTTCTTATTTGGTTTAGAACTATACGTTGTGTGCTTTGTTTGAGGTTAATTTCTCGTGGCCTTGTTCTTTTTTTTTTGTGTATCATAGGATCTGTGCTATATATCTTTAATAAGTACCATGCATGCCTTTAGGCATTGTTGCCAAAGGAAAATTATAGAAGCTCTGGATATAAGGGAAGTCATTTGTTTGGCATTGTAGTTAGGTAGAACGCATTTCATTTTGTGAAATAAGTTGTAATTTCGTGTGTTGACATTATATTAGGTTTCCTTATTATCAACTGATCATGTGAGAGATATGAGAGTTCTTTTGACTTGTGATTTGAGCTCTTCAAAGAGTACTTTCTTAGGGCCTGTTTAGTTGGCGATTTCCGCACCTGATTCTAATAAAATCTGCCGATTTCCGCACAAGACCGTTTGGTTGCTCTATTTCACATGAATCATGCCAAGTAGTGAAGTCGACTTTCCGCCCCAAATTATGGCAAAAGTCGACTTCACACAGAATCTCCTCGCGAGGAGATTTCCGTGATGAAGCGCGTGCTTCTGAAAACGCATGAAATTTTTCCCGTCGTTGCCCTCACTGCTCGTGTCCCATTTTCCCTAGGTGAACAACGGCGACCACAGAGAAGGGCGAAGGCAGAGAAGAAGTCCGGCGGCTGATCTATATCGAGGTTCTAGCCCAATGACCACAGAGAAGGACGTGCGGTGTTTGACCTCTCTCCATCAGCGACCACAGAGAATGGCGAGGCTGATCTCTCTCTACCGGCCACCTCAGTGCTCCCGCTGGGATTCAGGTTTAGGCCAATGGATGAGGAGCTCATCAGCCACTACCTTCGCAAGAAGATCAACGCAAAGAAGGGCGAGATTGAGGTCATCCCTGAAGTTGACGTCTGCCGCTGCGAGCCCTGGGACTTGCCAAGTACTCTCCTTTTTACTTTTTTTTAAATCTTTTGATTGATTTTGAACATGGACAAATTGAGCTTTTTTTGTTAGTTTGAGTGCTGATCTAATCTTGGGTGTTGCTTAAGCTGGGATGTATGATTTTTTTTTGTTGATTATGCCATTGATACCTCATCAAAGATGCAACTTTTGAGTATAGAAGTGTATCTTTAGTATAGTGTCTTCCTTTTCTCCGTTCTACCCTTTTTACCACCCATTTTGATCCAATTGAGCGGTTTTTGTTAATTTGATATTGTGGGTTTTGAGGGCTGATCGTTTGTGTTGCATAATTTGGGACATATGATTTTTTTTTTGTTGATTTTCCTTATTGTTGCTTAGATTTATGATCAAAGAAGCAAATTTGAGGGTTAGAAGTGCCTTTGATTAGTGTGGGTAAATCGGTGATTAGAAATGATGATCCAGAGTGGTTCTTCTTCTTGCCATGTGAGCGGAAGTACTCGCATGGCCAGCGTACTAAATGGATTATGCATGAGTATCGGGCTATCGAGAAGGATCTTGATGGTACTAGACCAGGCCAGGTGAAAATTCTTCTTGTGTTATTTGTCAGTAAGTTGTAGGAAAACTTTGTTTTTGAGCTTATATTGGTGGTTTGTATTGGTTAATTTTGGATACTGGCATTGGTAGTAGTTAAACTTAAGCTCTTATAGTTTTATATTAAGATTGATCATGAAGAGAAAATCTGATTGACAATTTGTAGCATCTGTTTTTATATATATAAAATGACATATTATTCTAATTTATAGATCATCAGAATTGAAAAATGTTCACTATTTGTTTCTAATTTTGAAGATCACGATGCTGATGCAGCAGCTACAGAGGTAAACAAATCTTATGATTTATCAAACTGTTAATGTGGGCTTCATGGTACTTCTATTATTAATCACCTGTTATATTCGTTCCAACTGCATCATTGGCATGCTGCATCTTTCGACCCATGATTTTTCTATTAAAAATTGTCACAATAGTTAAAATGCTAGTATTCTTTCTTGCTGATGAGAGGTTCTTGCAATTGAGGCAACAATAATACCCAAGACCTGGACTTGTGGCACAGGGCTTTGCCCCAAGAAGAATTCGCTTACAAATGCTTATCAGCACCAGTGCTGACCCTAGTATTCATACGTATGATGGAAGCCGTGTTGCCAACTTTGATTTGTGGGAGAAGAAAATTGCAGCTTCAGTTTCTTCCAAGGGAAGTAGGACTACAAGTTCCCAAAGGGAATAGAGAAAACTTAGTATGCAATGCATTTATGATTACAGTCCAGGCTGTTGATCTAATGTCATTTTAGTTGCAGGATGGAGAGGTGGTGGGAAGTACTTACTCTCCAGAAGTTTGCAAATCTGCATCTATTAGCGAAATAGGAAATTGGCCAAATAATGGTACTTTCCAATGAACATTCATGCTAAATTAACTAGAGTTGTATTCCATCCAAGTTTTTTTTGCTAATGATGTTTAACCATAAATCAGGAACCACTTTTTCAGTAGTTACGTCTGAGACACTAGCAGCTTCAATATCACTAGATGATGATGATGGATCCCTTCTTGAAAAAGAAACCGACCCTCTGAAGGAGATTCTCTTGCGAAAGCCGAGGCTGCGAGTGAAGCAAAAGAAGGGGGAAGTTCTGCCTTACCCATTGGTGGAACTAAAGCCATTGAGGTCTAGATTAGTTTTTGTGAATGCTTGTTATCAAGTTTGTGCCGGCTAACTGATTGCCTTGCCTATTACGGTTTTCGGTGTTTGGAGATACATCAAAATCTGATATGTAGGTACCATTGTATAGAGTAGATGACGTGAGGTCTAGGCGACAACTTTCTCGTTCTGCTTATGTTATACTCTAGAGGGGTAGAGTTTCATGTGTATAGATAACGATCTTTTAAAACCATTCAAAGCTTCATGTTGGCCATTGTATGATTCATGATTGTATACTTATGTCGAAAATCGAGTTTAAGATATTGATTTTGGAATAAAGATTACAAGATTTGGAAAATAGAAATTATAAGCATAAAACATATATGTAGTACCAGAGATTTGTCCTATGTGAACAATAATTGAAGGAATTGGTTAAATGCAACATTGCTGTATATGCTTAAAATAAAAGCAACTAACACAACCTGCTAGTCTCTTGGTACAACAGTTAAACCTAATAAGGTTGGCTTGTGAAGGGTAATTTTGTAACTTAAATTCCAGAATCTGCTTTTTGCTTATGTTGCCAAACAGACTACTAATCAAAAAGCTGATTTTTCCTTATGTCCAACCAAACACACTTCACTTCACAACTAAAGTCCAAGAAGCAGAATACCTTAGATTCTGCTTCTTCTACTCCAAGAAGTTGCAACCAAACAGGCCCTTAGGGTGCATTTGGTAACAAATTTCCAAGTTATTTAGTTTGTTTACACGCAACTTAAACACTTATCTGTGTATATAGATTTCAAGACTTGTCATTTTAAAAGCTCTTTGCAAAGAGAGGAAAGGATGGAGTTAAATTGTTGCGCAGAATTACCTTCTAATCTGATCCCTACGAACGGTGAATAGACTGGTTATATGCCTAATGTACACTTGAGCTGTTTTCTGAAATTGTAGAGAAGATGCTCCTTATAATATGAGAGGGTAAGAGTGGTGCAATTCCTAACCCTGCTATTATGTTTTCTTCCTTTTATACACGCAAACATTCTATTATGAAATGACAAGAAATTTGATCTTACGTGCAAATTTAACACTTGTTTGTGTATATAGATTTCAAGACTTGTCATTTTAAAAGCTCTTTGCATAGAGAGGAAAGGATGGAGTCAAATTGCTGCGCAGAATTACTTTCAGATCAGATCCCTGCGAACGGTGAATAGACTGGTTATATACCTAATTCACACTTGAGCTATTTTTTGAAATTGTAGAGAAGATGCTCCTTATAATATGAGAGGGTAAGAGTGGTGCAATTCCTAAACCTGCGATTATGTTTTCTTCCTTTAATAACGCAAACATTCTATTATGAAATGACAAGAAATTTGTTCTTTTGCTCCTCATGTAATTGTCTTTTAACCATGAAGTTTTATGGAAACTAGTTCATTTTCGTTTTTCACATATGTTTGTATTTGACAAGACATTTGCACAAGTTTGAGCCGAAGACATGTATTCAAACTTGTCATCAAACATATATTATGGAACCTTCAATATGAATCCACTAGCAAGAATAAATAGAAGAAGCCTGGAACACAAGTAAAAGTTAGCTCTAAGAGAAATTTCAATTATAGCAAGCAATGTTCTCAATTCTATAGGACATGGAGTGGAGTCGATCTAGAGTCTCAAAAGCTAGGAAACATGGATATGGCAAAATCATTGTTGTATTTGTATTCGATACGTATCAGACATGGATAGCGGAATGACACGGCCGCATGGGTGTCCTGCTGTATTCAATATAAAATATATATTTTTTCACACGATCATCTCATTATTAAAGGCGTCTGTAGCTTTATGGTAAAAGTAATGCTATTTTCAGGCAATAGTAGTGGGTTTGAATCTTGTCAAACGTCACAAGAGCCTGCTAAAAATAATGATTAAAAAATAATTTTAAGTTTGTAATTGTAATTTTTATAAGGTTTGAGAGAAAAAATGTGTTAATACAATACTAAAAATATATTTAAATTTTATATAAATAATTTTTTATTAGTTGTGTCGTATCCTACTTTTTAAGAAAATGTCGTGTCCCCATGTTCGTATTGTGTCACCGTATTCATATCCATGCTTTCTAGCTCAACAGAATCACAACAGACTTCATAGATGATACACCCAGATTTTATCTATGAAGTATGAACTTAGAAAAAAGTTATATATGCTATAAAGATTATTAGAGATACATAAAAGATGTATGGAAGGAGAAAATAAGCCCAGATTTTGTATATCACAGATTCACAATGTGATTACTTCGTCCCTCTTTCTGTCATCATCGAAAACTTATGGAGCCTCATAGTTGGGGTTTTGCATATATTGTTTTCTCATATTAATAATTTTATGAATTTTGGTCTTTAGCAAAGTTTGTGGTTCTAAAGCTGATTATCTTGTTGTGGACTTGCGTCTCACTTGTGTTAAAAATTTCACTTGTGTTAAAAATCTAGTCTCACCTTCTTGTCACTGCTCTTGTTACTTGACGCCTGCCTAGCTTCGCCACTTGGCTGGTTGTATGTGCACAATTTAGAGCATGTATAAGTGAAAAGAAGAGGAAGCAGGAACATTTGATGACCAGGGCGCGCTGCCTCGAAAGTGAGGTCTATAGGTCCAACACCTATTCCGTTGGCCACCAACACAAATTATATCCCAACTAAACTAGTGTACATTTTGTGTGGTGGCGATTGGCAGTAAGATACAGTGCTCTAAAAGGCTGGTTGTCATGTCGTTCTAGTCAGGTCCTAAACCCTCCTTACCCAAAATAAAAGAGAGAACATGGACGAATATGCAAAAATATATACTATATAGGAGATAATTTGTGGAACTTTGCTGCGGAAAATAATGGAAAACTTGTAGGACCTATTTCGTGTGTGGTTCACACTGGTCCATAAAAGTTGGCCAAGTTGATTCGGCCAGTTAAAATTAGTTCACTTCCAATATGTGGCCCTCTCCATATAAGCTCGTATGGGTAAGAACTAAGAACTACACATGATCACATAGAGATGGAACGGCCCAACTATCACTTAATCATTCTAGTTAAAAGCTTAAGCTATTAGTGAATGGATTATTTCTAGGGGCGGATCCAGGATTTCTTGTACACAGGAGGCCAAAATATAAATAAAAGATTTGTATGTTTCTTGTATATGGCAAACCATTTTCTAATATGGCCTGACGTGATATAATATTCGAGAAAGAGAGTGGGAGGAACAGAGACTTCTTATTCATTTATATGAGTGAACAGCTTAATGACAAATTTGATATATTATCATCAAATTAATACCAAAAGCTAAATGACAATGGACACTTGGAAATGCTTCTTATTACTCACTTTGTCCTATTTTAGATGCTACATCTAGAGAAGAAGACGGTCATGTTAAAATGCTCCATATAGTCAATTTAAGTGGATTTTGAACCTCTTCTTCCCCCAGTAGTTGGGATTTTTATCATCCGATAAAAATCAACATTTTTCAAGATACAATATCTAAAACAGGAGAGGGTATTATTGTTAGAAAACTTACTTTGCTATATGTATTTCTATGAGTTGGAAATGGGCAAAAGCTATAAATATGACACATGATCAAGGCAAGTGTTTCACACTTCGTCCTTAAGACAAAATTTGTTCCTTCCACCGGTATTTAGAAGCTTGGTGTGGATGTCTGCCTCCGGGGATAACTTGATCTCTAACACTTAGAAGAAGCACTACAACCTAAGTGTTTTGGTTAACTAAAGTGATTATCTACTACTCTCTCAATGCTTGAGACACATGTTTGATGTAATATGAGACATCCTATTTATAGATAATCACTACTACATAATTGTCTTTTAACGACGGAAAAACTGTCGCTAAAAGTTAGTTTTACCGACGGGTTTGTTTCTGTCGGTGTAGACTTTTAATGACAGTTTTGAAAGCATAATTGAGCCTCCTTTAACTACCTATTGTGACGGTTTTAGCTCATTGTGACAGATTTTATCTTTCATTGATCCGTAACAAGTTTGTGCATAAAATTCACATACGGGTCAAGTAGTCCACTTCGTTGAATACAAATACAAGTAGGACTCCTAGGGGAGGTGAAAGTATGTTATTTAGCAAGACCATCGAAAACTCATTCAGATTCCCAGATTTTGTGACCTGCTTTGTAGTATCTGCCACTCTTCTCAAAGTCGACTGAAATTGGTAACATAATGACAATCTGAAATGACCCAGGCTACCATAGCTTAAAATGGTAAAAAGTCTGACATAAGCAGCAAACATTTATATATATCCACTGATTAGGCACACTCATCGACCCACTGATTTGATGCCCACATTCGGATCGAACTCCAACAATCCAAAAAATTATCCTCATGCTCCTTGTATGAGAACAATATAAATATATGAAAAAGTTTAAAGAAGATTGCTCTCATATACCTTATATGAGACTAATTCAATTCGTAGCCGTTAGATCTTGCTTTGATGGCAGTAAACGGTTACAAGGAATTCAATTATCGGCTGATATGACACACTTATCTACCCACTGATTTGATACCTACCATTGGATCAAAATCCAATGACCCAAAAGATTGCTCTCATGCTCCTTATATGAGAATGTTCTTATGTTATATAAGAAACTAGGCAAGTCAACACTAGTCTTTGGTTATCCATATTGGTGCATGTGAAGGCGGGAATTAACATTTGGATCGATGGTGATAGGGTCCCAAAATTGGACAGTTCAAGCCAAAAATAACCCAGTGCAGTTCAAATGAAAACTGGTCAATTGCTCAAACATTGATAGTTGGCATATGAATTAAAAGAAATTTTTTTTGATGAAACAAGTTATACATTGGTAAATTTAAATGCCATTACAACGTATAAGACTGCATTAAAACAGGTAAGCAGTACAACTTTCTATGAGCTTATACAGATATGACTGCATTCTATGGAGAGAGTGATCAAGACACCAAACCTCCTAAAGCTAGTTAAATACATATTTGTTCAAGAATGTCGCAAATATGAAATACTCTAAATAGCAGAACATTCTTCCATCAGTCAAAAATGCCGTCTGCAACCAGCTGGGCAACTATTTTCTTGTAGGACTGTTGTGTGAGATGGATGCCATCACACATTTTGAGTGGATTGAAGTTGTATTTTCCTCCAGCTCCACAACAAGCAGTGTCATGCCCTCACTTGTTTTAGCTAGGTGGGTGTCAAAGCATAGCCAGGTGTGGCTTGCTTCGGGCTAGGTGGCCATCGTCACCTTCACTTTGCTTTCACCCCTGCCCATTTCGAACCCACTCAACAGAAGAGAAATAAACATTGCTATGATTTGGAGCTCAGGCGACCTCCGGCTATCTCGATCGACATTGGGCGACGGCAACTCCGGCGACCCTCGGCTACCTCCAGCGATCACGACGGTGACTCCGGCGATTGGGTTAAGACAAAAGCAAAGGGGGAGCCGGGAGAGAGGAGAGGAGCAGCAGGGGGATGGTGTCCTCGAGCGGCGACGGCAACCCTCCGGCGAGCTCGACAACCTCCAGCAATCTCCGGCGACTCTCCGATGACCTCCGGCGGGCGGCGATTCAGCATCGGTTTGCATGCGAGGTAGGATCCCATACCCTTTCATCAAGTTTTATTTTTTCCTCCCACCAACGGAGGCGATGGCAGTGACAGTAAGCTCGGAGACGGAGCTTCAGCGGCAAGGGCCGTCGTCGCCGCCAGGCAGAAAAAGGCAGCAGCTTTCTGCTGCTGCCAGTTGGAGTTCTATTCAGACCTGCCGGACTTTGGGTGGATTTTCGAATAGAGGGGAAGAAGTGGACGAGATTTTCTGACTGGCCGGTGGTAGCACGACGGCGGCCGTCGTGACGGCCGCTGCACTCAGACTACCAACCAGTCGTCTTCCTGAGTCTAGTCCAATGGCAAGCTAGACCGGGCCTGTCTATTGTTAGACTGAACCGGTCCAGTAAATTGGTTGGTTTGGTCCAGAGTCAAGTTGGTTCATTTATAAACCGAACCCGGTTCATGCTTAGACCGAACCCGCTTCATAAATTAGTTTAGTTTTGAACTGTCAGTGGACATCAACTGACAGTTAAAACTGCCTACAACTGACGGTGGAACGTGACTATATGTGTAATTCAATGCAGTATGGTACATACAAAGCTAGTGACGTACATAGGCTCATTTTATTAGTTTTGGGCTATATAATAAATAATTTCAAGCCCTAATTGGCATATTAGCTTCATGTGTTTCATTTTATTGTATTAAGGACAATTGTCCCTCTTTTTATGCTGACTGATAGATGAGGTCTTAAATGATAAGAAAAACCTGACTAATAAACCTAGATGGTTTAGAGACTTAATCATTTTATGAAAGATAATAAAATGATGACTTGAGGGCTATGTTTGAGGGTTGGGAAGAACCTAATCAAGATAAAGACTAAATAGCCCTTGGGATTGGGAGTCAGAGTATGAGTATGAGTGACTTCCGATCAAACGACCGAATGACTTTTAAGTCAAAGGTCAGACTATCTGTTGAGCTATTGAGCCAACAGTTATGAATTGTATGTTAAAACTCTAAGAGGGGTTCATGCTAGTAATATACTGCGATACCTGTTAAGGATCACAAGGTATTGATTGAGGTGGTGTTGTATCTTCCGACTGGTGGAAGCTCTGCCGTCTGTATCTCTCTATGGATTTTAGATAGCATTCACATCTTCCGACTGGTGGAAGCTCTGTGTCACGGTACCTAATAAGGACCAACTTCTATTGGCCAGGCTTAAGCTGTTACCTCTTCTCTATGGATTTTACAGAAAGTTTTTGCATCTTCTGACTGATGGAAGCTCTGCACACATCCTGAGCCGTGGTTGCTAGGTGGTTTACTGTGTACATTGGAGACGTTAGCATCCTAAAAGGTTACATTTCCCGACCCACATCGAGTCTAAGAGCTGATGCGGAGCTAGACCCTTCCGACGGTCATACCTTTTAAGGTAAGGAATGGGCGAGGTAGTCACCCTTGAGGGAATCAGGGCGTGCCGTGACTACCGGTATTAACCAAAGTGATAATCACAGTGTTTTCGTGCTGTCTGTCATGTAGGTATAATATTCAGTGAGTCTGTCTATATGGGACAAAGACTTAATTATTGAACTTGAACTTGGGAAGCAGTAAAAGACTTACTTGAAAGATTAATAAAAGATTTAAGTGGAATCCTGTTGGTTGCATAATATGTTAATGCAAATCCTGGTTTATTGTAATGTTGATGACTGTGTTATGGTATCCCACTGAGTATTTTTATAGTCAGCATCCTTATGTGATGTAGGTGATGCTGTGGAGGATTGACTTCAAGTGCACTTGGGAGCTAGGTGGTGAGGATGTTCAGATTGCTGAGCATATCTCTTGCTTCGGGTTTGTTCTAGACCTTATATTAAGGCGTGAGCGCCAAGTATTATCTAGTATATTCTGAGATGGATGACAGACTTGCACTTAGAGGACTTACGTTGGTTTAATCGACTTTGCATCTTGTAATACTATATGTATATATAGTTTTATATCCATATTTGTGAACCCCAGTGATCACGGCCTAGATCCTTAGTAAAAAAATTTTCAACTCATGATTTATCGTCTAGAGAAACAATCCTCGAGTTTTCCGCTACCACTCTCATTTAAAAATAGTTTTAAAAACCCGAGCCTTCACAAGCAGTTAAAGCATTGCCAGATCCTTGTAGATCAAAAGAAAGAGCATAACATTTTGAAAAATATTCGGGACAATGATTATGAGCTAAGTTAGAAATTCGTACTTGGGAACTTGCCTGAACCAGATACTTCATCATCAACCAGCTTCAAGACAGCATTATAGTGGTCAGCATAGTTGATATCCACATCTGGAAATTCTTCTCTAAGAAGCATTAGGGCTTTCTGAAGGTGTATGTTATGAAGCTCGGCGAAAACGTTATAGCTCGCTAAGCAATTTCTCTGATCGTAAGCTGATGGATCAGTGGTCTGAAATTGAGTGAGGTAGATAGGGAAACATCCAATGGGGAAGTTCCCAGGAACTACCAAGTGCCTGGCTCCATAATCGATCAATTTCTACAAGAAGATTAAAAATAATTCAGTAGGTTACACTAGTAAAAAAAGTATAAGCATGCTGCAATATTTGATAATTATTTGAAAAAGGAGATGTATAAACTTACGATGGCAGCATCAATTATAGTTTGCACCACAGATGGAATCAATGGAACCACGTCTTCAATTTTTTTTCCCCCAACAAATGCGTAGTTATAATCGTTACCTCCAACCTCGCCTAACATAATAAGGGAATTGGCTAACTTTTCCTTGCACTCTGTAATTATTATGGTTTGGGTTAGAAAGAAAAGAAACTGTTTCCATCCATATTACACATTATGATTAAGCAAGTTAAGTACCTGAGTCTGAAGAGCAGATGGAGTTGAGGTGGTTGTTGAACCAGCCAAGTTGCACATTGAGGGAACTGTTTGTGTAAGGGGTTTGGATGCCTTGAGTGAGTAAATCTGAAGCATCAAGGGCTGTAGCACCGGCAACAGCAAAGTTCACACCATTCTTGAATACGGCGTCTTGATTCGAGTATGGGCTGAGATAAGAAAGGCCGAAGTGTTTGGCTGTGGAAATTGGATACAAGTTAAGAAAATGGATTGAGCGATTGGTTAGATGATAAGAAAAAAACTTGAAAGAATAGCATCTATACATATATACCTTAGTGTCAAAGTATCTATAACTTTTCCACGGTAAAACAAAGTGGATGTACAAATCTTCATAGAAATTTTTTCAAAAAAAGGTAGAGATAAATTTTCCATGGTAATAATCAAAGTACAGAGAACTTTTCCTTGGAATACAGTTTTACAGAAGCCCAAAAGGACACATCTTTATGATTGTAAAAAATATTGTCGGATACATGTACAAATATGAGATAAGCTCCCAAATTAATACAGATATAATTCTAACATGGAAAGTGTCGGTTTCTGTCAAAATTTTTTAGTGAAGTCTACAAATGGATCAAATCGACCAGTTGTCTTGTTGTGGGGCTTGGAAGAGATCCATTTCTTATGGTGTGCTTATATAAGATTGATTTTTTAAAAGTTTTACAAATATCTCATTTTTGATACTTTATCACCCGTTCAGGTTTGTGTGGGAAAGGAAAATAACCGATTGTAATTGACGGGGTTTGTGTTCCATCAAGAAGAGCTCCATTTTCTTTTGAGATTGCCCAAGTATTTTCATCAAAACAGAGGAAAAATACCTGTTCTTATATGATATATGCGTTCCTTGGACAGGTTAGCCCGTTTGTAGGAAACAATCTGGACTTGGTCAAAGGGTACCGTCTTGCTGTTTTAAATCTGAACTTGGTTATAGTGAAAATTGTGCTGGGTTCTGATGTAGTTGATCACAATGAACGGCAGTTCTTTTCTCTTGCAAAACAGTAATGGACTTTGCCTATATGCTATGTTCTTTTGGTTTCTTCTTTTCATTGCTTTCCATTTCATTTCTTTTTATTTCATGTTGAATTATCTTTCCCGCTAACATCAGATTCGGTGGTGCAACCATACAACCAAAAGGGAAAAATGATCTTATCACTGATGGTGAAACAGGTTTTGGTCCTGTCTTTAGTGTGGTTAATCGGATAGTCTATTCTATTGGATCATTCAATAGATTCATTTTGATTAACAAACTATCCTGTGGAATGTTAAATGTCCTAATTTTGTACTTTGACTTTCTGGATAGTTTCAGTATTGTTTTTTTTGTAGTCTTTACTTCGGCCATTTGCGGTTCTCCACGCTGTTGTCTCTGCCAACGATTCATTCTTTCTGGGAGGTTTGTTTCATTCTTAATTCTTTCAATGCTTGTGCAGCTCAGGTTTTGCACTAGGGTCACATGTTACTTAAATTCTATTCAAATATTGTCATGCGGAAGTTCTTTTCATGCATTTATCTGTAATTTTTTGAAATACTTTTGTTGTGCCCTCAATTTCTTTGATATAAAAAACTACTTGTAACTGGCAGTGTTGCTGTTTTTTTAACTTGGGCTTGGGAGCAGGCAAAAAATACAGACAGCGTTCTTGCTAAAAGGTGCAATAATTAAAACCTCGTTTCATTTTCACTCAAATTACAGTTTCTTTTACGTGATCCACTTTTACAACATATTGAATGTGCTGTTGTTTTTGTACGACTCCTGATTTTGGATTGATTTGTAGTGGCATGAATCCAAGGGAAATGATATTTGTACAGCAGATTTCATACACAGCTGATGTGTATGTAAATGTGTAGGAATCTGCTGTAGGGTTATCACTGCCCGACAACTGTGGGCTGTGTTGCTTCTTCCACACTTGTGGGAAAAGCTGCATCTGCTGCTTATCTGATGAAAAAGCGTGCAACTTATTGTGCAGCTGGGGGAAAGGTGAGTTTCTAAAAAACAATACATGTGTAATACTCCCTCGGTCCTGAATAGTGAATACCTGCCACATGTTACAAAAGGATGGATGTTATGAGACTGTTGTGAGACGCCTTCTGATTGGAAATAAGGGTGTCGTGAAAGTGTTATTTCTTCCATGTGCTGTCCCCCATGTGCATTAACTACCAGCTGTGGGCATGCTTTTAGGACAAGCACATTGTCTAGATGGAACATGTATTTTAGGACGTGGGAGTACTATGTAGTCCTTGCTGGTTTCATTTGGGGGTTTCCTTAGTTTTTTTTTTTTTTGAGGAAGGTGTATTGCAACTCACGCATGGGCACATCATTGCTACCCATACGATCCAAATCCCATAACTTTTCGCTTTGATACAATGCTTGCTAGTCTTTTAGATATGGTACCAAGTTTATGAACACACACAACTATAAACCTTTAACTTTAATCTGAAACAAATAGTTGTATAATAGAACTACCGGGTTGGAACTGACGGCTCCACTCTAATCGTAAAGGAGTTGCCAAACAATCCCTGGCCCTAAGTATGCCAGTCAAGGTACTGGAGCTTTCGAAATTGTAGCCATTTCGTTGTCGAAGTTTAATAAAATCTGGGTATCTTGGAGTTGTCTATAACAGATTCCTTCGCTGCAACAAATTCATGGAGCAAGCAAGAATTGGATGAATAGTCCTACCTCTATGCCACATAGACTAGATTTGCATCTATGCTGTGGCCAACACAAGTAAAAAGTATTTGTTCCCGTAAAAAAATAATACAATAGAAATTCACCTTTTTTGGAGGTAATCAACACTTTTTTGTAATGGGGAGAAGCTTCATTGGACGGAGGAAGAAGTATAAAATAAATAGGCAAGTAAACATAAGGTTTCAGCTATCCATTTTGGTGCATGTGAAGGAGGACTTACCATTAGGATTTGTCATGTAAATAAGGTCACCAAACAAATTAATAGTTCAAGCTGGAAACAAGAACATTTTAGCTCAACAACTTGCCCAACTGCTCAAACCATTTTTATAGTCAACATCTGAATTAAAAGAAAAGGTTTATGAAACAAGTTATTGGACTGGTAAATTTAAATGCCACTATAACGTTGAAATTTAAATTAAACAGCTTCCAAGTAGTACATCCTTCCTATCAGCTTTTACAGGTATGATTTCACTCTATGAAGAGAGCGATCAAGAATCTACCAAATTAAGCTACCTAATGCTAATTAAATACATGCTTGTTCATGAATGTAATAACATAGTAAGATGTCTACCATAAGTCGAAAATACCCTGTGCAACCAGCTGTGCTACTACTTCAACTTGTAGGCCTGCTGTGTAAGATGGATCCTGACCCAGTTTTTTTTTTTTTTGGTAATTGGAATGCCGTCCTAGTTGACATGTGAAGACAGATATTTGCAAACATAAGCCGTAGAGTCACATATTTTGAGAGAATTGAAGTTGCATTTCCCTCGAGCACCATGACAAGGAATTAAAGCAGTCTCAGATCTTGGTAAATCAAAAGAAGAATATGGGATTTTGAAAAAAATATTTACACCAATGATTATGAGCTGAGTTAGAAATTTGTGCTTAAGAACTTGCCTCAACCAGATACTACATCGTCAACCAGCTTCAAGACATCATTATAGTGGTCAGCATACGTGATGTCCACATCTGGAAATTCTGCTCGAAGAAGCCTTTGGGCTTTCAATATCTGAAGGTCTATGTTATGAAGCTTGACGAAAACGTTATAGCTTAAGCAATTTCTTTGATCATAAGCTGAAGGATCAGTTTATGCCATACTCCCATGTAAAGGCATAAAAGTAGACTGGTATTCGATGTTGCTAGCTTTGTGATGGAAGATAGCTATATTAATATTTTATGTGCAACCATCATGTCATGAAGCCAATCAACATATTTGGAAAGGTGTACAATGAATATGATGACGTTGAAGTTCTTATCATCGTCCCCTCCATAGGGTTGCGTCAGGAAGGGCATTTGGCATAAAAACTTGCACCTATATTTCTTTGTTTGGTTTTTGTACCATTTTGATTCGATCAGAGTCATACGTGGCATATAATCAATGCCGCTGACCATAGATAGCTGGGATAAGACGTATGATGATGATGTAAGCCTAAGGATCAATGGTCTGAAACTAAGTGAGGTATAGGGAAACATCCGATGGGAAAGTTCCCAGGAACTACCAAAATGCCTGCTCCATAATGATCAGTTTCAGTTTCTACAAGAATAATAAATTTTGCAATAGGTAGCAATTTTATAAAACCTCATATCATATTTGATAGGTTTTGACAAAGTATATGTATGAACGTAATTGATCAATTTCTACAAGAATAAATTAAGCCAGTAGGCAAAGATGAGTGTGGGGATATTGGATGGTGCAACCATCCGTAAGTTCATTGAGGATGATCTAGCCTTCAATGACATGGTGGAGAAGCTCTTCCACAGCCTAGATGGTGATCACAATGGCCGCTTATTCTACTCAGAGCTTGTGGACAAACTCTGGCGCATGAGGGTCTTGGAGGAAGATTTTGGCGATGAGTAGGCCATCCTAGCTAAGGAAACAGAGTCAGTCTATGATGGTCTCTTTGCATGGTCCGATCATGATGACAGTGGCATAGTTTTGGAGGAGATAAGCCATGGCGTAATAGATTTGAACATGATATTATAAAGATTTAATTCTCTTACCTAGCGGTAAGTGGCAACATAATGGCGTGATAGAGAGTGGTGAGGCATGAGAATTTGTGCAAACTAGGGAAGCGGTTGATCTCCAAATGAATTATGCATATTATTATCTCCTAAACTTATGTTTATTTAGTATTTAATTTGATTTAATGATACTTTAATATAGTTTTTGGTTTTTGTAGGAAAGCAAGAGTAAAATACAAAAATGAGGTAAAAAGTGACTCCAATGATTGAATCTTCATGATTCTATTTACATATCTCCGATTGGACTAATTCAATCTTCATGTTAACGAAGTCAACTTTCCAATGCCACTGACCGTTTATAATTCAGAGTTCTGAGCAAAAAGTAATGATCATTAGAATATAGCATACGAAAGAGACATGACTAAAGAGAAGAACCGTCAAGATGAGATCGGATGGATGAGAGCAATACGACAGGTTTCCACCTAATAAAGAAAAAAAAAATATGAGCTGAACCGACTGGTTTAGTTCCGATTTGGTTCAGTAAAAGAAAAAAGAGAGAAATGACCCGAGCCAAAGCTTGGGCCTTCCAGAATAGAGGCGCTCGAGTCTATGCTCGAGCGTTGGCAAAGGAACTAGGCAGCTGAGCTGGGTCCGTGGGACAACGATGAAGGTGAATCGCGGCTCATGATCGGTGGTGGAAAATATATGGTGGCCATGGGCAATGGAAACAGAGAAGTTCTGCTCTGTTTATGTTCGAGGAGGAGATGGTCAATGGCCATCAAAAGGAACTTGAGCACCGGTGAAGATTTGCTCATGCTTGGTGGTGAAGGCAGACGACGGCGATTGGGAGGAGCATCTCTGGGAAGAATTGTGCTCAATTTGGAAACCAAATTAGAATCGGGAAAATAAGAGATAGACTCCTACTCAAATTAGAAATTCGATTTCATCTTCGATTAGGCTGCAGTTTTGGCTATTGGAAAAGGACTTTGGACTCTCTTTTGAATGACTATAAAAACATAGTGGACTCTCGGTTGGAAAAATGGATTGGTTTTTGGGGGGAAAACAGAGAGCTTTCAGGGGAACTTTTCGCCGGATTCCGGTGGTGTTTTGTCGGAAGGAGAGAAGAGAAAGAAAGGAGGGGATAAGGAGGCCGGAGGAGAGGAAAAAAGCTGAGTTTGGGCTGAAATGTGGCTGGCTACGAAAGTGCTATAGGAACTGCAGCGGCTTGGAGAAGACGATGAACAGTAACCACACGTGAATAGTGAAATTGCTACAGGCACAATGAATAGTGTTTTCGGTGAACAGTGCAAAACATGACTCCTAAAAATCAGTAGCATTCTCCTCATTAGATGGACAGCTAAATTCGCGTTCAAGGTGTAGATGAAGCCCTAGATTTGTTTTATAACTCTTAATTATTTCATTTAATATAGTTGATATGATTTATGCTTAATGCTATTTTATGAGTTGTATTTTGAATGCTTGACCATAGACTTATTGATTATGAATGAAATTAGATCTTTTTAATACCTATGTCTATTCAAGAATAGGTTTATGATTAATTTTATGCCTGACGAAGGATAGAATTAATTACATGATAATGGATGAACTCTCATGTCAGACTAAGAACATGAATGAATTCATTGTGATTTGTATGTCTGACTATGAACACAAGTTATCGTATCATGTCAATTTGTGTGTAGTAATAATTGAGAGTAGTAATTGCATATCTAGTGGTGGATTCATTGCCTTAGTATTTCTCCATATTAGTTAAATTTGTTTAGAGTAGCTAAAGTTTACTGTTTTCTAGATTAAATGAAAACTGTAATTTTCTCTTGAGTTTGGTAAATTGTTTAATCGTCTTTGAGGTTTGACAACCTTTTAATACTCACTGTTGTACAATTACCTTGAACACTTGTAAGGGTTTAATTTTAAACGATCAGCGATGGGCGCTGGTGCTAGGGAGGGCCGCCAGCGACGGGAGGTGTGAGTGCCAGATGCTTATTGTATGGAGTAGAAGCCGCAATACCTCGGTCGGAGGAAGCGACAGCCTCCAATGTAGGTGGCCGAAGTTAGGGCGACTGGCTGGAGTTAAAATTTGGAAAAGTAATCTGCTGGAATTACAGAAGGGGAGGAGAAGAATCTTGGTCCCAATAGGAAAAAGGTGGGGTTGGGTAGGGTGAATTGGGTCTATGAGAGTTAAGGGGTTGGTTTGAGTTGGGTTTCTAACTTGTAAGAGTCAAGAGACTAGTTTGGATTGAATTTATAACTTGTAAGAGTTAAGAGACTGGTTTGGATTGAATTTATAACTTATAAGAGTGAAGAGACCGGTTTGAAGGTTTTGTAATTTTTTTTATTTAGAAAACCTACGAAGGTTGGGTTAGATTTAAAGAGATGGTCTTACTTGATGAGATCACATTGGTGTCAGTCAATTTTTCCATTGGGTCACTTAATAGCAAGTTGTTATCTTATCCAATCCTATAGCCACTTTTATAGTGGGGGGTTATGGAAAAATCCAAAACCCTGACCCCAATGGGTTCCACGTTGGTCCGTCCCTGAGATAAGGAACATATTCCTGGTCATGGCTGACGGGCTGGGGCTCATGCCTGTTGAGATGGTGCTTGAAGAAGGCAGTTTCTTTAAGGCTGCGGTGGAGCGCGAGTCTGCAAGGCTTCTTGCCTAGTTTTACGTTGCCTATAATGAATGCAGACTATTTGAGTTAGAAGATTAGATTCTGTCTAGCCCATTGGGATGACTTTTGTTTGCTCTGATAATTTTTCCAATGAATTTTAATTCTTTGTTTGTTTTCAATTTGTTTCATCATGTCGACAAATTGGATTGGTGAAAAATACCATTTTGGCTGCCCATCCTCATGTCAATTGGTCTATTCGCCTATCCTCACCTTCTATTGGTTATGGTGCTGCATTTGCACCAGCCTCATAAGTCAATTCTAACCTATAAGACAATAGGTAGGGGAGTAGCTCAATGAGCGTCATCGAAGATGATTTGAACCATTGGATTGAGATCCGATGTTATGCAGGGCAGGAAATTGTTCATACCTGCCTGCCTCCTATATTTATGTCCACCGCCAGATTGAATCCGGCCCCAAATCATCCGAGGTCACGCCTATGCATGCAAGCCCACATTCATAAACGAGATCAATAAAATCTTCTATAAAACATCACTTTTGACACATAATAACAAGGAATATATAACAAGAAGTAGAAAAAAGAGAGCACCAATTATGGATACTTCAGAACTTGATGAAATAAAATAGCTAGATAACAAAAAAAAGGATTTAAAAAAATGTCTCACCTCCAGATAGAGATGCATGTGTGCCTCTGCAGCTTGAACCGGGTGAGGCACTTATTTAACACGTAGGATCATCTCTGTAACATCTGGCCATTAGACCAGCCAGGTGTAGTGTATGGAGGGTGAAGTTCTTCACGACGGATGGGCTGCTTCAGTTGCCAGGCGCTCTGTAGTGCCGGCAGGTGGTTGCCTGTTTTGCCCAGGTGTACACCAGTTGCAGCAGCTAGCTGAGGGGTTTCTTTTCCCAAGCCAGAACTTTTTAATTAAGGAAAGTAGCACAATAAGACAATGCCTTGTTTTTGGGAGGCGACTTCCGGCGACCCCACCAACCCTTCGGCGAGCTCAACGACCTCGAGCATTCGGCGACTCTCGGCTATCTCCGGCGACCTCGACGACTCCGACGGCACGAGGTAGGATCCCATACCTCTCTAGTCAAGTTTTGATTTTTTTTTGGTTCTTCGTCCATGGAGGTGACGGGGACGTCGAAGGAGGAGGTAGGGGCCGATGGCGGGTCACCGGGGGTCGACTCGACCTCTGCCAGGCCGCTGGCCACGGTGAAGGAAGAAAAAGGCAACAACTTTTTATTGCTGCTAGATCCGATCTTACCTCCAAATCTGCCCGTGGTACGGGCAGACAGCTAATGAAGGAGAGGAGGAAAAGGGAGGGTGGCTCCGGCTGGTCGATGGCAATGCGACGACGGCTGTCGTTGTGGCCGCCACCCATGGTGCAGTCAGAGGGCGACCAACTGGTCGTCTTTCTCTGAGGAAGACGACGGGTTTGGTTTAATGGCAAGTTGGACTGGGCTGATCAATTATCAGACCAAACCCGGTCTAGTGAATAGACCGGTTCACCCTCAGACTGAACCCGGTTTGGTCCAGAGTCAGGCCAAACCTGGTTCACTTATAAATCAAACCCGGTTCATGCTCAGACTGAACCTGGTTCACTAAATAGACCCCGTTCACAAATTAGTTTAGTTTTGAACTGTCACTGAATATCAACCGATAGTTAAAACTGCCTACAACTGACGGTGGAACCTGACTGTCTGTCTAATTCAATGCAGTATGGTACATACAGAGCCAGTAAGGTACATAGGCTCATTTTATTAGTTTTGGGCTATTTGATAAATGATTTCAAACCCTAATTAGCATATTAACTTTATGTGTTTGATGTTACTGTATTAAGGGCAATTGTCCCTCTTTTTATGCTGACTGATAGCTGAGGACTTAAATTATAAGAAAAATCAAACTAATGAACCTAGTTGGTTTAAAGACTTAATCGTTTTATAAAATGATGACTTAGAGGGCTAACCTTGAGGGTTGGAAAGAACCTAATCAAGATAAAGACTATAATGCCTTTCGGATTGGGAGTCAATGTGTGAGTGACTTCCGATCATGCGACCGAATGACTATTAAGTCAAAGGTCAGTCTATCTGCTAAGCTATTGAGCCAGCAATTGTGAATTTTATGCTATAACTCTAAGAGTTTTAAGCTGTTAAGGATCACAAGGTATAGCTGGGATGATGCTACATCTTTTGACTGGTTAAAGTTTTGTCGTCTGTATTTCTCTATGGATTTTAGATAGCATTCACATCTTCCCATTAGTGGAAGCTCTGTGTTATGGTACCTGATGAGGACCAACTTCTATTAGCCAAGCTTAAGCAGTTGTATATTTTTTTGGATTTTAGAGAGAACATTTACATGTTATTTTTGCCCATGTTTGCATATTTTTATCGATTTTAGAGAGACCACATATTCTATTGGCTAGGCTTAAGCTGTTACCTCTTCTCTATGGATTTTAAAGAGAGTTTTACATCTTCCCTTAATGGAAGCTCTGCACTCATCCTGAGTCGTGGTTGCTAGGTGGATTACTGTGTACATTGTAGAAGCTAGCATTCTAGAAGGCTGCGTTCTCCCGACCACATCGAGCCCAGGAGCTGATGTGGAGCCAGACCCTTCCGACGGTCATACTTTTTAAGGTAAGGAATGAGTGAGGCAGTCACCCTTGAGGGATTTAGGGCGTGCCGCAATTACTGGTATTAACCGGAGTGACAGTCACGGTGTTTTCGTGCTCTTTCATGTAGTATGACATTCAGTGAGTCTGTCTATATGGGACAAAGACTTAATTATTGAACTTGAACTTGGGAAGCAATAAAAGACTTTGCTTGAAAAGTTAATAAATGATTCAAGTGGAATCCTCTAATAGGTTGCATAATATGTTAATATAAATCCTGAGTATTTTTATACTCACCACCCTTATGAGATGTAGGTACTGTCGTGGAAGATTGACTTTGTACGGCATTCGAGGATTTGGTGGCTTAGCCGTGAGGACATTCAGGAAGCTGTATAGTACTTCTTCACTATTAGGTTTGTTCTTGACCTTGTTGTAAGGCGTGAGCGCCAACTATTTTTAGTTTATTTTGATATGGATGACAGACTTGCACTTAGAGGACTTGCGTTGATTTAATCGACTTTGCATCTTGTTATACTATATGTATATATGGTTTTGTATCTATATTTGTGAACCCCAGTTATCACAGCCTAGATGCTTAGTTGAAAATTTTGAACTAATGATTTATCTCATAGAAGAATAATCCTCTGATTTTTTTGCTACATCTCTGATTTAAAAATGGTTCTAAAAATACGGGCCGTGACAGTTGGTATCAGAGCATAACCTTTATCTCCAAGTCTGGAAGTCCTCTTAGGATATATCTAGTTATAGTTGTGGTTGTGGCAGAAGTAGTGATCAGTGTTCTTATCCTATAGGTTGAGATGGCACCACGTAAGAGAAACATCTGGATAGTGTAAATTTTGGATATTGGCAGAAGTAAAGATAGAGAATGCCAGGCAGAAGGATCTCTACCTCCTCATCAGATGTCCCGCGAGGATTCTGTAGAAAGTAGTGGGGGATAACAGAGAACCTTCCATGGCACGTCATCTTCTAACTTGGGAGGAGAAGGTGATGGGGATGTAATGGAAATGATTAGAGGACTTGCACAAACAGTGCAAGCTCAAGTGAAACATCATCCTGTTGCTAGAAAGAAAGCAGAGAAAGAGAAGTTAACACATCTTAAATTGTTCCAGTCTATGGCTCCAGCTTTCATGGGTAAAGAAACTTCAGAAAAGGCTGGGAGTTGGGTAAAAGCTATCGAGAAGATTTTTGAATCTATCTCGGCAAAGGATGATAGTAAAGCTCGGATGGCAACTTTTATTTTGTCAAAAAATGCTGATCACAGGTGGTGTTCTGCAAAGTGCACCTTCTTTAAAGATATGAAAGTTGAAGAGATTACATGGGAGGAATTCCTAAAAGTTTTTAATGGAAAATATTTTTCAAGCCACATTAAGAAAGAGAAGATGCGACAATTCTTGGGTCTCAGGCAAGGAAATAAGTTTGTAGAGTTGGAGCATTTCACCACCAAGATGGAGGATGATGGTGAAAGAATGGAGAAGTTCATTTATGGACTTGGAACTGGACTGAGAGAGAAAGTCATGGGATCCTGAACTACTTCTTTTGCCGATGCTGTGGAGCATGCTTATATTTTTGAGAAGAATCATGACAGAAACAGAGAGGAGCAAAAGGCTAATGCTGGAGTGGCCAAGAATGACTATGGTTCAAAGGCTAAGAAATTAAGAATGGACACCGGGAGTAGCAAGTTTGGTCAGAGGCATAACTTCCAGGGTAGATAGCAGAAGGGTTTTGAGCCGAGGAGGAAAGGCTCAGGGCAGTATAATGCCAATCAGCATAGGCCCTTTTTCCTGAGACCATAACCTCAATCTCCGGGGGCAAGTAGTCAGGCGGAGTGCTACACTTGTGGAAAAATTCACCCAGGCAAAGTTGTGAGGCAAAGGATCGCATCTTCTTTTTCTACCATAAGAAGGGGCACGTGGCCAGGTTTTGCCATGAAAAGCAAAGGAATGCACAACCAGGTGAAAGCAGCAGGCATGCATAGGCTCTTGTTTACTCTATTATTTCAGAGGATGCTCAAAAGAATGCAGTAGTGGGAGGTACGGTTTCTATTTATGACTTGGGTGTAAAAGTTTTAATTGAGCCTGGTGCAACTCATTCTTTTGTATCGGGTGTGTGTGCTTTAAGTTTAAACCACCCTTGTAGCATGCTAGATTCACCTTTACTTGTGATGACCCCGGTTGGTGACACTATTAGAGTGAGTGAGTGTCTTATAAGAGTGCCTATTTATTTTGGAGATAAGTACCTTCTAGCTGATCTTGTCTTGTTAGACATGATTGACTTTGATGTAATCCTAGGGATGAATTGACTTTCTGTATATACTGCATTAGTGGATTGCAGAAAAAAAAGAGTAACCCTTACCATTCCAGGGGAGAAATATTTTATTTTCCAAGGAGTGAATTCAGAAGATAATGCATGTATAATCTCAGCCTTGAAGGCGCATAAGCTTTTGATGAAGGGATGTGCTGCCTATCTAGCAAGTGTGATCACCTTGGAATCAGTGCAACCAAAGTTAGAAGATATACCAGTAGTGTCTCAGTATTCTGATGTGCTTCCTAAAGAACTACTCGGCCTACCTCCTAGAAGACAAGTTGACTTCACAATTGAGAGAGGCCAAAAATAGTCACCGAGATTAGAAGTTTTTTGGGTTTAACATAGTATTATAGAAGATTCATTAAAGGTTTCTCTACTCTTGCCCTACCTTTGACTAAATTGACAAGGAAGGATGTGAAGTTTATTTGGGATGAAAAATGTGAAAACAATTTCTTGGAGTTGAAGATTAGATTAACCAGTGCACCAACTCTTACTCTTCCTTCAGGAGAAGGGGGTTTGGTGGTATACATTGATGCTTTTGGAAAAGACTTAGGTTGTGTCCTCATGCAACATGGCAAAGTTGTGGGTTATGGCTCGAGACAACTAAAGCCACATGAGAGATACTACCCAACACATGACCTAGAGCTAGCTGCAGTGGCGTTTGCATTGAAGTTGTGGAGGCACTATTTTTATGGTGTGCAGTTCGAAGTTTTTACAGATCATCAAAGCTTGAAGTATATTTTCTCTTAGAGAGATCTGAATTTGAGACAAAGGCATTTGCTCGAGTATATCAAAGATTATTACTTCTCTATAGCTTACCATCCTGGGAAAGCTAATGTGGTGGCAGATGCACTTAGTAGAAAGTCAGAAACCCTTACTGCCTTTATGAATGTCAAAGAGTGAGAATTGTTAGAATCTATGGCAAACCTTCATCCAAAGGAGGGAAGTGGTTTGTGGCCAACTTTGTAGTTCAATCTGGAATTGTTGAGAAGATTATTTTAGCGCAGGCAACAGATTTAGAAGTTCTGAACTTACTCAAAAAGACAGGTTATGTTAGAGGAGTTGATGGGGGAATTTGATTCAACGGTGGATTGGTAGTCCCAGCTGTCTCAGAACTGCCAAGAGAATTATTAAGTGAGGCTCATCCTTCCAAGTACACCATTTATCCAGTTTGGACAAAGATGTTCAAAGATTTGAAGTATAACTTCTGGTAGGATGGAATGAAGAAGGATATTGGTCAGTTCGTAGCTAGATGTCTTATTTGTTAGTAGGTTAAAGCAGAGCACCAAAGACCTGGAGGACTTTTATAGCCACTAGAGATTCCTCAATAGAAGTGGGAGCACGTCACCATGGATTTTATAGTAGGCTTATCTCCTACTCAGAAGAAGCATAATATTATTTGGGTGATAGTAGATCGATTGACCAAGTCTACACATTTCTTACCAATTCGGTGGAAGTAGACTCCAGAAAGTTTGACTCAACTCTATATCCGAGAAACTGTAAGATTGCATGGTGCCCCTCTCTCTATAGTGTCTGATAGGGATCCTAGATTCACGTCCCGCTATTGGAAAAGTGTACAAGATGCTTTGGGCACTGCTCTCAATTTCAGCATGGCGCATCACCCTCAGTCTGATGGACAATAAAAAAGGACTATTCAGACTCTCAAAGACATGCTTCGAGCATGTGTGTTGGATTGGAATGGTAATTGGGATGACCATTTGCCTTTGATTGAATTTACCTACAACAACAACTATCATTCTAATATTGAGATGGTGCCATATGAAGCTCTCTATGGACGTTCATGTAGATCTCCGACTTGTTGGAATGAAGTCGGTGAGAAGGTTATGATCAAGTCAGAGATACTTCAGCTGTGTACACAAGGTGAAATTCATTCGGGAAAAGCTTCATTTGGCCCAGGAACGGCGAAAACAGTATGCAAATAGAAGGCGTAGAGATCTTGAGTTTGAGATTGGTGACCATGTGTTCTTGAAGGTTTCACCCACACGTGGAGTTTTGAGTTTTGGTAAGAAAGGAAAATTAAGTCCTCATTTCGTAGGTCTTTTTGAAATCCTTGAGCGGATTGGTAACTCAGCATATCAACTTGCTTTACCTCCTAATTTGGAACAGGTGTATAATGTGTTTCATGTCTCACAGTTGAGAAAGTACTGTCGGGATGATGCACATGTAGTTGACTATTCCACTCTAGAACTAAAACCTGACTTGACCTATGAAGTGAAACCAATCACGAGCAAGGATCGAAGAAATCAGGTACTCAGGAATAGAGTGATTCCGTTAGTCCTGGTTCAATGGTGCAATGATAAATTTGAGGAACTCACTTGGGAAACGGAAGAAGAAGCACAGCGTGCTTACCCATAGTTGTTTCGGGATGAATCTACCTGAATTTTGAGGACAAAATTCTTTTAAGGAGGGAAGAATGTAACATCTGACCATTTAGACCAGCCAGGTGTAGGGAGGGTGAAGTTCTTCATGATGGATGGACTGCTTCAGTTGCCAGGCGCTCTGTAGTGGCCAGCATGTGGTTGCCTGTTTTGGCCACGTGTACACCAAGTGCAGCAGCTGGCTGAGGTTTTTTTTTCCAAGCTAGAACCTTTCGACTGAGGAAAATGGCATAGTAAGACAATGCCTTGTTTTTGGGAGACGACTTCCGGCAACCCCAGCAACCCTCTAGCAAGCTCGATGACCTCCAGCATTCAGCGACTGCCAGCTATCTCCGTTGACCTCGACAACTCCGGCGACACGAGGTAGGATCCCATACCTCCCTCATCAAGTTTTGTTTTTTTGGGTTGTTCATCTATGGGGGTGACAGGGACGTTGAAGGAGGAGGAGGCAGCAGCTTTTTACCTCTTCTCTATGGATTTTAGAGATAGTTTTACATCTTCCCTTGATGGAAGCTCTGCACTCATCCTGAGCCATGGTTGTCAAGTGGATTACTGTGCACATTAGAGACGCTAGCATCCTGGAAGGCTGTGTTCTCCCGACCACATTGAGCCCAGGAGCTGATGTGGAGGCAGACCCTTCCAACGGCCATACCTTCTAAGGTAAGGAATGGGCGAGGCAGTCACCCTTGAGGGATTCAGAGCGTGTTGTGATTACCGGTATTAACCGAAGTGATAGTCACGGTGTTTTCGTGCTGTCTGTCATATAGGTATGACATTCAATGAGTCTGTCTATATGGGACAAAGACTTAATTATTGAGCTTGAACTTGGGAAGCAATAAAAGACGTTTCTTGAAAAGTTAATAAAAGATTCAAGTGAAATCCTGTAATAGGTTGCATAATGTGTTAATATAAATCCTGATTTATTGTAATGTGGATGACTGCGTTATGGTATCCCACTGAGTATTTTTATACTCAACATCCTTATGTGATGTAGGTACTGTCGTGGAAGATTGACTTCGCACAGCACTTGAGGATTTAGTGACTTAGCCGTGAGGATGTGCAAGAAGCTGCATAGTACTTCTTCACTATCGGGTTTGTTCAAGACCTTGTTGTAAGGCGTGAGCGCCAACTATTTCAAGTTTATTTTGAGATGGATGATAGACTTGCACTTCGAGGACTTGCGTTGGTTTAATCGACTTTGCATCTTGTTATACTATATGTACATATGGTTTTATATCTATATTTGTGAACCCCAGTTATCACGGCCTAGATGCTTAGTCGAAAATTTTAAACTAATGATTTATCGCATAGAGGAATAATCCTCTGATTTTTCGCTACAACTCTGATTTGAAAATGGTTTTAAAAATACGGGCCGTGACAATCTCAAATCCTAAAACATCCCTATCACGCTCCTATCATTGAGTCGTTGAAAGAAAAATGTTCAAATCAGCATGAGGAAGCTTCTTCAATTAAGTATGTGATAACATCGGTACCTATAAACACTCCGTGTATAATCAGAAGTTTGTATTAGAGAAACCGTTTTCTTTTAGGAAAAAGAGACTTTGCCGCAGATGTGAAATTTGGAAGAGGATTGTATAAAAAGGATAGTTACCCACGAATATCATCTTTTCACGGTGAGTTCCTGATCATAGTTCATATCAATTAGCCTGTTCATCCATGGTGTCAGCAAAATTTGAAGATTTGTACGAGGTGATTGGACTTAGCGGTGGAGAGGAGAGCCTTTCGTTCGCTCGGGAGATTGAGCAGGCATACCAGACTCCAAAGGTTGTCTTCGGCGTTTGAGGTTGTCAAGGGCAATGGCCAATGGCAAGCCCACGATGCCAACCTATGTGCAGGGCTCCACCACCACAAGAACCGCAGTAGAGGACCCACATAGTTTGAGAAAGATCACAAAAGGAATAGGGATCAATACTGGGCGTATGAGGAAATGTGGTAGAGGTATCGAAATATGATAAAGTGGAAAGTGCACCGAAATGCGATAAAGTGGAAAAACTACTCTTTCCGTTTCAAAATACTATGTATATTTAGAAATATTCACAGATCCAAAATACTGTGTATATTTTGCCAAATTACGTAACTTTGTATTTCCAAAATTGGAGAAGACGAGAAGGATTGACTTAAATTTGATTCGTGAATGAGCATACAAGTTGGACAGATAACAGGGAGAAGGAGTCATGTGACATCCTTGTGGGCTTCATGGTCTAATAAAATGAGAATTTTCTCAAATGTACACAATAATTTAGAACGGAGGGAATACTTCACAAAATTTTCCAAATATCAGAAGGTATATCTGCGGTATCAGCGATATTTTGACGATCTACTTCTGTTCCCTTTCAGGTTTTCAAAATTATTTTTAGGGCTTTGTCTTTTTGTGAGTCAATGGGTGCCTTCACATGAGAGACAAGGCATTGCTATTCTTCTTTCTTTCCCAGGGTTATCCTTTTCCTAGTCTGCTAAGATGAAATCCTTTTTTTCCATTTTATTTTGCAACATCATTTTCTTTTATAAAAAAATAAAAAAATCTGCCAGGATGAAATCCTTTTCTTAACTAAAAAATGCCTTTTTAAATTTTGTGGCACACCTGGTAAGTTCATATCTCTTAGTGTGTTCATTGATCGTTTAAAATTAAAACCCATGCAAGTGTACAAGGCAATTGTACTACGGTGAGTATTAAAGGGTTGTCGAACCTTAGGGACGGTGAATATTTTACCAAATTCAAGAGAAGTAAAAGATGTAATTTAATTAATTCTAAAGAAAGCAATGGACTTTATCTAATCTAACTGAGATTTAATCAATATGGAGAAATATCAAGGCAGAGAATTCACCACTAGACATGCAATTACTACTCTCAATTATTATTAAGCATACATTGACATGATATGGTAATTCGTGTTCTTGATCGGACACACGAATTACTAATGAATCCACTAACGTTCTTGATTGGACACGAAAGTTCATCCACTATTGTGTAATCAATCCTATCCTTAATCGGGCATAGAATCAATCACAACTCTATTATAATGCAATTAATCTTATCCTTAATAGGGCATAAAATCAATCACAATATCTAATTCCATTCATAATCAATCAAGTCTATCATCAAGCACTCAAAAAAGTACTCATGAAATCGCATTAAGCATAAATCATAATTAACTTTATAAAATTAAACTATCAAGAGTAGCAATACACATCTAGGGCTTCATCAAGCCTTGACAAGGAATTTAGTTACACCTAGAAAGGGAGAAAAGAAAAGCTTGTTTATGTAGATCCATCGTCATGAATCCTTCTTCTTTTTTGCTCCAAAAGACTTCTTCTCTTCCTCCTCTCTAGCCTCCAATAAAGCTCTAGTTCTCTAAGGTTGAATGCCCAAAACGTTCTCCCATAAGGCCTATTTATAAGAGTGAAGAGAAACCACGAAGTTCTCTTCCAAATCCAAGTTGAAATAGGTCTTATTTCGATTTTCCGCAGACGGCGATCGATCGCTCCGTACTGACGATCGTTCGCTATACGATCGATCGTAATTCCTTCGTTATTTTCTTCCGATCGATCACTTTGCCGATCGACGCCGTATGATACGGATCGATCGTAGTTACTGTCTTTGACGATTGAAAAATTCTAATAGATACGATTGATTGTTTTCAGGTCCGATCGATCGTTTCCTTCAATACACTGCTTTTGCGGCTATTACGATTGATCGCATTGATAGCCGATCGATCGTAGTTACTGTTCATAAACTTCAAATGGCTATAATTTTTGTCCCGAACTCCGAATTGCGCGTGGTTGGTGGCGTTGGAAAGCTGACTTCTTGAACTTTAACATTAGTCCAATCTGACATTTGTACACGAAGTTATGATGATTTAACCATTCAAGTTACTTTTCTCTTCATTTTTGTGTATTACTCTTGTTTCCTACAAAAACTAAAAACTATATTAAAGTAGTAGTTATTCTAATCAAATACTAGCATAATCATAAGTTTAGGAGATAATAAAATGCATATTTCATGTATAGATCATTCATCCATGGTGTCATCCTGAGGAAAGTTTTGAGGTTCCGTGACAATCTATGAAACATGTATAATTAACCTAAGTGCAAAAACAAAGCACAAATAAAAATATTGCAAAACTCACAAACCTATTATCCCGATAAATACATACTACAATGCTTAAGAGAATTAACCACATGTACTTGGTTCATAATCAACAGGAATATAGAAGCCCTCAAGTAAGTGGTTTTATTCCACACTTTCATCTTGGAAATTTCTGCTCAAATATTATATAGCATGATAACATAAATAGTAGAAAGTGTAGAACATTGTAGCAATACATTCTAGGATCGCATTTTTAGCCGATCGATCATTTTATAAAACAAAAAATAGCACCGTTAGATTGAAGATAAACGGTGTCGATGTACCGCAGGGTGATCGATCGGTCTGATAAGGCGTCGATCGGATAGCGATCGATCTGTATATCAGATCGATCGTATCTTTCGATTTTTTTTAGCATATCCTCTCCCCCAAACCTAGTATGAACATGGTAATAAAAATAAGATAATAAGGAGAAAAAAAGGAGAGAATACACCTGAATACGTGGGTTGCTTCCCACCAAGCGTTAAGTTTAACGTCCTCAGCCAGACTAGGCCAGGATCATTCTGTTTGGGTCGGAGCATCTATGTAGACAACCACTGCATCTATTCGGCAACAGTCTCAAGATAAGGTTTCAATCGGTGGCCATTTACTTTTAATGTACTCCCATTTTTTGGATTGTGAATCTCCACAGTGCCATGGGGGTAGACATTTTTCACAATAAAAGGTCCATACCACCGAGAACGAAGTTTCCCAGGAAATAGATGTAGCCGTGAATGGTAAAGTAATACTTTCTGCTCTGGCTGAAAAGATTTCCTAGAAATCATCTTGTCATGTACAGCCTTGGTCCTTATTTTGTAGAGTTTCGCATTCTCATATGCCTCAAAGCGCATCTCCTCTAACTCACTTAGTTGGAGTTTTCGGTGCTCACCGGCTTTATCCATATCAAAGTTGTATGCCTTAATAGCCCAATACGCCCGATGTTCCAACTCAACAGGTAAATGACAAGCTTTGCCATATACCAGTCTATAAGGAGACATGCCAATAGGGGTTTTGAAAGCTGTCCGATAGGCCCATAATGCATCATTCAGTCTCAAGGACCAATCCTTCCTATCAGGGCGAACCGTCTTCTCCAGATTCTGCTTGATTTGGCAATTGGAGACCTCCACTTGGCCACTCGTTTGAGGATGATATGGTGTGGCAACCTTGTGGGTGACAGAGTATTTCTTGAGAAGAGCTTCAAAAGACCTGTTACAAAAATGAGAACCTCCGTCACTAATGATAGCACGATTCCAAACCGGCTAAAAATGGTAGATTTCAGAAATTCCAGTACAACTTTATGATCATTGGTCCTAGTGGCAACAACTTCAATCCACTTAGACACATAATCCACAGCAAAAGAATATAAGTATGACCAAAAAATGGTGGAAAATGTCCCATGAAATCGATACCCCATACATCAAACATTTCAACAATCAATATGGGTTGTAGGGGCATCATATTCCTTTTAGACAAAGCTCCTAGTTTTTGACACCTATCACAAGATTGACAATAAGCATGAGCATCTTTAAATAGAGCTGGCCAATAAAAACCGCTTGGAGTACTTTGGCCGCAGTTTTCTTACCACCGAAATGTCCACCACAGGCCTGAGAGTGACAAAAAGATAAGACGCTATGAAACTCACTCTCGGGGACACATCGTCTTATGACTTGGTCAGCACATATCTTAAACAGGTCAGGGTCATCCTAATAGTAATGTTTGACACGAGAGAAAAATAAATCTTTATCATGTTTAGACCAAAAGGTTGGGATTTGACCCACAGCAAGATAATTCACAATATGTGCAAACCAAGGTGGAGATGTAGTGGAGACAGCAAAGAGCTGCTCATCAGGGAATGCATCTCTTAGAGGGTCATGGCTATGTAGATCAGAAATAGGAATTCTGGATAGATGATCAGCCACGACATTCTCAGAACCCTTTTTATCTTTAATTTCAAAGTCAAATTCCTGGAGGAGTAAAATCCAACGAATCAGCCTTGGCTTAGCATCCTTCTTGGAAAGAAGGTACCTCAAGGCTGCATGATCAGAGAAGATGATGATCTTACTACCCAAGAGATATGACCTGAATTTATCTAATGCAAACACAACAACGAGCAATTCTTTTTCGGTGGTAGTGTAATTCAATTGACCATCAGTGAGTGTCTTGCTAGCATAGTATATAACATGAGAAATTTTGTTGATGTGTCGGCCTAACACTGCCCTTACAGCAAAATTAGATGCATCGCACATGATTTCGAAGGGCAGTGTATAGTCAGGGGGCTTAATGATGGGAGAGTTAGAGAGGAGGGTTTTGAGCTTTGTAAAAACATCTTTACACGAATCATCAAATTCAAATGGCATGTCTTGACCTAAAAGATGACATAGTGGATGTGATATCTTGCTAAAAATCTTTGATGAATCGACGATAAAACCCTGCATGGCCAAGGAAAGACCGTATTTCCTTAACTAGTGTAGGTGGTGGTAAATTAACAATTAGGTCAACCTTGTCCTTGTCAACCTCTATACCCCTTTTTGATATAACATGTCCAAACACAATCCCCTGTTGAACCATGAAATGGCTCTTTTCCCAACTTAACACTAAATTTGTTTCCTCACAGCGTTTTAAAACCAAAGTAAGGTTGTGTAAGTAATCATCAAAACAAGCGCCAAACACCGAAAAATTGTCCATGAAAACCTCCAAAAATTTATCGATCATGTCAGAAAAGATGGACATCATGCATCACTGAAATGTACCATGGGCATTACAAAGACCAAAAGGCATTCTTCGATACGCAAAAGTATCGAAGGGGCATGTAAAAGTCGTCTTTTCCTGATCCCCTGGAAAAACTGGCACTTGGTTATAGCCGGAGTACCCATCTAAAAAGTAATAAAACTCTTGGCCCGCTAATTTCTCTAGGATTTGGTCGATGAATGGGAGAGGGAAATGGTCCTTACGGGTATTGGAGTTTAGCTTCCTATAATCAATGCATACCCACTAGCCCGTGGTCTCTCTTATTGGCACAAGTTCACCCTCTGAGTTTGGTTTCACCGTAATGCCCAATTTTTTAGGGACGACCTGGATGGGGCTCACCCACTCACTGTCAGAGATAGGGTATATAATTCCAGCATCTAACAATTTCACTACTTCTTTCGTCACCACTTCTCTCATGTGTGGGTTCAACCATCGCTGCCCCTCCCTAGAAGGTTTAGCCTGGTCCTCCAGGTTTATGTGATGCATGCACACAAAGAGATCTATACCCCGGAGGTCAGCTACTGTCCATCCTATAGCTCGCCGGTGTGTGGTCAGGATCTCCAACAACTGGGTTTCCTGGTCAATAGATAGGCTAGATGAGATAATTACAGGAAGGGTGTTGTTGGGTCCTAGGAAGACGTATTTGAGGGAGCTAGGAAGGGTTTTGAGTTCAAGTGTGGGTGGGGATTCTATGGAGGGTTTAAGTGGTGGGCCGGTCGACACAGGAAGAGGGTCGGGGTGGGGTCACCATGGGATATGTCCAGGGTATAGGGCAGCCACTAAATGTTGATGGACCTCCTCAAGGTCAGGTGTGCCCTCATATTGATCAATCCAGTCATAGAAAAGGGTGTGCTCGAGGGCATCCTTAAGCACAGCAAAGGGAAGGTACTCCTAGACTAGGTCATCTAGGTCGTCAACCATAAGGCACTCAGCTTCACTCGAGGGTTGTTAAAAGTACTAAAAATGTTTAATTTAACTTTCATGTTCGACGTTCATAAGCCCTGACCTACAGTTAATGGTGGCATCGGCTGTGGCTAGGAAAGGGCAGCCGAGGATAACAAGAATTTGGGATTTGGAGTTGGCAACTAGTTCCATGTCTAAGACGACAAAATCAACAGGAAAATAGAACCGGTCAACTCCAACGAGAACGTCTTCTATAACACCTCTAGGTCTGCAAATGGATCAGTCTGCTAACTGAAGGGTGACTGAGGTGGGCTGCAACTCTCCTAAGCCAAGTTGTTCATACACTGAGTAAGGGAGGAGGTTGACACTGGCCCCTAAGTCCAAGAGAGCTCTGCTAATGTTATGGTCACCTATGACAATGGATATAACAGGAACACCTGGGTCCTTAAATTTAGGTGGCATATCACTGGTCAGTAAAGAGCTTACTTGGTTGGTCAAAAAGACTTTTTGGGTGACATGGGATTTGGTTTTCCTCTTTTGGGTACACAGGTCTTTCAGAAACTTGGCATAGGCAGGTACTTGTTTGATGGCATCTAAGAGGGGAAGGTTGATCTTAACCTGCTTGAACACCTCTAGCATTTCCTCCATTCGTTGGTGGGACTTACTAAACGGGGAGGGTTGGTTGAGGCATTGAGGGATAGGAGCCCAGGGGATATAGGATTTTTCATTGGTGGGCTCAGCTGGGACATCCTTCTGTGGTGGGGGACTAACAGGATCAGGCATGGTAGGAGAGGATTGGTTCTGTTTCTCAAGGGGAGTGTCCTCACTTGCAATGGTTGGGTCCCTAACCTGATTGTCAACTTGTTTTCCATTTCTTAGGGTAGTAACGGCTTGCACCTACTCATTTTGATAATGGGAACCTTCAACGGCGAACTGGCCTCTAGGGTTCTGCTATGGTTGGCTTGGTTAGGTTGATTCCAGGCGAAATTAGGATGATTTTGCCACCCCGGGTTATAGGTATTTTAGTAGGGGTTATTGGCTCTAGGATAGGTTTGTGCATGTTGATGTGCTCCTGGACAAGATCTGGATACTGGGAAGCCGAGGGGCAATCAACAATGGTATGCATAGGGCTGGCACAGATGGCACATGCATCTTGAGAGGTCGGGGTATAAAGTGGAGTCTGTGAGAAAAACCGGTCAAACCAATGACCGGTTTGTAATGGATGCCACTTGGTGTTCTAGGTTTGTGGTAGCTTTAGCATCATACATGCCTCCCCTTGAGGCACTCCTGCCAGGCATACGGCCTTCAGATCTATAGAGGGTGGCACTGTGTAAAGAGTTTTCGCTCAAGTCCTCTAGTAGATCCCAAGCATCATCCGGGGTCTTTTTCATGAATGTGCCTCCACAGGAGGCATCTATTAGGGTCTTGTGCTGATCGCGCACACCTTCATGAAATCTTTGCACTAATTGCCACTTGGGCACATCATGGTGGGGACAGGACCGGAGTAAGGATTTCATCCTCTCTTAGCTTTCATGGAATTGTTAATTAGGTGTCTGGGTAAAGGTGATGATTTCATGGCGGATTTTATTGGTCCGCCCCACAGGAAAGTATTTCTTGAGGAATTTGGCCTGAAGTTCCTCCCAAGTGGAAATAGAGTTATGCTCAAGGGAGTATAGCCACTCCTTGGCTCTATCTTTTAAGGTGAAGGGGAACAACCTAAGGCGCACCTGGTCATCAGATAGTGTAAGTTTAAAGGTTGTGTTACCTCTAGGAAATTTTGTAGGTGCCTATAGGGGTTCTCATTTAGTTGGCCATGGTAAGTGGGTAGCATCTGGATGATGTTGGGCTTAATTTCAAAATTAACCACATTTTCTGGTAAGATTATGCAGGAGGGGGAGGTGTAGGCAGTGGGACGGTGGTAGTCTTGCAGGGTACGGGCATGGGGTATTAGTGGATTCTGGTTTAGGCCATTCCCACCCCCAAGGTTCATGTTGTCCGCCATTGGATGAATTTCAGGGATTGGTTTGCTAGGAGTTCTGCAAATTCTATAGAGTTGCTCAAGATCAGGGTCAAAGGCAAGGTCGGGGTTTAGGAAGCGACGACCATGCATGCACAATAAAAATAAAAAAAACCTGTGCAATCCTAATAGCGACAACTAGCAAGCATCAATCCTAGATAGCGACAACTAGCACGTCATGCAATTCCACAAAGAAAAGGGAAACACCAAGCACCCAAATTTACTCTAAAAGAGGGTTAAGAGAGTGCAAACAGTGGGAAGGGATGGCCCTTCCAACGATGACGAAAATTACCGTCCTCTCTTAATCCTGCAAAAAAAGAAAAACGAAATTAAGCTACTGAAAAGAAATCTAAATTAAACTAAACTACTCTAAATTTAACTATGCTAAGAATTTAGTAAACTCTTGTGCCGTCCCCGGCAATGGTGCCAAAAACTTGATCGTTTAAAATTAAAACCCTTGTAAGTGCACAAGGCAATTGTACTACGGTGAGTATTAAAGGGTTGTCGGACCTCAGGGACGTTGAATATTTTATCAAATTCAAGAGAAGTAAAAGATGTAATTTAATTAATTCTAAAGAAAGCAATGGACTTTATCTAATCTAACTGAGATTTAATCAATATGGAGAAATATCAAGGCAGAGAATCCACCACTAGACATGCAATTACTACTCTCAATTATTATTAAGCATACATTGACATGATATGGTAATTCGTGTTCTTGATCGGACACACGAATTACTAATGAATTCACTAACGTTCTTGATCAGACACGAAAGTTCATCCACTATTGTGTAATCAATCTTATCCTTGATCGGGCATAGAATCAATCACAACTCTATTATAATGCAATTAATCTTATCCTTGATCGGGCATAAAATCAATCACAATATCTAATTCCATTCATAATCAATCAAGTCTATGATCAAGCACTCAAAAGAATACTCATGAAATCGCATTAAGCATAAATCATAATTAATTTTATAAAATTAAACTATCAAGAGTAGCAATACACATCTAGGGCTTCATCAAGTTACACATAGAAAGGGAGAAAAGAAAAGCTTGTTTATGTAGATCCATCGTCATGAATCCTTCTTCTTTTTTGCTCCAAAAGACTTCTTCTCTTCCTCCTCTCTAGCCTCCAATAAAGCTCTAGTTCTCCAAGGTTGAATGCCCAAAACGTTCTCCCATAAGGCCTATTTATAAGAGTGAAGAGAAACCACGAAGTCCCCTTCCAAATCCAAGTTGAAATAGGTCTTATTTCGGTTTTCCGCAGACGGCGATCGATCGCTCCGTATTGACGATCGTTCGCTATACGATCGATCGTAATTCCTTCATTATTTTCCTCCGATCGATCGCTTTGCCGATCGACGCCGTATGATACCGATCGATCGTAGTTACTGTCTTTGACGATTGAAAAATTCCAATAGATACGATTGATCATTTTGAGGTCCGATCGATCGTTTCCTTCAATACACTGCCTTTGCGGCTATTACGATTGATCGCATTGATAGCCGATCGATCGTAGTTACTGTTCATAAACTTCAAATGGCTATAATTGTTGTCCCGAACTCCGAATTACGCGTGGTTGGTGGCGTTGAAAAGCTGACTTCTTGAACTTTAAATTAAGCTTGAATCAGTCCAATCCGACATTTGTACACGAAGTTATGATGATTTAACCATTCGAGTTACTTTTCTCCTCATTTCTGTGTATTACTCTTGTTTCCTACAAAAACCAAAAACTATATTAAAGTAGTAGTTATTCTAATCACATTCTAGCATAATCATAAGTTTGGGAGATAATAAAATGCATATTTTTTGTATAGATCAATCATCCATGGTGTCATCCTGAGGAAAGTTTTGGGGTTCTTTTATTCTAACTTACAAATAAAACAGAAAAAGAAAAGTAATAAATGTCCTCTTCTTTTGCAAAAAAAATGCAATTTTTCTATTTTTAGAGTTCCTTTTATTGTGTCTGTTGTCTTCTAATATACACTCTAAAATTAAAAATGTAGCACTTTTGATCACAAGTCCTCAATAGATTGCCATTAACTTTCTAAATCGAGACTGAAGAACATCTATGGACAAACATGACAATGTTATTTATTATATGGGATTACAATGTACGAAGAAGGCTTATGAAGTTATGCGCTACTTTTAGCATAAATCGTGTAATTATTGTTATATTACCATGACCGCTTATTTATTTGAGATTAATATTTGTGTGTAAATATTAGATAGTGAAAATCTATGTTTAAAATCTATTTTAGATGGTTGATATTATTTTACATAATATCTCCGATATTTTGTCTCTTGGTTGACCGATATATTTCCCATATCTGATTGTACATTCCTTGGTCAAAACAAAGGAAGAGGGCATATGAGTAAATGAGGACGGGGTCTCGCAAAAGACAAGTACAAAGGAGGAGGGAGGGCGCATGAGGAAATGAGGCTGAGTCTCGCGAGAGACAGGAGCAAAGGATGAGGACAATGAGGAAATGAGGGGAAGGTCTCGCGAGAGACTAGAACATAGGATGTGTACATATAAGGAAATGAGGGTGAGGTCTCGTGAGACACAAGAACATAGGATGAGGCCATATGAGGAAATCTGACTGAGGTATTGAGAGAGAGAAGCACAAAGGAAGAGGTACATGGAGGAACAACAGTTGTAATTTGGGTGAATGCATTATTCATGACATTTTTCATCTATTGTGGTGTTCGCTCCTGCTTCTATTTTTGTGGAAACTTTTCATGGTTTGTCCATGGTTATGAAGGTGCTTCTTGGAATTTGAGCTTTATCTGTAACACCCGAAAAATTGGTACGTTAACTAAAGGTCACTATTTTAGGAAACTGTTCTAAAATAGGAAAGTTTTATTGCCTGATTTGTTTTTTGGTTGTGCGATGTGTTATTTGACTTTTATGATGTGGAATAATTTGTTAATCGCATGGCTAATCGTGATAAAACACGAGGACGAGAGGGTTGGTCTTGGCGCTGGGCACAACCTGGCGTTGAGACCAGCCTGGCGCCAGGATCTGAGAACACTTGACGCCAGGAGTGGGGCCAGGCGTTAGGGTATGTGTTCAGTGGATTATCCTTAATTAGTAAATTAATTTTGGTTTTGATGTATGGTTTGTGGTGTACGCGGGATGGTGTGACGAGTAGAGCAACCACGGGACATCAGAGACATGTGTGCGAAGGACTCAAGCCAAGATGCAAGGGCCCTGGGTGCAGAGCAACGTGGCAATGGCCCAGGGGTGACATATGAACGTGGGTAACCAAGCATTAGGAAATCTTTAGAGGATTGGAGTGAATATTGGTACAAAATCTACCGTTTGACCTAATCACGGTAAATAAGGTAAGTATCACAAAGGATCGGGAAGTATCAGTTCGGTTGAGATAATTAAGGAAGATAAATCTTAATTAATAGAAGGGATGCAACTCACTTTTTAACCAGCCAATAGAGAGGGAGATGTCTAGAGAGAGGGCATCCTATTGGTGGCTCATATTTGGCAGTTTCCTAGTTGTGTAGGGAACTAGAGTTGATAAGGAAGTATCCTAACTAAGAAGATTGCAACCTATCTAATTATGGGATAAATTGATGGGCGTCCTAATTATGTTTGAGGAAAGAACTCTCATTGGTTAATGAAGATTTAAGATTAGGAAGGTATTAAATTAGGAGTGATCCTAATTGGAGTAGGAATTGGCTATAAAAGCTAAGGAGGAGGCCAGCCAATGCTTTGCACGCCAAGGCATTGTGACAACTTGTGCAAAACCCTAATTCTTCTCCCCTTCCTTGCCACCTATTCCAGCAACCTTAAACCTCTCCTCTCAACCTCTATTCTCATATGATCGAAGATGTGGAGGCACCGTTGCGAAGGAGAAGGAACAAGCTACGCAAGGAGGTGTAATTTGCCGACTTCCAAGTGGTAGGATGGTTTTTCCTAACCAATCTGATTTGAATTCTTTGCTTCATCCATAGCATGTTTATTTGATGATTCTATTGGCATTATCTCAGTGATAAGAGTTGTGTTAATGTTTGATTTATGAGAGATTCCTTGTTGTTTATCAAGTAAGAGTATTCTTGCTGAGATATCTTGTTTTATGCTTGTGTTAAATGCATATATGCTTCCCTTTGATAGAAATATCTATATGTCATGTCTCTTGAACGTTGGAGGTCATAAAGTTATCTTCTTTACTCTGTAATGTTCTGTTTTAATTGTCCAATATGGTTAAGGGATGTAATAATGATCTTAAAAAAACTTCTTTAGATCAAGGGTGATGCCTTGTGTCTAGTTTAATGTTTTAAACAACAAGTAAAGTCATGAAATCATTAATTCTAGAGTACCAGAGTCTAAGATTACTCTAGGAGGGTAGTAGTTAAGGGTATTAAGGTCATATTATCATGATTAATAAGTACTAATACAATATTACTTATTATAAGCAAGTAATGTCCTCTCGGCCAGAACTATTCTTGTGCCAACAATGCTCAGTATAAAAATCATAATTAAATATAAAAAAAAATAAGACAAATATTCCGTCAGTGAGGTTATAAACTAGACTCATAGGACTATATGTTGCAAAAATTTCAGAGTCAGACTCCTTCTATGTTGACAGTGGGATCAGTCGAAAGTGGGTTGTACAATATAAGACAGTTACTGGAATCAGGGTTTCAAAGCACTAATAAGTACTATTTCGTGCACACTCCTTATTTCTCAAATGGTCCAAGTGTTCTTTTGGTTGTTCTCAGATTGATTATTTAGGCCATGTGATCTCTCAAGGGGAAGTGTCCACTGATCCTTCCAAAGTGGCCGCTATGCTTCACTGGCTGGTCCCAATTTCTCTGAAGAGCCTCCGGGGTTTCTTGGGCTTAATCGGCTACTATCGACGATTTGTGGCTAATTATGGTTCTCTCGCCGCCCCCTTAACCGGCCTTCTCAAGACGGGTGCTTTTGCATGGTCTCTGGCGGCCCAGCAGGCTTTGACACCTTAAAATCAGCTGTCTTCCGCCCTTGTTTTGGCTCTTCTTGATTTTTCCCGGCCCTTTGTGGTGGAGACGGATGCCTCGGGTCATGGGCTAGGCGCCGTTTTGTTACAGGATGGCCACCCTATTGCTTATTGGAGCAAGGCTTTGTCGGGTCACTCCTTGTTGCTCTCAACCTATGAAAAAGAGATGCTGGCTATTGTGCATGCTGTGACTAAGTGGCGACCATACTTATTGGGATGCCATTTCATAATCCGCACAGACCATCAGCCGCTTAAATATTTCTTGGACCAGCGGGTTGCTACACCGGCTCAACAGCGTTGGGTTACTAAGCTCTTTGGATATGACTATGAGCTGGCTTATAAGCGTGGGTCTGAGAACATTGTTGCTGATGCCTTATCTAGTCAAATCGAGCCAGCGTCTTCCTTTGGTATGTCTGCTCCCTCTTTTCCTTTCCTTGTTATAAGGATGACCCTGCGACGGTTGCTATATTGGACCGACTTCAGGCCAACTGTTCTACTGATCCGTCTTTTGTCCTACGGGACGACATTATTTATTGGAAGGATAGGTTATGGGTACCAAATTGTGGCAGCATTCGTCGAACGATTCTAGACCACTTTCATTCTACTCCTACTGCTGGTCATGAAGGATCCTTCCGGACTTATAAGCGGGTCTCCCAATGTTTTCTATGGTGAGGTATCAAGCATGCAGTTCAACGCTTTGTGGCCGAGTGCACGGTTTGCCAGCGCGCCAAGGCTTCAACTACCACCCCTGCAGGCCTCTTACAGCCGCTACCTATTCCGGATCAGGTGTGGGAGGATGTCTCCATGGATTTTATTGAGGCCTTACCGGTTGTTCAGGGCAAGTCGGTGATCATGGTTGTGGTCGATCGCCTAAGCAAATATGCTCATTTTTCAGCCCTGGGACATCCTTATACGCCAAAGGTGTTGCAGAAATTTATGTGCAGGATGTCGCCAAACTACATGGTATGCCACGCACTATCGTTTCGGACCGCGATCGCGTATTTATCTCTCAGTTTTGGCAAGAGTTCTTCATTCTTCAGAATTCGCGTCTCCTCATGAGTTCAGCATATCACCCGCAAACTAATGGCCAGACAGAGGTGGTTAATTGCTGCCTTGAACAGTATCTCCATTGTTTCACGGGTGACAATCCTCGGCGTTGGCTACAGTTTCTTCCTTGGGCGGAATGGTCCTACAACACCGCCTACCATACTTCGACCAGATTCACACCATTTCAGGTTGTCTATGGCCGACCTCCGCCCACATTACTCCATTATGTACCGCAGCGGGCTTCCATCAGTGAGGTTGACTATCTTTTACAGACCCGAGATGATGTTTTGCGGCAGCTGAAGCAGAATTTATCTTTAGCCCAAAACCGCATAAAGCAGATTTATGACAAACACCACAGTGATCGCGAGTTTCAAGTTGGTGATTGGGTCTACGTCAGTTTCCTTCCGGCACGCCAATCTTCTTTATATCAACCTGCCAGAGTTAAGTTAGCTCATCAGTTTCATGGAGCGTATCAAATTCTCGCGCATATTGGTCCAGTTGCCTACCGCCTACTCTTGCCAGCTGATTCGACTATTCACCCCGTCTTTCATGTTTCACGACTCAGGCATGTTGTTGGCGATCCAGCCTTTTTGGTCCCTACTCCACCTCCTACGTCTATTTCTCCCCACTTGCCATTAATTTCAGCTTCCAAGGTGGATTCTCGTCGCGTTTGTCGTTCGGAGGCGCATTGTCACAAAGATTCTTATTGCATAGCAGGGAAGGCCTTTGGAGGAGGCTTCCTGGGTTTCTGAGGATGAGTTTATGGCCCAGTAACCAGATTGGATGCCTTGAGGACAAGGCTAGCAGCGGAGCATGGTGGATTGTTATGTTCCGGCCCATTGTATTATATTATATTATCCGGCCCAGCTTAGGGGAATAGCCCAGCCGGCTTTGCTTAGGGGAGTAGCCCATCTTATTTCTATTATCTGTAATAAGGCCATAGGCCCAATTAAAGGGAATAGCCCAGTGAGTAAATATAACCCATCGTGGGAACTATATATTGAGCTTATACTCTCCTAAATGGATTATGAAGAATTTACCTTAATCCTATACTCCCTTTTCTCCCCTCTCACGTTCTCCCCCTCAGCCAGCCGCCGGCCACCTGAGAGGCGCCTTGCCTCCTTCCTCTGATCTCCCTTATTCCTTTCCCTCTCTTCTTCTCCTTCTACTTTAACCCCATCTTCTCTTTTTCCTAATCCCAAATTCTCAATACTTCAACCCTCATTGCCTCAGATCATCGGGGCATATCAGCTAGATTGGCACTTTGGACACAATTGCCAAGTCTGGACATAAGACAGGGAATAGTGGAGAAAGGGGATTTGTTATATTTATAATGCAAGTGTGTGATAGATTGGATGCTTGTTTAACTGTTGAACTTTAATGATTTGTTTAATGTAATTGTGGAATTGTAATTTATACATAGGCTTAGTCCTGTTGAGTATGTTTATACTCATGCATCCTCGGTAGTGATGCAAGTATCCAACAATTAGATTAGAAGGAAATACGTGAAGTCTACCAGAAAGGATGGTTTCCAATACTTCCGCTCTAAGGAGTATTGATTATAATGTGTAGTCAATGCATTACTATACCATTTATATTTAGTTCTAGCTTGTATGATATGGAAACCCATGAGATGAAGTTTTGTACTATTTATATGAATGAAGTTATTTTAAAATAAAGTGCTTATACTAAAAAGCAACTAGGCACAGTCCAGGTGTCGATTAAAATTGATTTGTTTTTCCACGTAATTGGTCAACTCGGATGATTTATTGATCAAATATTTTATTTTAGAAAACCTGGGACGTGACACTTAGCTTCATGTTTTCTTCAAGTTTGACTCATGCGTAGTGCGGGCTAAAAGTGCTAAGGAGAGTGAATTCTAGAGGGAGAGTGAATAGGACCACAGGTTAAAATTAAACCTTTAATTATCCCCGTAAGGTAGCACTAACTCTTAAGGAATTATTAGCTCAAGTGTGTGTGGAAAATAAATCCAAGTGAGTGAGTAAGAAAGCACACATCAAACAAACAAGATTTATAGTGTGGTTAGAACGCCGAAAATTGGTCAACCCCTATATCCACACTCTTGAAGCACTCAATCCAAAGAGCCCCGACATTCCACTAAATGAGGGTTTAGGTTCTCCCACAACCACTTGCAACCATCCATTTTTCTTTAATTGACCACTAACCAAACATTAGAACCCACACTCACTAAGGGTTACGTAAAACCCATCTCTCTCACCTAAGTATTTCAACCACTTGGTTTAGTCCACTAAGTAGAAAAGAAAAGAGAAGGTTGAGAGTACTTACTCTCACTGCAAGGACCAGATGATCCTACATGCTTACTTGAAGTTGTTTTTCAAGTGTATTGTCCTTCCTCATCCAACCTTTGAATAGACTTAATGCTTCAAAGCTGTTGAGGCTTTTTAGATAGGGGACAATGGTTTCACTAAGAATTTTCCTACGTAGTTAGATGAAATAATTACCAATGAGGCTTTGATCTTCTCTCAAGGATCAAGAATGTCAATCCATCGATTTTCCAATAAAGAACCGGAGAGAAGATTAAAATAGCTCAAGACCTTTGGGTAGTATACAAGGTTAAGCACAAGGTCAAGAGGGTTTGAGGTTCTAAAAATTGTTCCAATACGATCCAAGAACCGGTGGCTTAGAAGTCTTGAATCTCTTCCAGTGATTTCACAAAGAAACCTTATGACCCTTTGAAAAGAAGGAAGAGAGGCAAGACATCATGTTGTGGTTTCAAAATGATATTCCAATGGGAATGTAAAAACCATTAGCGAGAGATATTCCTAGTCCTTCCGGTGATCACAAGGGCGTCTTCATGACTGAGATCTAAGGAGGGAAAGAACTATTGAGGTTCATCTCAAGGCTCTCCACAAGATATTCAAGGACGATGGGAGAGATGTCTCATACAATACCCAATAGGGGGTATTTATATAGGGATGAGACCATCTAGGATAAAGACATTATCCTAGTGAAGTGAGTTCACTCGGTGAAATGAGTTCCTTTGAGTCAAGAGAACTCATGGTAGTGAAGTGAGCTCTTCTTAGACAAGAGAGCCCATTCTAGTGAAGTGAGCTCATTTTAGACAAGAGAGCCTATCCTAGAATGACATTAACTAAGGGATTTTCTAACTTGGGTTTTGAGGTAGGCTAGGTGGGCTTAAGATTTTACAACATATAGGCCCAACCATAAGACAATGGTAAGCAAGTCATGGGCTTGTGTCTTTACTTTATACTTGGGCTTGTGCCTTCATTCCACACATGTGCTTGTGTCTACATTGCTGATGTTGCCATTATAGCTCATGCTATTTCAGTTCATTTCAGCCCAACAATTTGCTTCTTTGCTGATGATTCCTTTGAGATCTTGTGTCTTGCTTTTCTTCATTTCATCCCATGTAACTCTACTCTGCAACAACTAGGCCGGAGAATATCACTTATTACTATAGCCCTAACACGGTCGCTTGGGAAGAGAAGATCAGTAGAACAACTATAGTATTTCAAGTAGGATGAACTACTCTTTTGTAAGTTTGATTCAGGACTATTTAGGCATGTGTGCATGCCAATTGAATCCGTATTGCAATAATGAGATGCAAATTGTGATCTGTGGATGATCAACCCTAGATTCTAGATTTTACATGTGGTTTGAATAAATAATTATGTATGTGGTTGTGAACTATGATTATGGTTTAGAACAACCAACAAAATCCCAGGCTATTTTAGTCCACATTTGAAGACAATTGCTGATTTATTGTTAAATTGTGATCAAATTTGAAAATGATGTGATTTTTTCATTAAATTACTCTGATTAAAATGAATATTAAAAGTTCAAGTGCGACATCGATTATACATTTAGTTCGATCCACTATGCGGGTGGAACCTTCGACATTATGATTGAAATTACCAAATTATCATGATAATACTAATTCTTGGAGCATGTACTAAGATACTACAAAATTTGTAATTTAGTACAACGTAACAAAACACTTTACACATACTCTTCTGATCTCACATTAATTTTCTATATTAAAATTCAAAATCATTTCGCCATGTTTGACTTTCGAACAACTAATATTGGACAGACATAGTGGTAAATAACAAGGCTACCACCAATTATTTTATCTTTAAAAACAATAAAAACACCAGCAAATAATGCAACTCCATATAGAGGAAGTAACAAAATTTGACATTTTCACTTTATATAAACTTAGTTGACGTATTGATACACAAATTACCCTATAATTAAATAGTTAAAGGTGATCCCTTCTATTGCAAACTTCTTACTGTCCTTAGACGAAGTTTTCTAAGGAAGTATAAAAGTTTTATTTAGGGAAATAACTTAGTTAAATGCTATATATCTGTTTAAAAACTATCATTTATCTTTAACCAACTAGTGTAGCTTAGCTGATGATTGATAAATAAATTAAAATGCTAAGAAAAAAATAATTTACTATAATCGTCATTCATAAGTTTCAAAATTTCTTCTCTATTTTTTTAATTTAATGAATTTTGATTTCAAAGTACTAGTATAAACACTATTTGTTTTCGTAGGCAAGGAAAGTTTTTGTTGTTTTCACAAATTTTCATGGGATTCTATCACCTAAGAATGACTTCTGGATAGAGTTAGAGAAGCTTGATTTATTTTATAATCGGGAAATAGTTTTGCAAGTAACTTATTTGTCATAGCTGACTTTTGTTTCTCTTATACTTTTATTTCTTTTTATTTATGTTTATGTTACGGTTAGTCACAATTCACACTAATTGAAGACTCACAACTTTTCTATTTTGTGTGAGGTTGCCGAAAGCTTATAAAAGGTCATTGCTTATAAGAAAACACAATGTATGAAGTTTAAATAATAGACAAAGAAGCTAAGTTCTTATGCTACAACCGCAAATGTTTCCGGTGCAAAGATTTAAATAGAAATGCTATGGAGTCTCACAATTCATCTTGCCACCAAAAATACCCTTCTCAATGTGAGCACTGCCTTAGCCGGTTTAAGACGATAGTGGAGCAAGAGGCACATTTAGTAGAAGATAGGTGTCCATTGGAGACGGACCTGCTTAGGATGGGTCAACAACACAATTGACAAACAAAGGAAGGCTGTTTGTTTTAGTTAAATAGTGTGTTAGTGTATCACTTGCACTTCAGTGCAAAACTTACAATTCTAATAGATGTGTAATTAGAATTTAATAATAATGCTATGTATAATAAAGAGAGTTTCTTTGACTGTATGTGTAGTTTATTTATTTTATTACAACCGCCATAGGCAGTGAACCCACTCACACATGCACATACCCCATATCTAAGTTCTAAGGTGTTGATCTAACCTCAAAATAGATTGTCGATCGTAATATAGTACTTGAGAGTCCAAATGTAGAACCACATGGAATGAATATTAGGAATAATTGAATTTAACCTATACTAGATTTAATTACTTAAAAATAAATATTTTAACAAAGAAAGTTACTATAACAGAAACGATTGATTAAGAAGAAAAGTAAATGAACGTTTTTTTAAAATACTATGACTGAAAAATAAGCCTAGGCATAGAATCCATATAAATCTACAATTATATTCAACCCATTCTAATTCATTAAATACGCATAACAAACATGAAGCTTAGCCTTAAAACAATTATCTAAGCATTGTCATTATCAGTAGAAAACTGGCGATCAAAGATAATAATTATTCATTTAAACATCGACATATATATCCTCATATAATAGTAATCCTAAGGATCAATTGTCTGTGGCACAATAGATAAAAGAATCATGCAATATATAAGATTTAAAAAATTATTAATTAAACTAAAATTATATTATAAAATTTAGGCAAACACAATGCTTCATTATATTTCAATCAACCCTAGTTTACAAGAGATTAGTTACTCATAATAATAAAATAATAAAATCCTGATTTGAAAAAAATCATCGGCCGATTATGTAGCAAATCACTATTCATGGCACTGTTTATAAATGTTGTTAAAAAACATTGTTCATCATCTTTCTCCATATGTTATTGTAGCAAAAATTTACTATAGCAACATGAAAATTAGCCGGCAAAAAAACCTCCTCTTTTCTTTCTCTGGCCAACATTTCTCCTTTCCCCTTTCCTCTTGTCTCTGTTCTCTCCTTTTATAGCCGTCCTGATTCAAATCCATGCCAATCCAAACACCTTCTCCATCCAAATCCAAGACCATTTGAGTTTATCCAACTCCTGTTTCTGCACGATCGAATACAAACACGGCTCTACTACGATCATGACTCCTTTTAGCAGGCTTCCAAATTGAGGACAAGCGAGACCGAGCCAAATCCATTCCCGTGCATGGCTTTGCTGTTCCGATCAATTCAAGCATATCCAAGTCAATTTCTTTCCAACTCCAAGATGCTTCTGATGAGAAGAATCCCAGGCCAAACTAGCACTATACGAGTCGATGATGCCTCTCCACAATTTGCCTTCCATTTCCCAAGTGAAGTCCCCTGTTCTAACGACCTCTTTTTTCCGAATGCCCGAGCAGAGCTCGAGCTATTCTTTTTCCTTTTTTAAAAAAATTTATTTGGGTTAAAACCCGTCTTCTTATCCTACACCATCCAATCTCACTCTACGTCTCTTTATTCGAAATCAGAAACCGTCATCTCTTCTAATTGCTAATCAACGGCCCTGATGAGTTCTGACTTTGATCTTCTGCTTTAATGTATTTTGGAGCTTTTAAAACCCGTTTAAGCTTTTCTAACCCTCGAATCCTCTATAACTTGATCTCTTTACATATAACTTCAGCTGACGAGCAATAATTTTACAATCTGCAACTCGAGCTCTTAAAATCTACATAAAATTAAACTCAGTCTTAGATGCGCAATAAAATATAATTCAATTAAAATGATTAATGCATCTGAATTAATCAATTAAAACAAATTAAGTATAAAACTCCTAATTTTTTGTTTAAACTAAATAATTACTATAATTAACCTAGATAACTCATAATTAGGGCTAAAAAATTAAGGTATTAAGGTATATAATATTTGTAAATTATGCGTTTATTAGATGCCCTTTTATAAGTGCCGCCTGGGTCCGAACTTGAACCGGGGACGTCTCCACGAAAAGTGGAGAGAATTACCATCACGCCAGCAGGTGTTTGGGCTACTGTATGTGTAATTGACCCTTGAATGCATAGACGACATGTATAATAAAATTAATAAAGAATATGCCTGTTATCAAGACTCACAAGTCTTTTTTAGGGTTTTGATTAAGTATTTACGTATATTACTCTTCGGTTGGCCCAACACGTTTGTGCCGTTGTCATTGTGCATCAATTGATGGGCGGTACGAGAAAAAAAAGGTTATGGGTGGAGATATAAAATAGATCACATACTAATGTTCACATGGATGTTATCGATTATCAATGCACCAGAAGGGTATAGATACGCTCTGTATGAGCAATAGAATTCGTAGGGAGTAGAGACTACAGGATTGTCCCTTGGGCAGTTGGGTATCATTATGTGTTCCGTGATATTGTGTTTTGATTCCGGGAAACATTCAGATAAAAAAACATGGATTAATTAGTCCAAAATTGAATGATGCATCATCGTTGTTTTCCTTTCAGTATGACTGTATGGTACATAGATCAATAGAACCTAATTTTGGAGCAAGATCACATTCTAAGCTGGTTTTTTGAGCCGTTTGGTGTACAAATCAGAGCCTACGTTGATTTGAATAGAAATCTAACATGGAAAGAGGCTCTAAAATTTGCCATTATTGAACATCACAGAGAGCAAGATATAATCACATATATCGAAAACTTGTTTCCTATTTGAAATGTTAATATGCGGAGGGGCTCTCGCTCATAGGCGTGTGCTGAGGCATCATGCGCCATCAGATTGAGATCCGATAGCAGGTAAGACGAGCGTTACTCTTTTGTGAATGTGGTAGTTAATGTGCATGTAAATGTGATACTGTATAATACTTGTCACTGGTATCTTCCCCTTGCTGGTATAAACTTGAAAATATTGGTTGCTACATTGTAGTTGTGTGATGAGAAGCCAGTTGCCTTTCTTCTGGTCATAAGGACTTGATATGCATGTTGGTTGCCTTTGTGAATCTCTGTCGGGAAAGGGGCTTTTTATCTAAAACTAGAACTGGAGCATGTGCAAGAAGCACGTGACATATTATTATTTGAAGATTTTGGAACTTGAACATATCAAATTATATAACCAAAATGGCCATTTTCCATTGAAAATACCCAATACTCCATAAGATCTCGTAGATGAGAGAGATATAAAGAGGATTTCGTTTTATATACGATGATAGGATATGATTATGGGGACCGGTTTACACGAGGCCCATCTCATGTAGCTTGCACGACCCAAGCCATCACCATACATCAGATCAAGATCTAACAGCAGGATTCGATACTGCTGTTAGATCTTGATCTGATGGCTCAATATACTCGGGCTCATGTAAGCTGCATGAGACTGATCTCATTTAAGCTTTTCCCATGAGAATGTGGGTACGAAAATTTGTTTAGATAAGAAAATCTTACCTAATATTGTTACCTGTTTTCTAGGAGCACAATGACAACAATTAAGGATAATGTGGCTATTATGACTTGTAATAAGGAAACCCATTAGCCAAAAAAAGGAATCCACAGTAGTATAATCCCTCAAGACTAATCCACAGTAGTAAAGAATAGTCCCTGTCAAATAAGATTCTCGTTGAGACCCAAAAAAACTAATCCACTGTAGCAATACCAAGCTGCCGGTTAACACAACTTTAATTCTTGGCAATTTTTAGAGCACATAATCATATTAGTACAAATCTAGGCTCCTGTGTTCTTGTCCCACATCAATAATCACCTTGGACACCGAAGGACCATTTCCATTCCTCTCTATCTTGGAGTGTCGTGTTATCTTGGACTCCTAGATATTGCGCTTATAAACGATGGCCGTGAAACTCATGTATTCTAACTGAGTTGAGGAATGCAAAAATGGTGTATCTGCATTGCGCTCAATGGGCGAATTGCTTTAGGAACCCATTGCCAAATGGTATAAAAATTATAGGCCGTCAATCAGTTCATAAGAGAGGGGTTGCTGACGAACTTTCTTTGGCTTTGGCTTCGAAAAGTAAAAAGCCTGAAAATTTTCAAGCTAGAAAAGTCTCTGATTGTGAAAAAGTCTATTTTTGCATCTAGGTTTGGTGAAGTCTAATTTTCATAAATGCAAGTTAATTTTAATATTTAAATTTAATCCCTATGTAGGATTTTCAAAAACTCAAGGTAATCCCTATTTAGATACCCCATATCGGTAATTAATCCCTAGATTATTACTAGTTATATCAATGGAAGATTTTGTGCACCTATAAAATAGGAGGTTTTAAAATAGGTGTTTTGTGCGCCTAGAAAATAGGGAAAGATTTCGTTCCATGTAATCGTAAGTCAATCCCTATTTAGAAATACCGTAATTTAAAGATTAAAGGCTAGTTTATGTCTAAAATCATTACACCTCAATTTTCACTGGCCATCAAAAGCATTCGCCATCTTTGTAATAAAAATTCACATTCTGCTCGATACATATATATATATATATGAAAAAACAAGTTCCAAATTCTGCTGCCATAAGAAGCCCTTAGAAATGGATATTTCCATCCAGTAGAACCAGTACGTTCAACTATAAGATTCCAGTACCAGCCTTCAACCGCATTTATATTCCACAATAAAAAACGACTTTGACAGTGTTTACAACTCGGATAAAACTTCAGTATTCCGATCATCATACATGCGTATATTTCTTGCTATTCAAGTTAATGCTACAGATTTGAAAGAATGAGAAAACCTAGTATATAACTGGAAGCACATCTTCATCTAGGTCAAGCACTTAGGCTGACTATTTCTCTTCCACCTTACCAAAGTGAAAACATAAAACTCATTCCAGTTGTCGAATTAACCTGGATTATCACATCATCTGAACTTCTGAGTTAGTTGTTCGAGTGAGAAAAAAAATCCACAATATGACAACAGTTTAGCCGCCAATGAAACCCAGCCGGTGAAGAATGATGGCCAAAATAAGCATGCAAATTGCAACAATCATGCCAGGTTTTCCCAGTAGCCAATTCTTCGTCTTCCTAGCACCTTCAGCTGTCCTTTGAATACGGTCAGCCCATCTCATCTGCAAAAAAGAAGATATTAACGTGAGTTCATGCATGCAAAAATGAAGGGAAAATTTGGTGCCACACAGTGCAAGATGGGCATCCAATTAATTTGCACTGGCAAATTTATAAATTAGATTACGCAATGCTTGCAGGTGTAACATTCGGAATTAGTTTTATGCATGATAATTAGGATGTTCTGTAATGAGATAAAGAGTAGAGTCAGTCCTTGAACCTAATGTCTGCGCACTCATAAAATCTTATCAATATTCACATGTCCCTTGCCCAGCTATTCTGAAGTCAGCAAAATCAAATTAGCAGACCACTCAGCTTAACTATGCACAAAATGAACATCCATAATCCATGTGGGATTGATTGATTCTTTCCCTTTCGAAGTTATGTTGCTGATTATCAAATTGCATACATCATAATGACCCAGTTTTTCAATCTTAGAGATCAAATACCAAAGTTGCAATAAAATAAAAGAAAAATTAGAGAAATCTCCAAGAGATCTCATAGAATTTTAGGATGTAAACACTTATCTAATATATGCATATGCATTACATCCATAATCCTATGGGACTAAAAGAAAGGACTCAAAGAAAATTAAGAAAAATATAGTCCTCAGGCACTTTTAGTTTCTTGCTATCTGCAATCCAAAAGCTGGTCATTCTTTTTCCTGCTCGAGAAAATAACATTTCACCAATAGTCACCCCATAATCATAATCATAATCATAATCCATTAGCGCCTTTTCCCAATTATTTGGGGTCAGTGATATGGATCTTACGACTCCATTCAGGCATGTCCTTTTTTATTAACTCCATCCAAGTTCTCTTAGGTCTTCCTCTCCTTCTTTTGGCATCATTTACATGCACCCCATAATACAATTTTTAAATATACATTGCTGGGAAATGAAATATGCCTTACTATATACATATTCTTAATTCCTAATTATTAACTCACATTGCGCTTATTATCTTGACACAGAATCCATGTGATTCGACCTATTTATCCATCAAACTATACCAATGTTATTAGGAATGAGTTGGATTTTTCCCCCTTTTCTTATGAGTGTATTCCCTAATTTGGGCTTCCACTTTAATTAGATAATTCAAAAAAAAAATTGGATCATTCAGGTAATACAACTATATCATTTACAGCACCATGTGCATTTCATTTAAATTGTTGCAATTTTCGGTTTTAGGAAATTTTCAGCACTCCCACATTTTCGGATTAAACATTTAGATTTAGATACTCAAACGAAGTTCACAGCACTCTGCAGTTTAATCATGAATCATGTGTTAAACCAAAATTAAAGAATAAATAATAAATACGGTTAGTGGTGAAAGTCAAAGCTAGGAGCTTGCTGTCAAGGGCTTTTATAATTGTTAATTTGTCAAAATTAAAGAATACATAACTTCCCACAAGGCATTTTGATGCTTATTTGCTCCCATAGATGCAGCCATATAAATCATCTCTCTTATAATTGTTTATATGTTACCTATGTCAACCACATACTTTCATAATTTGTGTTGCTAAATAATTTGAACAGGTCTATATGGTGGAGCAGAATAGGTGCCACTTATTCTAAATAGTTTGGTGTATGGTGCATTGCTGGTGACCCCTAGCATATTGCAACTATCTATTCCTCTCTCAAAAGTGGCTAGCAACTTTGTAAAATTTTCTTGCCGGCGTTTGATCTCCCAAAAAATTAGTTCCTTCACTAATATTAATTGACATTGACATTTCATGCTTGTTTTCTTGACTAGAGCATGTTCAACATCGTCATATGAATCTAGTGAATTACAGACAAGAGTCCCATTATAGGCGCCCGGGCTCACACGAATTCATACAGGGGCAGACAGGATTGAATCACCTGCCAGCCCCTCAATTAATGTGCACCGTCAGAACGACTCATAGTGTTTCGTGGCATGGGCATACAGGTTTGAATCACCTGCCAGCCCTTCGATTAATGTGCACCATCAAAACGACTCAGTTTTGGGGCATGCCACAGATTAACTTCTTTAAAGATGATTTCTTTTCAACATATTTTAAGGCCATAGTTCGAGGACAAGAAGTATTCATATCTTCCCTCAATGTATTTACATAGAGAGGAATCTAATGGGAAATCTCACATATTAAGAACAACATTCCTCCCACACCCACCCGTCAGTCAATTCTATAAGCGCAAATTGCATCTAATATATAAAGAAGACAGAGACATGCAATAAATCTAACAGTGCAAACAATGTCTTCAAAGATTCCGAGGCATAGCAGTATCACAAGAAAATTTTGTTTCAAGCGCAAACCATAATGCCACCAACAAAACCCGGCAAGTTCAGAAAGAGAGACTTAGAAAGCAAAAGTTCAGAATTAGGATCAATGATTCGAACTCTGACCAGTTAAACCAACTTCTCACGACAATCAATTTAACAGAAGGAATCTTTTCCAGGAGGTAATACCGTTAAGAACCTGATGGGCTTTCTTAAATAAACAAGCAAGTAGCAGATATGTTCAAACATAAAATAATGAACTACCAGAAGAAATGTGGAAACGTTACCATTTTATCCAAGGCATCTGGCGATAAAGAAGACATGGCCTGTTGAGCTTTTGCTGCCTCCTCAGGTGACATCTTGATACCAAAACGTTGACTCATGTCTGACATCATGTCTGGGCTCATATTCTTCATCATAGTTGATAACATCTGCCAAAGACATATGACACATAGGTTATCAAGCAAATAAAACGAATATCATATAAAAGAAACAATAAATACTTTAGAAAGGTGTAATGTTAAACACACCTCCCTCATAGCTGGATCTTTCATGGTATTTCTAATTTGTTCCTGCATGTCATTATTTGGATTTGGAAGATGCGATTTTGAAGCAGGATGAATTCGCAAATTTGAATGTGAAAAACTAGAACTGCTTTCAGCAACATCAGAACCTCCCCTTTGTCTGCTATTAGATGGAGCCATTGTTTGATATGGATCCTTACCGCTCAAAGAAGCAGCAACTTCAAACATTTTCTGCAGTTCTTCTGGTGACATCTTACCAATCATTTCAGAAGCTGTCTTAAGCATGTCAGGCGACACTTTTGAAGCCTGCACATGGTTTCCTCCCATCTCACTCATAGAAGAGGATCCCATTTCCAGCATCTTCTGAAGTTCGTCGGGGGACATTCTGCTAATCATTTCAGAGGCTGACTTAACCATGTCAGGTGCCCCTTTATTCGATGGGCCCGCTGTTTGATATGGCTCCTTGCCTTGCAAAGAATCAGCAGCTTCAAACATCTTCTTTAGTTCTTCTGGTGACATCTTACCAATCATTTCCGAAGCGCTCTTAAGCATGTCTGGTGACACTTTTGAAGCCTGCATTTGTTTTCCCCCCATCTCACTCATAGAAGATGCCATTTCCAACATCCTCTGAAGTTCTTCAGGGGGCATCTTACTAATCATATTAGAGGCTGACGTAACCATGTCAGGAGATATTTTACCAGCTTCCCTCAAGGAAGCTAGAGGATCAGCACTGGAACTTGACATGAAATTCTCAGACGACCTGAAATGTGCACCAAATTAACTTAAATTTTACATTTGACTCTTGGCACTCATACTATATACTCCCCCATCCGGATTTATTATTAGCAAAAGGTTTTTTACAAGAACTAATTTCAGTTCGTTTTGGAAAACCTCATGTTAATAATTCCAGACGGATGGAGTACTAACAAAACAAGTCAAGCATTGCTTGGCTCAAGATTGGCTTAGTTTTAGGCTCAGGCTTGGTACAATGAGTTGAACTATTCGTTTACACAACAAAAACACACCTGACTGTTTCTGACTTTTTCCTCAAGCTTCCTGAACAGTCAACATTATTATCATGACCTGTCATGTCCTCCTTGCTCTGACTCTGAGAGTGTTCAACAGTCTCATCATGCTGTGTCACAGTGCTAGCTGATGATATCTGGCCCACATCCTCATCAACTATTTCTTCAATCACCAATCCTGCACAGTCAAATGTCATAATTAATCTCCAAAGAACACTGCTAAACAAGTAAAACTAAACCAGTTGTCAACGAAAAGAAATATGAGACATGCCTTTAGAAATGTGTCGGAATCCACATTTAGCGAATTTTTCTTTTGTGTCTCTGCACAAGGAATGATTGTCAAATGTCCAGGAATGTGTCTATATATAAAGTAAGCCTTAAAGAAAGTTGGGCAGTTCTAGCCCTCTTCCTAATATAAAAAGTTTCGCATGAGCTAAAAGTACCTTAAAACATCTGCGATAGTTTCATCATCCGGAGAAAGCTCATGAGCGCTAGTTAAATCAGATATTGCAGCCTGGTGAAAAAAAAATCAATAACTTCCATAATTCTTAGCCGAAAGAAGAAAAGGATGAAAGGGTAAAGGGATTAACCTCCAAGTTTTCAATTTCTTTATATGCTTGACCTCTGCGGTAAAGAGCTTTCACACTCTTCTCGTCCGATGCTAAAACCTATTGCAAAACAAATCAGTAAAACGAAAAGCAGCAGCATAATTTTTTTTTAAGGTACTACAATAATTAAGGAGTTATTAGCAGGGACACCAGTCCCACCATGCGCAGAACAGAACCAGAGAAAACTCATGCTCTTTACCAATGAGGCAAAGTAGAAGCATTAGCTGCTCTTCATCTTTGGTCAATCATAGAAGTGCGCACTCCACTATACAAACAAAGTCAAAAATACACTAAAAATTGATACCAACAGAACATAACAAAACCTTTGCAGAGCTGTTGATTCTAATTATAGCTTTCTTGTTCTAGTGATGAGAAATTTCAAATTTCCCTAAAAGCCTAAACGTCAAACTTTCAAAATTTACCAATATTTTCCAAAACAAATCTATTGATGAATTTTCCTTCTAGATCCTGCATACTTGCTACATTTTATATAAATTTTTTTGTCCTATTACCATCTATTCCATAAGGCAACGACCTTACTCATTTTCCATATTTTTTCTCACTACATTATATTTCAGCTATACTCTCACAAGTATTCAAATTTATATGAATAAGATCAGGTGACTTTTTCGCCCAAGCGGTTAAAACAAGGTCCCAGCAAGTGCCAAAATTACATACAAATAGAACAAGAACCCAGCAAAATGACTACTAATCCCAAACTAAATGTACCTAGTCAAAGTACATTAGAATTTAAGACTTTTCTAAACCTCCATTCATTTGATTTTCTTTTGACACATAATCAAGTAAGAGACATCCAAGTAAAACAATTAAGTCAGAGAAATGTTTGAGAAGAAAACCTGAGAGCCTTCTTTTATACAATCCTCATACTGCCCTGTTTTCAAGTAACATGACATCAAGTTGACAGAGCATGCCAATGAGAGTGTCCTTCCTTTGGAAGTAAGCAAGTTATTAAGGTTGTTTTTTGCCTAAACATGAAGTAGAAAAGATTAATGTACCAATAACATGCACAAGACATTTTCAAATGCAAGTGTGATTGTGCATGATTGTGCCTTCATATGTGCATGCATGTGTGTGTTATGCATTCACATGTGGCTGTGTGCTTTTGTGTGTATGTGCGTGTGTCTGTTGGAGGGTGGGGTGGATGGGGGAGGTGTCATGTGAATGAGAGAAAGAGGTGACTGACATACAAGCAAATATTTCTGCGCAGCTTCCCTGTACTTCCCTTGACCATGAAGGTTATTTCCCTGCCAAATCAAAAATTCCAGAGGTGATTCATTACATTATGGAAAAAAAATAATATGACCTCAGCTCCGCGCATGTGGAGTGAGCCGAAGCTCAAACTATCGGTTTAAAATCTGACAGTCCGGTTTTTAGGAGGGGGCAGGTGGGTCCCTGCCCTTGTAGTATGGAGAACTGTTGCATATTGAAATCCAGCCTTAACCCTTAAAAAGACTGAACATAAAATGCCTGTCAATAAACCATTTCCTAATTTTTTTATTATTCAGCCTTATAAGCCATCAGTACTGATCATTTGGCAACATATGGATTATCCACACAGCATAAACACAGACTAAATTACCTGCTTCTTAAGCATTTCAGCTGCATTCAAAATGTACGAAATCTCAGCATCATTACGGGCCCGTATGGCTGCAATCTCTTCGGGACTGGAATTTGCCATCCTCTCAGCCATCTCAGCCATATCCTCAGTTCGAGCATACTTCAGTTGCTCAGATGCTTTCTTGACATCTTCCGGCCTAAAATCCTTCAACCCCTCAGTGGCCAATTTCACAAGCTCGGGATTGGACATCATCATCTATAAAAACACAGACAATGATCCAGGTAACTGATAACTTCTTATAGTTCACAAAACTTAACTCCCAACCTCATGCTTGTTAAGTGCTTGAGTATTTATTTTTCATGTAATCTAATACAATTGATGTTTTCCGTAGGGAAGGACTATCCTAATTTGGGTTAACAAAGTTGACAATAGTGGAAGATAAATATAAGATGGAAATACATCTTTCACGGAAGAAAAGCAAAAACTTTTCTAAAGATGTTAGATTTCAAAGGACACCAGTTGCATTTGACAGTTCATGCGGTTAGCTTTCTAAAGCCACCAACAGTACGTTGATCAGAGGTCTGAGCAGAAAGTTATGCACCTCGCAAAATGATTGCACAGTGCAGAAAGTTGCAGAACCTATCTATCGGGCACTAAGGGCGATAGGTTGGTTCTGGAGATTAGCATGGAGATGAGACTTTCAAAATCCAATTTCAGATATAAGAAGATGCAATTTCCATCACCACAACTTATTCACCTCACTCCAAGATTTTAAATGACAAACAGTACCAAAAACTCTAATGAATCCACACAAACATTGACATTTGTCTCCCTTTCCAAATCCAAATTCCAGATTATGAGAAGACTCAATGTCAACAAAATTCACCTCATCTTTATTTTCAAAATTTCAGCATCATTGAAAAAACATACACCCAACATTGCAATGTATTCACACAAATTTTATAGACCGGAATTTCAAAAGAAAAAAACAGTAACCCAAAATTGCAATAAATTCGCACAATCGTAAGATTATTAAACCAAAATAGTGTAATATAGTGTCCAACTTTAACTCAATTTCCATAAATTCACCGCATTTTTCTTCAAGTTTTCACACAATCGTAAGACGCCTCAATTTCCAAATCCAATTTCCTAAAGTCTGATAGATCTGTAGTAGGCAGCAACATCTTGTCCAACTTCAACTCAATTTCACAAATTCACCTCATTTGTCTCTTCAAGAGTTCAGAAAAATTACAAACCCAAACAGATACCCGAAACTGCAATGAATCCACACAATCCTGAGCAGTGATCAAACCAATTTCAAAAACAAAAATCCAGAAACCTGCTGCATCCTAGCCAGCTGGTCAGGGGGCATGCGGCTCATCTGCTCCTGCGCCAGCCGCATCATCTCCGGATCCATCATCAAGCTACTCATCCCGTCCATCGTGTCCTTCAAATCCCTCCTGCACAACTCCGGCGGTTTCAAAATTCAAAAAAGAATCGGATTCTGGAGAATCGGTTCTAGAAGAAGAACTGGAGAAGAAGGTGGGTGGGTCCTATCTGTCTTTCAGGTATCTCCCCACTCCGCCGTACCACGTCAGATTTAAATCAGATGCTTTATTTTTTTGATAAGCTTGCCCCCACATATTACTCCTTTCAACCCAAATATTATTTCTGGATAATACCCTTAATTACTTAACGCTAACCCTTCTTAATGACTGACCGCCCTATTGGCGACCTTACGCAACCTCCGAGGATCACTGTTGATTGTAGTAGACCAGAGGCAAACCACAAATTCAAACTCAACTTGTTCATGGCGAACTATCGAACGTTAATAAATTTAAAAGAAATTACGTCGTGAGTGGTGATAAATGGGATAAGTAGGGTAGGGACTAGGGAGATACTTTAGAGGGGTGGAAAAATATGCACCTTTATGTTAGAGGACACAAGAACAGAGCAGGGGCGGATGCAGGAATTTTTGTTAATGGGGTCATAAGTTAATGCAATTGTAAAGCATTCTTCTCTATAACAAAATAACTAGGCTAACAACAAAGATGTACTAAAATATAACACACAAAAATTAGGCAAATATAAGTGATTGTGATAAATTATTAAAGTGAAGATTACATGCGTTTCTACAAATAATGTCTTCTAACAATCTCTAGATCATTGGGATGAAAATAAAAAATTGGAGTTCGTAAACCAGGATCTTCTTTAAGTACATCTGTATTGACTCTTTACACATGTTTTTGATTTTTTTTTACTTTGATCCTCAAAACTGTTAGAAGAAGATGGTGTAGAACCAAGACACTCAAACTTTCTTTTAACAAATTTATCCATTACAAAGACTTGTTATGAGAAAACAACAAACATTCACATCCTAGTCTCCTTTTTCGTTTATGATTTTTCAACAAAAGATAAACACAATATTTTTATATCAAGAATCATAGACAAAAGAATCTAATTAAAATAGACATCAAATAACTTTGAGTGCACATTTAAACGCAAAACTTGGATACAATAGCACGGTAGGAGTGAATTTAAATAATTAATCATATATAAAAAAAATTAAATATATAAATGAATAAACAAGGAATCACAATAAGTCCATATGCATAAAAAAACACAGAAATTAAGATGGTGTAAATTGCTAAAACCCTTTCAATAGATGTGTCACACCCAAAAAATCGGTACGTTAAATAAAAGTTTCTATTTTAGGAAACTGTTCTAAAATAGGAAAGCTTTGTTTCGTGATGTGATGTCTGGTTGTGCAATGTGTTTTGATGTGTTACTTGACTTTTATGATGTGGTATGATTCGATAATCGCATGACTAATAGCAGAAGAAAACCAGGACACAAGGGTTGGTCCTGGTGCCAAGGTCTGAGAACACCTGATGCCAGGAGTGAGGCCAGCGTCAGGGCATGTGTTCAGTGGATTACTCTTAATTGGTAAATTGAATTTGGTTTTGCACGCGTGTTAATGTAACGAGTAGTGCAACCGCAAGACGTCAAAGTCATGTGCTCGTAGGACTCAAGCCAAGATGTAGGACTTGGGCACTGAGCCACATGGCACTGGCACAGGGGTGACTTATGAACGTGGGTAACCTTGCCATAAGATGATCTTCAGAGGATTGGAGTGAGCATGAGTCGGTTGGAATGAATCTTGGTGCAAATCTACGGTTTGATCTAATCGCGGTAGAGATGGTAAGTATCGCGGAGGATCGGGATATATCAGTTCGGTTGGGATAATTAAGGAAGATAAGTCTTAGATAAAAAAGAATATAATTATTTCACTTTGTCTCAGCCAATAGGAGGGAGACGTCTAGAGAGAGAGGGCGTCCTATTGGTGGTTTCTTGTTTGGTAGTTTTTTAGTTGTGTAGGGGACTATAGTGGATAAGGAATTATCCTAACTAAGAAGATTGCAAACCTATCTAATTATGGGATTAATTTGCCAGGCATCCTGATCATATTTAAGGGAAGGATTCTAATTGGTTAATTAGGATTTGAGATTAGTAAGGTGCTAGATTAAGAGTTATCCTAATTGGGAAAGGCATTGGCTATAAAGCCAAGGAGGAGGCCAGCCCATGCCATTACACGCCAAACCCTTGGACTACTTGTGCAAATCCTAGCTTTTCCTTCTTCTTTCCCATCAACTCCAGCAGCCTTCCATCTCTTCTTTCACCCATATCTCACGTTGAAACAAAAGAGTAAAGGCATCGTCGCGGAGAAGAGCGAAGGAGCTACACGTTGGAGTGCATTGTGCACACATCGTGTTAGTAGGATGGTTTTTCTTAACCAATCTGATTTAAATCCTTCTACTTCATTCTTAGCATGATTATTTGATGATCATATTGATATTATTTTAATGGTAGAGGTTGTATTAATGTTGATTCATGAGAGATTCCTTGTTGTGTATCAAATAAGAGTATATATGTGGGTATGCCTTGTTTAATGCTTCATGCTAGTGCATACATACTTACCTTTGATGGAAATATCTATATGGTCATGTCTCTTGAAAGTGAGAGGACATAAAGTTCTCTTCTTTATTCTGTAATGTTCTGTTTTAATCATTCAATACAGTTAAAGGATGTATTAATGATGTTAACAAACTTCATTAGATCAAGGGTGATGCTTTGAGACTAGCTTAAGGTTTTAACAGCAAGTAAAGTCATGAAATCATTAAATCCAAAACATACCAGAGTCTAGAATGACTCTAGGAGGGGTGTAATGATGAATATGTATTTTATTATCTCCTAAACTTATGTTTCTGCTAGTGTTTGATTAGAATTTCTACTACTTTAATATAATTTTTGGTTTTTGTAGGAAACAAGAGTAATACACAGGAATGAGGTGAAAAGTAACTCAAATGGTTAAATAATCATAACTTTACATACAAATGTCTGATTGGACTGGTTCAAGCTTCATGTTAAAGTGTTAAAATTCAAGAAGTCAGCTTTCCAACGCCACAAACTACTCGCAATTCAAAGTTCAGAGTAGAAAGTTATACCATTTGAAGTTTATGAATAATAACTACAATTGATCGGCCATTCAACGCGATCGATCGCCTCAGCCGCAAAAGCAGTGTATTGAAGGAAACGATCGATCGGCACTAAAACGATTGATCGTATCTACTGGAATTTTTTATCAGCGCAAGACAGTAACTACAATCGATCGTATTTGCCTTGATATTCTCCAGATGGATTGAATCCCAGTAATTTAGTTAAAAGTTCATTGCTTTCTTAGTCTATAATCGACACTGTTGCTTTCCTTTGAATTTGGTAAAATATTAATCCGTCCCTGAGGTTCGACAACCCTATTTATACTCACTGTAGTACAATTACTTTGTGCACTTGCAAGGGTTTTAATTTTAAACGATCAAGTTTTTGGTGCAGTTGCCGGGGATGGCACAATAGTTTACTAAATTCTTAGCATAGTTAGTTTTAGAGTAGTTTAGTTTAATTACTCTAAACTAATAGCTATTGAAAAGAAATCAATTTCAATAGCTTAATTGCCTTCTTCTTTTTCTGCAGGATTAAGAGAGGACGCTAATTTTCGTCATCGTTGGAAGGGCCATCCCTTCCCACTGTTTGCACTCTCTTAACCTTCTTTTAGAATAATTTGGGTTCTTCGTGTTTTCCATTTTCTTTGTGGGATTGGAAGACATGCTAGTTGTCGCTATTAGGCTGCTAGTTGTCGCTATTTAGGATTGATGATTGCTAGTTGTCGCTATTAGGATTGCACAGGTTTTGTTTGATTTTTATTGTGCATGCATGGTCGTCGCTCCCTGAACCCCGACCTTGCCTTTGATCCTGATCCTGAGCGCCTATATAGAATCTGTAGAACTCCTAGCAAACCAATCCCTGAAATTCATCCAATGACAGACAACATGAACCTTGGAGGTGGGAATGGCCTAAATCAGAATTCACTAATGCCTCATGCCCGTACCTTGTAAGACTACTACCGTCCCACTGCCTACACCTCCCCCTCCTGTATCCTACTTCTTGCAACCGTGGCTAATTTTGAAATTAAGCCCAACATCATCCAGATGCTGCCCACTTACCATGGCCAACTAATTGAGAACCCCTATAGGTACCTCCAAAATTTTCTAGAGGTTAACACAACCTTTAAACTTACACTGTCTGATGACCAGGTGCGCCTTAGGTTGTTCCCCTTCACCTCAAAAGATAGGGCCAAGGAATGACTATCCTCCCTTGCACATAACTCCATTTCCACTTGGGAGGAACTTCAGGCTGAATTCCTAAAGAAATATTTTCCTGTAGGGCGAACCAACAAAATCCGAAATAAAATTATCACCTTTACCCAACTACCCAATGAACAATTCCATGAAAACTGGGAGAGGATGGAAGCCATACTCCGATCTTGTGCCCAAGTGGCAATTAGTTCAACAATTTCATGACGGTGTGTGCGATCAGCACAAGACCCTAATTGATGCCTCTTGTGGAGGCACATTCATGAAGAAAACCTCGGATGATGCTTGGGATCTACTAGAGGACCTGAGCGTAAACTCTTTACACAGTGCTACCCTCTATAGATCTGAAGGCCATATACCTGGTAGGAATGCCTCAAAAGGAGGCATGTACGATGTTAAAGCTACCACGAACCTAGAACACCAAGTGGCATCCCTTACAGAGAGGTTTGACAGGTTTTTCTCTCAGACTCCACCATATACCCCAACCTCTCAAGATGCTTGTGCCATATGTGCCAGCCCTATGCACACCATAGCTGACTGCCCCTCTGCCTCCCAATATCCAGATCTTGTACAGGAGCACGCCAACTTTGCACAAGGATACCCTATAGCCAATAATCCCAATTCAAATACCTACAACCTGGGGTGGCAAAATCATCCAAATTTTGCATGGACACAACCTAACCAGGGGCCCAATTTTAATCAGGCCCCAAGACAGGAATTCCAAAGCCAATCTCAACCTTATCAACCATCCTCCGCTCCTCAATTTGGCCAATCCAACAAGAAACCATCCTTAGAAGATCAGATGAGCCAAATACTGGCCACCCTAACAGAGACAAAAACCGACCAAAAATCTCAAGCCCAGCTTGTCCATTCTCACACACAGTCCATTGCCAAAATAGAAACCCAATTGGGATAGCTGGCCCAATCCATGAACCATAGGGAAGCAGATACCCTGCCAAACCAACCACAGCAAAACCCTAGAGGACAGTTTGCTGTCGAAGGTTCCTATTGTCCAAATGAGCAGATACAGGCCATCACTACCTTGAGGAGTGGTAAGCAAGTTGATAATCAGATTAGGAACCTATCCATGGGTATTGCGAGTGAAACAACTTCCCCAGATAAAGCTAAATAACCCACTCCTATCATACCTATCTCAGTTAGTCTCCCACTACAGAAGGATGTCCCAGCTGAGCCCACCAATGACAAATCCTATACCCCCGAGCTCCTTTTCCTCAATGCCTCAACCAACCCTCCCTGTTTAGTAAGTCCCACCAACGAATGGAGGAAATGTTAGAGGTGTTCAAGCAGGTTAAGATCAACCTTCCCTTCTTATAAGCCATCAAACAAGTGCCTACGTATGCCAAGTTCCTGAAAGTCTTGTGTACCCAAAAGAGGAAAACTAAATCCCATGTCACCCAAAAGGTCTTTTTGACTAACCAAGTGAGCTCTTTACTGACCAGTGATATGCCACCTAAATTTAAGGACCCAGGTGTCCCTGTTATATCCATTGTCATTAGTGACCATACCATTAGTCGAGCTCTCTTGGATTTAGGGGCCAGTGTCAACCTCCTCCCTTACTTAGTGTATGAACAACTTGGCCTCGGAGAGTTACAACCCACCTTAGTCGCTCTACAGTTAGCAGACCGATCCATTTGTCACCCTAGAGGTGTTATAGAAGATGTTCTTGTTGGAGTTGACCGGTTCTACTTCCTTGTTGATTTTGTCATCTTAGACATGGAACCTGTTGCCAACTCCAAATCCCAAATTCATGTTATCCTTGGCCGCCCTTTCCTAGCCACAGCCGATGCCACCATTAACTGCAGATCAGGGCTCATGAATGTCTCATTCGGTTACATGAAAGTTAAGTTAAACATCTTTAGTGTTTCCCAACAACTCTCGAGTGAAGCTGAGTGCCTTATGATTGACGACCTAGATGGCCTAGTCCAGAAATACCTTCCATTTGCTATGCTTAAAGATGCCCTCGAGCACACCTTTTTCTATGACAGGATCGATAAATATGAGGGCACCGGACCTTGAGGAGGTCCATCACCATTTAGTGGCTGCCCTACAACCTGGACATGTCCCATGGAGACCCCACCCCGACCCTCTCTTTGTGTCTACCGCCCCACCACTTAAACCCGACAGTCTCCTGTCATGGCGACAGTAAGGGTGGGTGGGTGGGAACTAGGGTTGAAACGGCTCTTATCCAACGATGTAGACACGACATCTACAACGGAGAAGAACAAGGGAAATAGAAAAGCTAAGCTAGAGCAAATAAAACTAACCTGAATTTGTCATCTGATAAATCCCATTTTGGCCATAGGCCTTACATATATAAAGAGTAAAAAGACCCCAATACTAATAGAAGTAGTAAATCATAACTAGAAAACACTATTAAATAAGAAATCCTAGTCCTAATAGAAGTAGGAGGCTGTAATTGAGTCCATAACAGACGGTTATTATTTGACCATTTTGTTCAAGTAATATAAACCTTTGATTGGTCTTTCAGAGAGTGTAACCCTATTTTTCTGAGTGATTTATTCTTCATATCTTATTTATCTTCCTAGTGGGTTTTTACATCCTACTGGGTATTTCTATGAAACACTCATGCATCCTCTGATACAGGCTTTAAGGATCAGTAAGTCAGGACTTGCAGCTCGAAAAGGTGGAGCGAATGCGTGGAAGATGTTTTGAAGAATTGCTTTTATTTGTTTTATTTCTTTTGCTAGAACTCTTTTAGTGTTGGCTTTGTGTGCCTGAATTGATGTTTGTTTATTTGACAGTTTTATTTTGTTATGCTATAATAATTTAAGTAGGAATCATTTGCTACATTGATAATGTTATTTGAAGTTGGATAAAGAATTTCTTACTTCTTAATTTCTGAGTTTTGTTATGAGTTCCTGGTGATGCGGCTCACGTTCTTTCGTAACAATGTAATTGTCACGCCCCGAATTTCAAAACCTCGTATAATGCGCGGAAGCACCAACTCATTTAAGGTCATGAGGTTGAAACCCGGGAAGCGACCGAATACTCAATCACACCAAGTTCTCATTCTAGAATGCTTAATCAACGCCTGTTTACAAAAATCTTAAATAATAAAACTACGCTATTACAATAATTCAATTATCACAATTCATCAAACATAAATGCAATTCAGCACGCAGGCTGATTAGTTCTCTATGAACAAGAAATTAAAAACGATAAATAAATCCACTGCTATCAACTTTCCACCATCGAGCTCCTTCGCACGTACCTTGTTAGTTCCTTTCCACTTTGAGTCCTGCATCGAGAGATGCATGAATATTTCGATAGAAATACCCGGTAGGAGCCAAGAAAAACCCACAACATAATAATAATGAAGGAAATGCTGACAAGATGGTATAAAGACACGTTTAGAAAGATCAGGTTGAGCAAATATGGAGTTCACTTACCTAGATAATACTCATCATCAAAGACCATCAACGGTCGAGAATAAATAAACATTAACTCAAATCCCAAACGTACAGAGCGTCGGGAGGAAATAATAATGAATACTGACTCCAAACATACAGAGTGTCGGAGATAACAAAATCTGCTCTCTGCTCAGTCCACTTCCCCTATGGACATCAATACCAGATCATCCTAGAGGTTCTACAGAGGAACCCGGCCATGCGTCTAGAGATGCTGGCCCCATCGTTGCTTACGGGCACAATGGGCTGAGACTGCATACCTTCCGTAATATCATACAGTCTAAAGCGCACGCGTCGCTGTCATCGACTGAACTACAGAGTTTCAATAATATAATCTGAGATCTCGCAAGATCTAGCAATGGCTCGTGAGCATACTATGAATCCAACTAAGAGTGTTCATCAAAACTCTTAGTGGAGAAACAATTTTTATAGAACTGAATCAATCTAGAAATATCAAGAGCTCTCTCATCTAGAGACTCAAACATCAATCTTCCAAAATCTGACTCACCGAGGAGTAAAGTAACAATCTCATTGATACAATCTGAATTGACTCACATAGGAGTACTCAAGAAATACAGTCTGAATTGACTCACATAGGAGTAACCAAAGAATTCTCAATGTTCAATCACAGGATGACTCAAGGCTGAGACTCATCAGAAATAACTCATTAAACACCTTCTCCATGCATAGCTCCAATCAAAACATCATCCATTCTGACAATATTGAGGATTATATGACATTGGTACAAGATGGTAGGGTCTAGGAAACTAAACCCTAACCGAGAATCTAAGATTTCAAGTTTGATGCCAAAGATAGTATATTGGTAGAACAATGCCCCACGAAGGAATGACTCGGTCCAACATAACTCACTCTCTGGATTGGATCAATTACTAGACATTATTGACTTCATCTCTCTGGATTTTATATAGTTACTACAATTTATCATTAGGTATATCACATAGGTTTTAATATAAGGTATAGTTTAAACAACCCGAAAATATACTGTTATCTGCACAACAGCTCCCTTCTCTAGATCACCACATTCTGCACAGAATCTAATATGGTCTGAGATTTTTATGACAGACTGCCCCATGTTTCTAGGTTCTAACCCAATTTACAGCATAATTTTATGAATTTTTTACATTTAGTTATAATTTTTCTATTACAGTCTGTCGGCACAAGACTAAGTCTGGCCGAGATCATTAATTATAAACTTACTTAATCAATACAGTCTATTACTTAATTAAACACTTCTTAATGCATTCTATACTTTATTCTCTTGGGCGTTTACTAACTCCCAATTGTTCTGCAATTAATTAGATTCTTACCTACATTGTTAATCCCAAAACTAATTATACATATTCATACGGTTTAGACATGTAGACTCCAATTAGGACTGTTAATTTTGGACATACCAAATAATGAATCATGAGATAATTATGGTACAGTAAATCTCGAACTCCAGTAACTCTTTTTCACAAAAATTATTACTTTAATAATTAATATCATAAGGTATGTATCATTATGCCAAAACAGTTTTGTACAAATATTTCCCTTTATCAGCTGATATGACCCAAAATAGACAATTAACGTGAGACAGGAAAACTAACGACCCAAAGCTAATCTTGGAGGCTGAAACATCTTGAATACCAGTACGCATTAACCACAAGTTTCAAACTTTAAGGATTAATCACAGCATATGATTGAAATCTGGAATCCGGTATGACACCACATGATCATCGATGACATATAACAACGAAACTAAGGAAAGAAGACATCCATATAAGGACATACAATTGTACAACGTCCAACAGAATGTATTCATCTCGACCAAAGAAGCAAGCATACGGTGGTGAGAGCTAAGTGGAGCCATGCATGAGAAGTATTTAATTTACTAGGATTGGGTGCAATAGTTATCATGTTCAAAATAACAAATGGTAAACCATTGAATTGAACGGCACCAATATCAAACGAATCATCATTCATATAGGTATTCACATCAGTGCTCAAGTATCATATTCATCACGAAATATCACAATTTATAGTATGGAATTGTGGGAAAAAGAGCACCTACCTCGCAAGACAAAAAATCCGATTTTTCTTTTACGCGAGTTGTCTCATTCGAATCACTTCTCTTGCTTTCGCGATCCAAGCACTACGGCTCGCACTATCACCCCTTAGGTCACTGTAGAAGGCTGAAAGGAGAATGGACAAGAGCCCCTTTGTTGGTTTGCACGTCTCTCAAAGTCTCAAAGGGATGGCGGTCTCTCACTTAGTGAGTTTAAATAGCAAGTGTCCTATTCTCCTAGAACACATCTCCACCGTCGATTTTCTCCTAATCCAAAGGCCACGAATGATCACCAAAAACAAGCCTTCCACTTGCCCAAGACGTGCCCCTAAATTAACTCCTCATTTAGTTAGGATTTTCTTTAATTAAGGAGTTTCAAAACTCTAATTCGGGTATACATCCTTAAGAAAATTTAGGATGGCTACCTAATCTAAGGCCACGATCTGCCCCAAATCAAGGCACGATCTCCCTCTTGAATGTGGTCAATCCATTATCTCAATCGGTTACAAATCCCTTTTAATTAGGGAATTAAGTGAATTTAAATTGGTTCCCAAAACTACTTCAATAACCTCCTTTAAATTGATTTCAAAGCACGATCATTGCTCTTTGCCACATGGCAACTCTAAATTAGATTGGTAACTGATTCCATCACGTCCATAAACCACTCTTTCATTGCCTTAACTTCCTTTAATTAGGGATTCCCCAAAAACAGTCCAATTCAAACCGGATTTGCAATTAATTCAAAATTCTCTCTCCTCCTTAATTCTCTCTCCACTACGACTAACCAAACCTTATCATGCCAACCACGTGCACAGTGCCCAGGGCGCGGTGTCCACATGGCTCTGGCTCTCAGCTGCTCCTACGTTTGGGGCGTGGAACACAGATGGACGGCTCGATGTCTCATGAATGGAGTGTGCCGTATTGTACTGCACAACTTTAGTACCACAGCACTAACTCAATTTAATAACTCAAAATACTCAAATGAGTCTCTACACACTGGTCTCACACCCTGGCGCCTGGCGCCTGGCCTCCACTCATGGCGTCAGGTGCACTCAGCCCCTAGCGTCAGGCCAGCCTTAGCACCAGGTTGAGCCCAGCGCCAGGGCTAGTCCTCGCGCCCTGATGTACTGCCTAATTAGGTTTATCAATTCCACTCTTCTATAAGTATCACAAAAATAAATGAACACACCAAATTATAAAGTTTCAAAACAGGCAGTAAAACTTTCCTATTTTAGAATAGTTTCCTAAAATAGTAGTTTTGGTAAACTTACAGAATTTTCGGGTGTTACAGTAATTAACCCGAGTGATCGAGTATTTGGTTACGTCTCAAGGTACCTATCTCGATTTTTGATTGGTTTACTTAAAGGCTTCTGCACTCCGATCGAGGTCAAGAATTTTGGGGCGTGATAAGATTTGAATATGACATTATAAAGATTTAATTCTCTTACCTAGTGGCAAGCGGCAACACAATGGCATGATAGAGACTACTGAAACATGAGAATTTGTGCAAACTAGAGAAGTGACTGGTGTAAGAGATGGCAGGTGTCGGTGCTAGGGCTGGTGGGCGTCGGTGAAAGGTGTGAGCGCCCCCATTGTAGGTAGCCGGTTGGAGTTGTAATTTAGAAAAGTAATCTGTTTTAATTGCAGAAGGGAGGAGAAGAACCCCAGTCCCAATAGGAAAAAGGTGAGGTTGGGTGAGGTGAATTGGTTCTACGAGAGTTAAGGGGTTAGTTTGGGTTGGATTTGTGACTTATAAGAGTTAAGAGACTGGTTTGGAAGGTTTTGTAATGTTATTGGTTTAAAAAACCTATGAAGGCTGGTTTAAAGAGACGGTCTTACCTAACAAAATTAGACTGGGTTCAGTCAATTTTTCCGTTGGGGTCATTTAATAACGTAAGTTATCTTGTCCAACCCAATGGCCATTATTATAGTGGGGGTAGTGGAAAACCCCAAAACTCATACCCCAGACCCTTGTACGTAGGTCCGTCCTTGGAAGAGAGTACCGGAGAATTCATATTTTGATTTTTAAACAGGTGTTATGCTGGTCAGGGCCCACTGCCATCGAAGTAGAATGAGATGTTTAAACGGGGACAGGTGGGCTTACTTATTTATGGGAAATACCACTGTTGTCATGGACAGATGTCTATGGTGGTGAATGGTAGGGGCCACACTTGCCGGTGGCTATGGGACCTGTTTATGAAACAGGAAATTTGTAGGCTATAACCACAATAAACTCTAGACGGCTTGATTTTCATTGATGATTAGTTCACAATTGAGACAACTTACTCCTTAACAATGTAGGTAGATGGACATCCATTCTCTAGATTGCGGGATGGTGAACTGCTCATCCTCATTTCATCATCCGGGATTATACCCCAATTTACCTCGTGCGCATATGATGTTGTGGGCTTTGTATACATTTTAGGGGTTTGGGGGTGGGATATGTTGTACTAAGAGGTCGGTTTGTGTTTATAAAGTGTAAATCTCTTATGACCAGCTATTATTTGGTTGCTTGATCTGGCGCTCAGAGCTCAAGCGTTGGAGCATGTGCAGCCATTGACAGTAGTTCAGGGGAGGTTTGCGGTGTTGTCCAAGGTAGGGCTGGGAAAAACCTACCCGACCCGACTATACCCTATTGCAAAATAGGGTCAAGTGCGGGTTTGAAAATTTTACCCTATTTAAAATATGGTCGGGTAGGGTAATTATCTGAACTACCCGCACAACCTGACCCCAACTTGATGTACATATTATAAAATATTATAATATACATTTAATATTGAATAATTCAATTTTTAAAGATAATTTTATTTCTAAATCACCAAGCACCTTATAATAACTTTATCTATATTAAAATTTAAAAATAAAGGTTAATTTTAACTTTTTAAATACCAGATTAACAAATAAAAGTATTTATTTATTTTTATAAAAAAAGTAGGGTCAAGTCATTACCCGACTCGACTAAAGTAGAGTTCGGGTTGGCCATTCTCAACCCTACTCATGAATAGGTAGGTAGGGTAAAGGGCGACCAGACCCTATTTTACCCACCAGACCACATTCCTAACCCTAGTCTAAGGGCCTAGTTGCAAACGGAATCGGAGCTAGCAAGTATCTGCTCTAGCATTTGATGCATTCGTGTGTGCATCCAAAATCTTGTGCATCTAAATTCAATGCTCTCTAGCTATAAATAAGGTTAAGATTCATATATACATACAAATTTTAAAGTTACCTTGACTTTATAATCCAAAATCTAAGTGCTATAAGTGTAAAAAATGTAAGTTAATGAACTATAGTAAACGGTAAACAATAAACTCATACTTTTTTCATTACCGTTCTAATTTAAACGGTTGAATAAAATCATTTATTTATTTTTCTTAACTGCATGGTACGATGGATAGAGCGGTAAAACGGGTACCATTGGTAGGTATCTACCACTGTATTCTTTTTTAATTGTTATTGTAAAAAAAATTTGGGTTCTATTAAGCATGTAGTATTATTGAGAATAGTTAGAGTGCTGAAAAATGGAACGAGTGGTTCACCACCCCACCCCACTCCTTCACACATTCGGTGATGGTGGATGTAATTCCAAACGGTTCACATCCACCGTCTATATGAATATAAAGGAGGTGGGATAGATAGACAGTGGGGTGGGAAACTATTCATCCTTTTTGGTTTTTTAATGCAGACAGGTAATTTTAGACGGAAGGTATGAGTTCCAAAACAACTGGACTCGATGGGAAACGGACTTCACTGTTTTTGCCAGTCAGAGACACACCCCCGCCTCCGCCGGCGCCGCCATCACCGTCCAGCCTCGCCGGCGCCGCCGTTCTTCTGCCGGCGCGCTGTCTCAAACTTGCCGAACCCTCTCTCGTTCCCGCCCTAAACTGTGGAAAGAGGCTTCCTTCCTTCCTCCTGCTTCTACCCCATTTTACCATCCATGGACTGGGGAGCCTCCGTGAGGGTTTCCAACAGCATCGAGCTGTCGGTTCCCACTCGCGCAGGCCACGTCCGGGGACCGAGGTTCAGCTCAACCTTTCGCAGCCCGCCGGGCTTTTTGGCGCCGCCACCGCGGCCGGATTCTCGCAGAAGCTTATTCAGTTCCAGAGCTCTATTGAACCAGCATCAGGTCCCAGATGTAAAGGTAAGAAATTTCGAGTTAATCATGATACTCCTTCTGTTCAATGAAGCCTGTCTACACTTAAAAATGAGTTAAATTTATTGGACTCTAAGGCCCTCCCTACAGATGCAGACATGCTTCAGTGGACAGAGGGAGTGTAAAATTACTGACTTTTTTGTGAATATGAACTTGTATGCTTGAATGGATCATCTGTTACTGCCTTCTAAATTTGAATTATAATGAGTTTCTTATGAATGTATGTTCAATTTCCAACTGTCGTTGAAGATGAAAAAGGTAAATCTATCATAAAGCTGTTACCATTGTTCTAAATATGGACTGGTGTGCTTAAATGGGTCAGTGGTCGGAGATTATAGTCTGGTGTTTGATGGGTTTGTTTCTGTAATTGGCTTGTGATTGGAAAGCAACCAGGTTTTTATATGAGTTGTGAATTGTGATTATTGTATGTTCAATTTCTGACTGCTGGTGAAGATGAAGAAGGTGAATCCATGATAAAGCTGCTAACTTTGTTAATATGGACTTTATGTTTGAATGGGTCATCTATTGGAGATTAGTCTGGTATTTGATGTATTTGTTTCTGTTATTGGCTTGTAATTCGAAAACAGCCAGTTTCTTCTTTGAGTTCTGATGAATGTATGTTCAATCTATGACTGTTGTTGCAGACGAAGAAGGTGAATGGTGATCTTGAAACATTTGAGTTGACTGCTTTGAGTCCGTTAGATGGCCGATATGCACAGAAGGTGGAGGAATTGCAGCCCATTCTATCTGAGTTTGGTTTAATAAGATTTCGCGTTCTTGTGGAGGTATGTTGGATAAATATTTAGTGTGTGTTACATGGTTGTGTGCGTTTAGGAGTATGGCCATGTTCATTATCTAAAATATAAGTTTCTCTAATTTACTGAAATGGTTCAGCTGAAACTTCTTCAATAAGGGAATGCCATTACTTCTGATGTCTCTGTAGTTTACAACATTATGTCAAATGTGTACAGTCTTGTTGGGGTAGGTTTACAAGTACAGAGGTGCAACATATTTTAGATTTTTTGGCGTAGATTTTGCTACCAAATTTATGTGTTTGAGTGTGGTATTTTGTTCTTAAGATTTTTTATCGACGTGATTATTATTGTTTGTTTATAATTTTAATGGACTATATCCAGTCATTGTGTTATTTGCTTATTGTTTTGAATAGCTATAGAAGGCTACTTTAGACACTAAATTTTTTCTTCTGCAGGTCAAGTGGCTGCAGAAGTTGTCACAAATTCCTGAAGTTACGGAAGTACCATTATTCAGCGAGGATGCTCGGCTTTTTTTGGATAATCTTGTTTATAATTTTAATGAAGCTGATGCCAAGGAGGTCAAAAACATTGAGAAGATAACCAATCATGATGTTAAGGCAGTGGAGTATTTCCTGAAGCAAAGCTGCCAATCTCATCCTGAAGTTGCAAAGGTCAGGTTCCACTGGTTTATGGTTTCTCTAGCAGGTTAAATTGAATATAGTAAGATGCTATGAGATTGGTGGAAATTTTTTTTTATGAACAGAACTGTAGAAATTAACTTGTTCTACTAGTCTATTCATCTAACTATCTCAATGTATTTTTAGGTTCTCGAATTCTTTCATTTTTCTTGCACTTCTGAGGATATCAACAATTTAGCTCATGCTTTGATGCTAAAAGAAACTCTCAACTACGTGTTGCTTCCGGTGATGAATACAGTAGTTTCATCAATAGACAAACTAGCGAAAGAGACTGCTCACATTCCCATGCTCTCACGAACTCATGGACAGGTATTAAAGTTAACTGATATCTAGTATTGCCTTTTCTAGAAGGCTTATCCAGCAATGTGCTATAGTTGCTTTAATCCTTGTCTGAATTTTTGGCCTTGTTTTTTTTTTTAGTTTTCTCTTATAAATATTAAAGATAGAGATAATATATGGAAGAGTATACTTGTCAGTTTACTTGATGTACTAGCTTTAGTTCGTTTTTGCATTAAATTTTAGTACTTGAAGGTTCTAGAATTTATTATAGATGATAACAAAATGCACTTACTTTTCTGTAGACAGCTTCACCTACAACCTTGGGAAAGGAAATGGCAAATTTTGTTTCCCGTTTAAGCAGACAAAGGAAACTTATTTCTCAAGTTCAACTGATGGGCAAATTTGCTGGTGCCATTGGAAATTACAATGCTCACCTCATTGCTTACCCTGAGGTTAACTGGCCAGACATAGCAGAAGATTTTGTGAGGTCTTTAGGAATAAACTTCAATTCCCATGTGACACAGGTTCTCAAAATTATATTTATATTGCATATAAGCCATACGGCATGACATTGCTTTATTTGACATAATTACTTCTGTTGTGCCTAATTTTTAGTCCCTTTTTATGCAGATTGAGCCCCATGATTACATGGCAGAACTTTTCGATGCAATTATTCGTTTTAACAACATTCTCTTGGACTTTGATAGAGATATATGGGGTTACATATCATTAGGCTATTTTAAGCAGGTATCTTTCTTTGCTCTTAATGAGTTTGATATTGTACTATCGACTCAAATATTTACCTTGTTTTTTTGGTTAAATGATCTTATAGACGACGAAAGCTGGTGAAATTGGGTCATCAACTATGCCCCACAAAGTAAATCCGATTGATTTTGAGAACAGTGAGGGAAATTTGGGACTAGCTACTTCGGTATTGGGTCATCTAAGTGAAAAACTTCCTATCTCACGGTGGCAGGTGGGCAATTATCTCTCTCTCTCTCTCTCTCTCACAACCTGCCTGCCCATAGCTATCTGGACGTATGGTCTACATGTGTAATTCAATGACTAAGGCTACGGCTTCTGTCAAGTTCTCAGCTGACATTCTTTTATTCCAGTTGAAATTTGTTTTTCTCGATGAAGTCTCACCATTCTCTTGTAAACCCAAATTTTATGATCTGGTGTTTGTTAAAGACCAGCCACCATATTGTCTGTGAGCACATAATTTATCTTATGCGATGCTTATTAAATATTTGAGTTCTATCATTGGCAGCGGGACCTGTCTGATTCAACAGTGTTAAGGAACATGGGCCCGGGTTTCGGGTACTGTCTTCTTGCATTGAAAAGTACCCTACGAGGAATTGAAAAACTTCAGGTATGGAAGTTAGTTCAGAATGTGTCCTTTTAAGGAGTTCTTTTAGCATGTAAAACTTGATCCAGATAGATGCTAATAATCTAACCTTTTATTTTTCAAAAAGAATGAATATTTTCTTCATTTTTAGCTTTCACTGTGTAGCTAAGTTAATGGTTAACTGTATAAAATATAAATTTTGGGCCAGAAGTTACGGTTTTTTCAAAGATAAAAATATAATTGAGGTGTCCCAAAAAAAGGTGTTTGGATGTCTAACTTGTTTAGGTTATCTCCTTTGGCAAAGTTTGTTATTATATAGTGTGGCTCCATATCCACTCCTAGATTGTTGGTATTTACCAGGGTGCAACTTAATTTCTGTTTTATACATATTTTTACTTAAATATTAACTCTATCAAGGCTTCATCTGATCTTACTAGTTGCCAGCCCAACAGTAATATTAATGTGATTCATATGGTTTTAATTCCGTCAGAAATGCTGTGTTTGTATGGATTTACTGTGGAAGTGACATCCTTGTAGTAGATGCATCACCTTGTATGTGGTTACCTTCCTGAAAGAAAACAACTTTCCATTATCGTTTTGTAGTATTTTCTGCTTAATTTCTATTGACGTGCCTTCATTATAGAACACTATCACTGTTGCTTGTGATATCAGTTGTATGACTGATTGTGCTGCATGTCATTTCTGTCCACAATATCGTTATATATGTTCCTTTTCTCGTCCTTGTTCTTGAAGCATGAAAATAGCCATAGAGGTGCTAGTTGTCTTATTATACTCCCTCCGTCCAAAAAAACCTGGCAGCATTTGAAAATGAGGTAAATTTATTGGCCTGTAGGGCCCACAGCATTTCAAGCCTCCGCTTACCCCTGCACATGCACATTCATGAGGATCTATTGGCCTGTAGGACAAATCCAGTCATCTACTGGTGGATCCGTCATTTTTCAAATGCAGCCAGGTTTTTTTGGACAGAGGTAGTACTATTTATTCCAAAGTTTCTTTGGAAACGATCTTTATGACAGTTATGGAATTCTTCATGATTGATGGTCATAGCATGTCACTTTTGTGTTGACAGTTGAGTTCTAGCTGTCTAAGACTCGTAGGTCATTGGTCAGCATGGTTAATCTGGCAATTCATGTTTTTTGACAAATGGCTGATGAGTTTTGCTTTATAAAGAGGAGATATATGTGCCTGTCAACTATACACTTGTCCCTTAAATAAGCTATCAGTCGCAGGTAAATGAAGCTCGGTTGATGGATGACCTGGACCAGTCATGGGAAGTACTTGCAGAACCAATACAAACGGTATGATTGGGTTCATGTTTGGACTGGCGTATCATTGGTTTTATGTCAACTCACAGAAACAGTTACATATCATTAAGCATCATATATTAATTTCAGATAATGAGAAGATATGGAATTCCAGAGCCATATGAGAAACTGAAGGAGCTGACTAGAGGAAGAGCAGTTACCAAAGAAAGCTTAAAATCCTTCATTGAAGGCCTGGAGTTGCCTGAGGAAGTGAAGGCAAATCTTTTGAAACTGAGTCCCCATACCTATGTGGGTGCTGCCAAGCAATTGGCCGAAGCTGATTTTCGGTGAATGAGACCGAGGTGGCATTAGATGGTTCAGTTTTGTGAGGTTATAGGCCACCCCTTGCCACCTCAGTGATTGAAGCTTCTTAGTTGTCTCTCTGCAACTGAAGCGGGAGTTAGCATGCATGATGATAAAATACACACCAATTTTGTTCTTTGTGTATGATGGAAATCAAAGTGATGTCTTCCATAAGGAAATGAAGATGTAGAGATGCATAACAGCAGTCCTCAACTGTATTAAAAAGAAGAGTAAGATTTGAATTATTATTGTCAAACGGAGCAGTATGACAAATGAATAACGTCACTAGCTGTGGATTAGACTGATCTTCGCTTTAATTGTCCTTGCCTTGTTCTTCAGGAGCTTTCGTACATAGCTCCTTAAAGTTTGATCTAGTTCTTTTGGCTTTGCGGGCATACACCCGCAATGTTAGCTTTGGCTAGTTTTCTATTTTTGCAAGCTTATTCTGCCTAGTCAGCCTTTGAAAGCTCAGAAGATTTCTGAGTAACATATTTGCAGAAGCCACATTAAGGGATTTGTCTATCTTCATAGCTACATACATCAAATAACAAATAGCCCCAGGAGTATTGGTATGGAGAGACAACTGTGCCATAATTAGGGATGCGACTATGGCTATATAAGACAGGATTGCACTTGCGAACTCAAGCTTACCAGATTGCCCCCTCTTGTTATAATTCCGGACGGAGGGAGGATTAATTTGTGCTTCGTGTAGAGACCCTTTTTCCACTAGCTGTTGCTTCTTTAGGAGGCCCTTTTTTCATACAGAAACCATGAGGAGTCTCTGAGCAAAGGAAGAACACCCAAAAGACTCTTTTCCAAGGCGAGGCATTTGTGCCTTCCACAAGGGAGCATTCCTCCGCCACCCTTTAAACAAGCTGGTGGGTGCCTTCTAAATGTTCTGCGCAAAGCTAACTTAGCTGCACCCAAACAGCAGCCGCAAGACAGAAAAGGCCAAGTGTCAATAGAATTTGGATGTTGTAATGCAATCGCTATTTATTTTTTTAAAGGCAAAGGATATCGTGCGCTGATCTACAAAAAAGTTGTACAAAATATGTTAAAGCGGATTTTAAACACATGTCAAGTTCTCATACCAATTAAATGAGAAAGGTGTCTTATTAAAAGTTGAAGTATACTGTCTAAGTAATACAAGAAAAACACTACTGGAAAAATAAAATATCCTAGATAATAACATGGCCTTTTAATCGCCAAAGGGTCGACCGTATGAGTAAAAGATTGCTCGACCACCCTACTTAACGAAGCACTATTACAAGAGACAAAGTTACTTCCTTACACAAGCATTACACAAATACCTTTTCCACAGCCTGGCGTTGGGTAAACTTCTTCTCCCTTCTCCTGTAACAGACGTATGAGTCAGTAACTTGTCAGTAAGTATTTCTCTGACTAATTTGAAGTACAAAGATCCAACATCTCAGATTTATCTCAAAGATTATTAGGCATAGATTAAACATCAGGTATAATGTGCTTCAACTTCTTTCCTAACAGTGCTTTAATCTCGTCTTCTTGTTAGTTTAAACCACAAGGAAAAGATACACAAATCCAAAAATTGCTAAAAATAAGAAAGAAAATCTTAATCGTTAATGAATTAACAGTGAACAAATCTTTCTTTTACACAAATGACAATTTTGGAATAGGACTGCCAGAAAGTCCTAGATGTTTTCCATTAAATAGTAACAAAATAGCAATTTTCTGCTAAAAAACCGTTTTACTGCAACCTAGAACATATGACTCATCATCATCATCATATGCCTTATCCCAACTATCTAGGGTCGGCGGCATGGATTATATACCGCATTTGACTCTTATCGGAATCAAAATGGTACAAAATCCATACAAAGAAACATAGTGGCAAGTTTTTACACCGGATGCCCTTCCTGATGCAACCCTCCGAAGAGGGGACAATGATAAGGAGATTCAACATCATCATCTTCATCATACACCTTTCCAAATATGTGGATTGGCTTCATGACATGATGGTTGCACATGAAAATCTTGTTGAGTTAAAAAAAACTACCAACAACAATAAGTGGGAGTAATGAGAACAGAAGTCAACATCTTAAGAATATCCTTAACAAAAATTAGTCATGCCTGGCTTATTGATTTTCAAGGGATCACAATAATTACATCTCGAAAGCTGATTCTCGAAAGAACCGCACATTAAATTATAACTGATAAGAGGATACAGAAAACCATGACAAGATTGCCTTATGACTCACTGGTTAACAATGAGGAAGAAAACAAAAAAAGTACCACTTCCATGGCAGTGGCCCCTACATGTTTTATCTATTTAATCAGCTCTCTCCATTTTAATCTTAAGTGATCAGTTTTTAAGAGTCATTTTCAATAACTTGATATATATGATAACCTGAAGATTTAATTCCAGGCTCATGTTACATAAATACATAAGTTGCAATAAAATAAAAAGAAGGAAAAATGACATCGGATGCTCCTGCATAGCTCCAAATATTAGAAACCATATAAAATCAGAAAGATCTGGCCCGAACTCCATCTTCATTAGAAACTAAAAGTTCCTAAATGACACACATAAGAAATAAAATCCAATAACTTACTGTTGAGCCACTTGGATGAGTGATCTTGGCCGTTCATATCCATTTTCTTCATATCTTGGCTGTTCGTCAGGTTTTGATCTCCCATCAGTCTTTGATAAAGGCTTCCAACAAGCTTTAGCAAGAGACTTTCCAAGTAATTCTGCAATGTTTGTTGCCATATCCGCCACCCTTGCTGCATAAGGGAAATTCTCCTCACTAAAGTGATTAGACAACCACAGATATGTTGAGCAAACTTGATGCCTAGTCTCAAGATCTAATAGCTCAGAGTCATTTCTTGCTGACCCCTTCGGCATGCCCATGGCCACATTAACTGGGAGACTCTGACTAAACATAGTAGCAAACGTCAAAAGGTGAAACATAGCTTTTGGATCTCTAACATTAACTGGAGCAAAGCAGAAATTAAACCGATCTTGCAGAGATAATCCTGGAACCCGCTCTAACATCTGTGCAACTCTCTTGATGTGGTCATGTCGGCACAAAAAATAAGAACCATCTAGGCGACAGTTCTGTGAAAAGTTATCAAGCAATTGACACAAACTCATATTTTGGACCTTCCCAGCAAATAATTCCACTTGCTCAAAAAAGGGAAAGAGGCCCGCTTGTTTGACTTCCTCAAAAGGTTGCTTCAAGCACTCTATAAGATAATCCAGATCATCCAAATGAAGGGTGGTTGTAAGCCCATCTGGAAATCGGCTTCCCCGCCGGCCAGCTCTTCCAGCAATTTGCTTCACTTGGGTTGCAGGAACTGGGACTATTTTATCACCATTGTACTTTGAGAGAGTGAAAAAAACAACCCTTCTTATATTGAGGTTCAAACCCATTCCAACAGCATCACTAGCTACCAGAACGTCAAACTCATTATCTGGATTGTTAAACAAATCTGCCTGTTTTCTTCTAGTTTCCGGAGGCAGAGCCCCATAAATAACACAACATTTATGGTCAGTAAACTTCTCAATAGCCATTTTTACTTCAAATATCTCCCTCCTTGAAAAGGCCACCACACAGTCCCCAGAGCGAATGTTTTTCAAATCACCCAACAAAGACTTTCCCTCAACCACCAGGGGTTTAAACCTTTCATAATGGTTCTCAGTCAACACATCTCCTGTTTCAGCACAAATTTGTCTGACAAGATTTAGAACACTTGGATCCCCACAGAGATGTATCTCATCCGCCTTCAATCCAAGGAGAGCCCGCGTCCATGCAAACCCACGATAACTATCTGCCACCATCTGGATTTCATCAATGACAGCAACATCATATGATTCATCAGTAGAGACCATCTCAACTGTGCATGCGACGTGATTTGAAAATGGCACATATTTCTTTTCCTGCCCAGTAAGAAGACTACAATACACTCCTTTGGCATTGACCTTATCAAAAACTTCCATGGCCAAGAGCCTAAGAGGACTACAATAGATACCCCTTCCTGCTTCCATGAATTGCTGCAGTGCATTGTAGGTTTTCCCGCTATTTGTCGGCCCACAGTGGTAGACGATCTTCCTTTTCATGACCCTGGCGAAAGGGAACCAGGTGTGGGGCTGTGTCATATCTGCAGAATCAACCATGGACTTGAACTCCTTAATCTCCTCAGGAAATTCTTCCAAGCAGAATTCCGCAAATAAAGAGAATAGAAACTCATCTGCTGCCTGAGACGGGCCAACTGAAATGAGGTACTTGACTACATCCTCAGGGCACTTCTTCAAGAAGAAAGTTCTGAACTTCTTCACTGCAATTGGAAAAAAGGCGCCACTTATGTAAATTGCCAGCGCCTGATCACATGCCCAGCCGGACTTGGCAAAAGCCCGGAACACCTCGACGAGTTCATCCCAATCCGATTTCGTCTGCTGCGCCCCCTTCTCCGCTTCACATAGCTCACGGTACAACTCGACAGGGTCACGCAATTTAACACTATCAAAGCTACCACTCTCCTCAACCTCCCCCTCTTCAGGGGAGCCCTCTTTAAAATTTGAAGATTCAACACTATAATGACTACCACTCTCCTCAACACTATCAGAATCTCCACCAAAATTCGAAAACAACGCTGCCCACCTCCTCGCAACAAAAATAAAACGACCAAAATTCAGATTTTGGGTGCCAATTACACCCCTTTTCGCCTCGGAAACCCGGCATAAACTCGAATCAATGGCCGGCAAAAACCCATTTTTATTATATCCAGTGTAAAAATGCAGACTTCTACAAGCAGAACTGCGGAGACAATAAATACGAAATATGGTCGCTATGGGGCCTCTGGCCATCTCAATTAGCCTTTCTCTCTAATGCATATTTCTGCAGCAACCCATGAACAAATACAGAATGTAACAATACCAAATGTCACAAAGATGTAACCTTTAATCAGAGATCAGCAAGCCATGGTTCATACCTGTTGAGAAGGAGAGAGGGAAAGTTTGAAGCTTTATCGGACTTTTGGATGGAGAAGAAAGGGAAAGCTTGAAATCTTCGCTCAATATTCTGAATACTGACTGAAGAAGAGAAACAAGGAAGAAGAAGAAGAAGAAGAAGAAGAAGAAGAAGAGAGAGCCGGCAACGGCGGCGGTGAAAGTGGTGGCGGGGGTCTGTGAGAAGAAGGGCTGGGCGGAAGGGGTTAAGGATATGGACTTAGTGGCACGTGAGTCCCTCGTGAAGTCACGTGAGATTGCTGGAGAGGCTAAATGATATCTTACCCGTTCATCTGGATATTGACGGTTACAAATAGAAGGTTCTGCATATTTCTCAGAAGAGCCACAGACTTTCTGAGTTTGGAGAGGTTGGCCATTGGCGATCGATGGCGGTGGCGACCGAGGCGAGCGGCGGCGGATTCGAGCCGTTGCCGGAGAAGGAGAGGTTCCTGTGCGAGCGGCTGCTGGACCGGAATCAGCCAATATCGGAGCGGTTCAGGGCCCTCTTCTCCCTCCGCAACCTCAAGGGCCCCGCCCCCCGCTGTGCCCTCATCCTCGGTCAGTTCCGTTCTTTTTCTCTTCTTGTTTTTCGCGAAATTTGGTTTTGCAAAATGAAGTGAAATGTTACTAGTAATTCTGGACAGATGGAGTATGAATTACGAACATGTGCCCTATTTGAGTATCCCGAATCATGACGATGGTTGAACGCAATATGCATGGATTATGCCAATTTTTTATGTTTTTGCATTGATAATGTGGATATGCTGATATGAAGCTCATGCCCTATTCATATGTCCCGAATCACGACATTCCTTATAGTTTTTTATAAAGAAATATGCTTGAAGTGATGGCATGCCAATATGGTTATGATGATATGAAATATGAACATGTGCCCTTGTCGTATGCACTGAATTATGATGGTGATTCAATGAAATTCACGTGAATTATGACATGTCTTCTTATGTTCTTGCATTGATAATGTGGTTGTGCTGTATTAATTATGAATATGTGTGCTATTCGTATATCACAAATCACAAGATGATTCAATGCAGTCCCTACAAATGGTAGCGTGCCTTTTTTGTTCTTGAAAGAACAGTGTGGTTATGCGGGTATTATGAGGCTGATTTGCTACCCATCATATGTTTCATAAATTATGATAGCAACTGATATAGAACTGAGCTTCCTTTTTTAGAAACTCCGAGCCTAGTTGAATTTTCTAATGGCATTTCTTTTTAAGTTTGTGCGTTGATAATGTGGTTAAGGCGAACATGGGCCCTCTTTATTTATCCCTAATCACGATCATGGTTCAATGCAATGCGATGAGTTATGGCATGCCTCTATAATTGACAATGTGGTTATGCTGATATGAATATGTGCCTGAATAGATACTCTTCATACAGAAATTCTGTTAGCAGCTGATATAGAAATGAGCTTCCTACTTTGATGAACTCTGAGCCTAGTTGGATTCTCAATTGATAGAAAATAATGTAACAGTTCTGTCTATCTTTGGGTATCTGAAGCTCTAAATTAAGGCCATGCTTGACAACCAGGGAGTTATGATGGATTCTATCAATAAGCTTAGGAACTGATTTCTTTTTTCTGAGGCAATTACTGCTGGTGTTATATTAATCTTGCAAATTTGTTGAATGTGTAGGCTTTGGTCTAATAACTGGAAGACTTATGTTTATTATATGTTTTTGCAGCGACGAGGGATCCTTCTAATTTGCTTGCACATGAAGCAGCATTTGCCCTTGGCCAAATGCAAGATGCTGAAGCAGTTCCAGATTTAGTAGATGTTCTTGAAGACCTCTCCCTTCATCCTATTGTTCGGCATGAGGTCTTCCTTTTCACGACTTCTTAATTTATTTCATTTAACAGTAGTATATAAAAGAGAACTTGGTAGTTCATTTCATTTAAAAGTAATATACATATTACACTTGATGAGTCAGACTGTAATTTACTTAATCAGGCTGCTGAAGCTCTTGGAGCGATTGGTTTGGACAGTAATGTTCCTAACTTGATGAAAAGTTTAGAGTCAGATCCGGCACAGGAGGTGCGGGAAACATGTCAATTAGCTCTTAGACGGTTAGAGGAACAAAACAGTGGCCTTGACACACTTGACGGAGTGGATTCACCTTTTCTGTCAGTTGATCCAGCCAGGCCGGCTTCCCTTGGTTCTTCTGTGGATCAATTGAGGTATCTCATTGTGGCTTATAACATGTCGTCCTCCTTTACTCCGTGTAAAATTCTCATGAAAAGATAATGATTAATTTTCCATTGATGAAGGGAAGTCCTTTTAAATGAAGAAAAAGATATGTACGAGAGATATGCAGCACTTTTTGCCCTTAGAAACCTCGGAGGAGATGCAGCCGTTAGTGCTATTATTGCATCTTTAAGTGCTGGAAGTGCTCTCTTGCGGCATGAGGTCAGTGAAACGTCTTCTTTCTTTAAACAGAATTATGGATGTGGAGTGCACAATTTGGTTTAGATATTTGGTTTAAGATGCTGAACTCAGTAGACATTTGCTTCCCACTTAATTTTCTTGTGTCTTGTCTTTCAAAGTAGTGCTTGCAAATAATGAGTTTGGTGAACTGCTTTATTATGTTCTCAAAGAATTCTCTTTTTTTTTCACTAGATGTGGAAAATCTTTCAGAGCCAGGTATATTTTGTCCATTGGTCATGTAGAACACGGTACACTATAGTGCGGAGTACTATGTGGATGAGCTTTGTTACCATGAAACTGAAATAGAAATATTATTTGTATTTGAATCCTAAATGTAAATGAAATAGTAAATGAGATACTCAATGGGACGTAAGTTCGATTGTTTTGATGTTGGGATCTGATTTTTTTTTTGCTACTTGCTGGATAGTGTTTGTTGGATAATTTAGTATTAAACAAAGAGCATTGTGAAAAACTAATCGTTTTTTTATTTAACTACTCAAATTGCACATGTGAAATGCATACAGAATTTATATCATTATTTGTTATCATCATTTGAATTTTTTATTAATATTTATTAGTTTTGTATGGTTTTCTAACTATGTACCATAATAATCTAATCAATTAGTGTCATTATTAGTCCTTTAATTTGAAAATTGAATTGCTGACATTTATTTTTATTTATTAAGACGATTACTAATTAAGAAGATGACTAATAAAGGGTGTTTTATGGAACTCACTTGAAATTGTCCGTTCTACCCTATTTGCTTCTAATAGTAGTACAGATATAGATACAGATATAGGTACAAATATAGACCCCAATCCCCATCCCCTTCCCTCGCAATGCGCCACAGGCCCAAATCGACAGCCTCTCCCTTGATGGGTCTGCCCAACCAGCACACTAGTAGCTGGATTGGCAACTAGTTATCATTATCAAACATATCTTAGATCACCTACTGACTGAAAAAATATTACAGAAGAATTTCTTCTCCCCTGTTTTTGGGGTTTGACTGTATTTTATGTTGCTAGGTTGCTTATGTGTTGGGTCAGTTGCAAAACAAAGCTGCTGCTTCTGCACTTGCTGAAACACTTAGGAATGTGACTGAGCATCCAATGGTTAGACATGAAGCTGCGGAGGCTCTTGGGTCTATTGCAGGTATTAAGCTGTCTGTTTAGCTGGTTTATGTTTACAACTGGTCTAAAATTACTGAATTAGTTTTGTGGTAGTGATCCTAGGAATTGAGATAAATGGCTCCAGTAAATGGTTTTGATTGCTTATATCTTTTTGTCATATTATAGATGATGAGAGTGTCTCCCTTCTTGAGAAATTTTCCAAAGACCCTGAGCCTATTGTGTCTCAGAGCTGTGAGGTCGCTCTCAGTATACTCAAGTTTGAGAGATCTGGCAAACCTTTTGAGGTGAATGATAAGTTGGTTCAAATGGTTGGTTTTACTGATGGTAATTGTTTTGCGAGAGTGTGTGACTGATGATTCTTTTTTCGGCTTGGTTTTTTCTGCAGTTTTTCTTTATGGATTCACCTCAGGTGCAGTAGTTCCTCTGGCTGAAGATGAAATACACTGGCGGCTTGATTCCTGTACTAAATTTTTATGTATTTAAAGCTCGATTGCTGTATAATTTTTTTTATCTATTTAACACCAAAGTGTTTCCTATACTACATGGTAGATATCCTATGGGTTTTCTTTTTCCTTTCTTAGAAAATGTTAAGGTCACTTTGCATCTTAACACAGACTTACAGTTGACCCCAGTAAGTTCGTATGTGTTTCTGAGTCATCGAAGAAGATAGTACATCCAAGATATGAAGAAGGGAACATTTCATGGAGGACAATCCTAGTGTCTGGTGTGGATTTGCCATGAAGAGAAGTGGCGAGGAAGAAAGTTGAAAAGTCAATAAGGGTAATTATTTGGCATAAAAGCTGGAAGTGAGGAAGATTGAGGAGGTATCTTTTGAGATCAGATACACAAACACTTTGCGCCAAATACTTCTAGATTTTCCACGAAAAAATGTATTCTGTTTAAAAACGATTGATCTGACTGATAAATTGGTTATACAGTTTTCCTCACATTGGTTGTGGTTTTTGTTGTACTTATAAGTAATCTCATTAGTTGATAGATAATTTCCAATACCGTATCTCATTAGTTGATAATTTCCAATACTATATCTCATTAGTTGATAGTTGATAATTTCCAATAGTGATAACCCTATAGCAGATTCCTACACATTTCTATACACAGCTGATGTGTATGGAAATGTGTAGGAATCTGCTGTACAAATATCGTTTCCCTTTCCAATACTTATGCATTTTCCTCGATTCAAGTCCATTTCTCTCTCATTTAAAGAAGGTTAATTAACATTATCACATGTTAATTAACATTATCAGTTGCACCCTCCCTCTATTCATGGTCAATTCACTAAAATAGGTTTGGATAAAGAATCAAGGAAGAATTGGAATTTTTCATGAAAGTTTGATGCTTTGACTACCTAGAAGTGGGTTTTGGATAGTGAAAAGGGGAAGGATTAATAAAGTCACCTGAAAGTTCAATTCTTCACCACTTCTATCTGATTTGGTAAATTTGCTCTCGAGTACTTTCACCAAATTTCTTCCCACATTCATGTTAGATGAATTTAATCACAATTATTGACTTTTTGTATATCAATCATTACACATTCTCAGCTCTTTCTCTGTCGAAGGGAATTTCTAATTCTTCCCAAATTCAGATGAACCTTCCTTCAATTTCTTAGCAGTTCCGCTATTTAAATAGCCTTTTAAGTTATGGGGGCAGCCACCAAACCTCTCCCAGAATTTGAAATTTGGTCTACATTGTATTATTGTTTTTTATAGCCAAACTCACCTGCTGCTACTTGCTACCTTTAAGCCTGCCAATTTTTTTTTATTTAAAAAAACACCAAATCCGCCTGTCTGCCAGTGCACATGCAAAATATTGGGTGCTCCAGCAAAAGAGTTATGCTATGCAGTAGTCGTGTTTTCACTTTTCAGGTAGCTCTCTGGGCATGGTAAGAACCAATGAAAACCGTGGGCCCCACAATAAGCCCGGAAAGCGCAATATATGTCATACATTTTTTCATCGGGGAATTTATTAAAATAATAATAATTAAAAAATTACCGATCAGAATTTTTTAAAAAATAATTCCCGATCCGGTTATCTGACAGCCACGCAGGCGCCAACATGGAGCTGGCCTAACGCGGGTTCTTTTTACCCTAACCGGAAGGCATCAATGTATCTAAATCTTTCCATCTAAATCTAAAGTGAGAGGCGAGAGCCTTAACTATTTTAGTGGGACAAACTTCAATGATACATATCTCTATCATTTATGATTCGTTCTCGCTCAGTTTTTTTTTATTCTTCTTTATTTTTAGTGTTCTTTATTATGATGATGATATAACAAAGATGTTGAGCCACCGATTTATTATAAAAATTTTGATATTTTTTAATAAGATATCAATATCATTAAAATATTATAATAATTAGAAAGAGTATTAAAAATAAGGAAGAAAAAAATTAGTAAACGGACTAGAAATGAGGGAGATATGTATTGTTGAAGTTTGTCATACTAAAATAGTTATGGTTGTGTTGGTTCAACCGACGCCTTTTCGGGTCAAGGTAAAAAAGTGCCCGCGCAAATACCAGTGCCACGCTGGCATCTGCGTGTAGGGCTGTTCGCAGACAGCCGTGTCCACGAAGCCAACATGGTCTGAGGTGTTTGTGGTTGTGTCTGCGCCGAGGAGGAGATGTCCAAGGACCACGGCCAAGGGTCCTCGGACAACCGTCTGTCCGAGGACAGCGGAAGGCGGCCGGGGAGCGGGGGCGGAGAGGAGAGGAGGGTGGAGAGGAGAGAGGAGGGCTGCGGGGTGGAGGCGGAGGCGGAGGAAGGAGGAGAGAGGAGAGCGGGGGTGGAGGAGGAGAGAGGGCGGTGGCCGGGGTGAAGGAGGAGGAAGGAGAAAAAAAACGAAGCTTTTGTCCATGTTCGTATCCGTGTTTGTGTCCATTGGATATCCGGACACAGACTCGGACAAAAGTACCGTGAACAGTATTTTGACGGACACGGACAACCCCTGTCATGGAATTCCATATCGGCGAAATTTCGCCGATATATCGATTTCGGGCCCCACCCGAGAAATCGAAATGACAAAATATCGTTTTTTAAAAAAATTTATAATATTGGCGAAAACCGAAATTTCGCTATTTAAAAAAAAAACATTTTCAAAAAAAAAAATTGGAAATTTTTTTTTTAAAAAAGGGAAAAAATAACAACTTTCCCCTTGTTTCCAATCCTAATATGCATTTTATGCATATTTTGAAATCTATGCTTTATCTAAATTAATATAACTCATTTTATAAGTTAAATTGTGAAAATATATGACAAAAATTAATTTTTAACTACCGATATTTTTTTACAAATATCTCCGAAATTTTATCTCTTAGGCCGACCGATATTTTACCGAAATCCGATACGGAATTCCTTGACCCCTATCCAAAGTCTGTCCGGTCCGAGAATAGCCCTACCTGTGTGGCTGTCAGATAACCAGATTGGAAATTTTTTATAATTTTTTTTCTTAATTAGTAATTTTTAATTATTATTTAATAAATTCCCTTTTTTCATCCCGAAGATATTTTGTTCATGGTTTCAACAATCTTCCTTCGAGCATAATCAAGTTACAATGTTGCATTGGATCACTTTTCATGTCATTGGTTCAATAGCTCATCAGCTTAAGAGTATAAATTATATGGGTTTATTCCCAGCAAAATATGTTCATCAGTTTTTTTTGCCCGGGTGTGCATGCAGCCCCGGCCATCCATCCCGCATTGTACAATAATTACATAGGGCGCGGGGGCATGCAAGTTTGAATCACCCATCCACCCCTTCGCTTACCACATGCAGTTGGATCTTGATTCCACAGCTCACGACCAGCCAGCGTGAGTCACGGCGCATGTTACCTTTTTCTCTCGAATGTTTCTAAAAAACTTCTCTTTACTGCTACCCTCCGTTCTAAAATACTGTATATATTTGAGAAAATTTTTATTTTATTAGACCATAACGCTCACAAGGAAGTCACCTGACTTCTTCTCCCTTATATCCCGTCCAACTCGTATGCTTGTTCACAAACTAAGTTCAAGTCAATCCTTCCGAGTTTCCTCCAATTTTGGAAAGAGGAAGACACGTGATTTGGTAAAATATATACAGTATTTGGGAACGGTGAATATTTCAAAATGTACACAATATTTTGGAATGGAGGGAATATTATTATTATGAAAAAAAACCTTCTCATTCACTACTCACCTACCCCACTTTCAAAAAATACCCGCCACCGGAGTGGGATAAAGAAAAAGATTGTGCGCAACTCTGGGTGCGCTCCCCCTCTTTCTTCTCCAGTTTGTCTCATCTGATTCAGGCATCTCCCAACCCTGCTACCATGGAATCCCACCAACAAACCTCCCACTTCACATTCCCCATTTCATCCATCTCCAAATTATAGTCTTTCCAAACCTCAGTCCAATCCTGCTCAGCCATGGCTGCTGCTCTTGGATTCCTCTCCCCACCCGCCCAGAATCTCGAATTCTCTACTCGGTTCGTCCCACAACGAAATTCAAAATATGGGTTTTGTTCTGCATCTCGCAATTCGAAAAAACCGCTGAATTCGCAAGTTTTGCGGAATTCGCGAGATTCGAGAAATTTTCGGAATTGGGCGGTGAGGCCGGAGGCGGCGGTGATGGAAGTTGGGGAGGCGGTGGAGGTGGAGGAGAGGGGTGGGGAGGGTGGGGTGGGGACTGGTGAGTATGATGCGATTGTGATTGGGTCGGGTATCGGGGGGCTGGTTGCGGCGACGCAGCTGGCGGCGGGTTTTGGTGTTGGAGAAGTATGTGATTCCTGGAGGGAGCTCTGGGTACTACCAGAGGGATGGGTTCACGTTTGATGTGGGCTCCTCAGTCATGGTTGGATTCAGTGACAAGGTTTCATTTTTTGTTATAATAATATTGCTGTGCCATTAGTTGCATTTTTGTTCATTCATTTTAGCTTTTCAATTTCAAAATTGGGTTATGATCAATGATTGCTCGATTTAGTGGAAAACCTAAAATATCCTTCTGTCATGACAAAATTATACAGAAGAAAATCGTTGACGGAGGTGTTGGGTGTCTTTCGATGAGGAAATTTGTCTTTGAAAATAGATATCCATGTTGAAATGCGTATGGTTGATGCATTTCATGACTCCAGAAATTCTGGGAATTTTCCATTCCATTACATTTGGGATCGTATAAAGCTCTTAGGTCCTTAAAATATTGCTGTATTTTACAAATTACTTGCTGGGATGACCTTGCAGTTTTGCCGTTATTTTACTATGTTTGTTTTATTCAAACTATTGTAAAAGAAATGGTCTTCTGGCTATTTGTCAGCCTGTTGGCCCATGAATAAAGTGCATGTTTATAGTTTCTCTATTTTTGGCTTTATTATAGTTCTTCTTAGGTATTCTTTTGTTGGAATCTTTGGAAATTTGGAATTTATGACTCTTTTTTGCTTCTACTGAAGTTGTTGTCGGATAAACTATGGAGCAATCTGTTTTGTTTAATTAAATTAATTAAGCATAATAGTCTAATTGTATCTTGTTTTATTACTACGAGTAATTTGTGGACAAATATTGATGTCAAAATCATCCGGAGATATATTATGGAGATATGGGAATTGAGTACAGCAAAGAATTTCTTATTGGACTAGTTTCATGTGGCTTGCTCTTTGGGCACCATTTATTCTTAGAAACAAGGGAGAAGGGTGTCGATGGGTGGCTTTTCTTTATCCAACTATCAATAGAATCCTCGTAAGTTAAAATTGGCTGCCCAATGCTTGCCATGCCCTCTAAAAAAATTTAATTTTCAGGACACCCAATGATGCAGGCTGCTTAAAATTATTGGCCTTTGAATGATAATATATCTGGAGCATACGGTATTTATGATTCTGCCTAATGTACTTTTTGTCATAAATGAAAAGTATTAAAGACATAATGTTGAGCTTAGTTCTTCTTACCTCTCTCCATCATTGCTGAATTCTGCATTAGCGTTGTTGCTTTTTTTAAGTAAATTTGCAGTGATTTGGGCCTTTGTAATTTGTTGAGTATGATGCAAAAGTAGCTTGACTGTAATATTGTACACTGGTACCGGGTTATAGTTCCAATTTTGTTAACTTCTCTTAATTTAATGCTTGGCAGGGTAATTTAAATCTAATAACCCAAGTTCTGGCAGCTGAGGGACGTAAAATGGAGGTCATACCAGACCCCACCACGGTTCATTTCCATTTACCGGGTGATTTGTCAGTTCAGGTGCACAAAGAGTACATTGATTTTAGGGAAAATAATGTAATAAATTATCAAAAAAAAATTATAAAAATGACACTGATGTAAATTTTAATATGATACTCGCAAGCGCACGAATCTATAGCAGAATAGTGGCTACGAGGTCGATCCCTCAGAGACTTAGTAAGATATTCAACCTAACTCTAGAGTATGTAGCAAGTAGTAATGAAATATAAAGTTCTAATTTTTATTTTCTTTTTAAGCAATCAATTGTTCAACTAAAAACACAGAAATTAACTAAACGAAAGATAAAATAATAAAAAAAAATCCTGTTTTGCTGTCTGTTTTGCTTCTCCGTTCTGCTTTCCTCTTTCCTCCACCTTCAGCAACAGCCTCTCAACTGCACGCCTCAACCGTTCTACTCTTTCTCTCGAACAGAGTAGACAGTCCCCAATTCCAGCCAAAGTAAAGCAGCCCTTTTTCCTCTCTGGCAGCAAAGACAGTTCTTCTCAAAACAACCTTCGTCTGCAACAGTTCCCGAGCATCACTCCTCTGTTTTTCTCCTTCCCAGATCAGCCCGTCCTTCTACCACGGCCGACCTCTCCTTTACAGCCCGATCAACCAGAACAGACACCTTTTCCTCTCCCGTCAGCACAGCCCGCACCTCCCTTTCGAGCAGCCGTAGCCTGGCCCTTCTCTTCCGGTCTCTCCCTACTCTGCCTCTCGACAGAGCAGCCACCACCCACGGTTCTCTTCTCCGAACAGACAACACCCACAAGAAACAGAGCCGCTCTTCTCTCAAATCTCTCTGAAATCAGTCGGCCAAAAGTAGTTCTCTCCCTCAACCCAGTCGCCTCCTCCTTCAATCCGCCAGAAAACTCTCCCTTCGCTCAACAACCACCGTCAGAACAGAGCCGCTCTCCTGCCACAGACGACACCTCCCAACGACCCAGTCTCCTCCTCTGCTCTCAACAGAAAATCTGCCACCACCTTCGAACAAAAACAGAGCCCCCCCCGGTGCTCGAACAGACAGAAAAACGAGCCCTTTATATGTCTCTGAGTCGATTTTTTTTCCTTTTCAAGTCACACCTTCCCTTTCTGGTTCATAGCTGCAATTTAAGTTTCTCCAACTTCTCGATTCGGCTCTGTTGCACGTAATTTTCCAAATCAAAACCTTCCAAATGTATTTCTTTCCTTGTTCTGTTCACGCCGGAATTCTCCCCGTCGCTGGTGCTCCGCCGTCTTAATCTACCGCCACCGTAGCTTCGCCGCCACTGTGGCCTCGCCGCCATGTCTCCGGAGGCAAGACCCACCGCCGGCGGTCACCGGATTCAGCCTCCTTCTGCTCGAACAGAGCCTCGCTGGGAGGCTCTGTTTTTTTTTCTGTTGTGTTACAGGCGCCCGAGCCATCGGGCTCGGGTCGCTTTCTTCGATTTTCTTTTTTTTTTTATTTAACCCGACCCAGACCAGAACCGGCCGCCTTCGGTTCTTTTCTATTTTCTTCTTTTCTTTTTTTTTCTTTTTCTTAATTAAAACCCGCCGTACAAGTCTAGTCCATCGGATCTTCGATCTCTTCACATGAGCTGTTTGACGCGCGATCACTTGTAGCGATTTGAATATGGAACATTGAACCCTGCATAAATAAAAATAACTCGTAATTAGACGCATAATAAAACATGAATCTACTAAAACCAATTAACGCGTCTAAATAACTCAATTAAGCGTGTTTATTCATTAAACTCCAAATTATTCACTTAACACTAATAACCATTAATTATCCTTACTTTAACTAAAAATACGACTAACAAATAGGTAGAAAGGCATATAAAAATGTGTATATTTTGCATATATCAAATACCCCCAAACCTACATTTTGCTAGTCCTCGAGCAAAACAAAACAAAACAAAACAAAGCAAAGAAATCTAACTAATCCACTTTTGCAGGAAATCACGATTGCATTTAGCGCATGCAACAAGCCTTTTAAACCCCCAGGTGTCCCTGGCTGGACGAGTGAAGTCTCGTGAGGGTTTGCAGCCATGCTACCCACAAACATGTATTTATGAAATCAACCTATTTAATCTAAGTGTAGAAAGAAATAGAACATCACTACAAAACAAACAATCCTAATATCCCTTCGAATGCAAACTGCAATGTTTAAGAAAATCAACCACATGTACTTGGATTTATAATCAACTGGAATATAGAAGCTCTCAAGTAAGTGGTTTTATTCTACACCTTCATCTTGGAAATTTCTGCTCAATAGGATATAGCATGATACTTTATATAGTAAAAGTGTAGAACATTGTAGCAATACATTCTAAATCTCTGTTTTATACAGATCCAGTGTTACCCATTAACCAAAGAACATCAGAATCAACACAGTCGTCGTAATCTTTAGGTTCATGATAGCACAGATCTGCGCGCCTCCTTCGGGTCCAACATTCTAGATTTGAGAGGATAATACACCACAGACTTTTTTTTTTCCGCTAGGACTGTGTAAGGCCTGACTTCAAGATGCTCAGGTTTAGCAATGACTCAGGCCAATGACTCCCAGCCAAATTAGCTTAGGGCATTAGGTTTTAAGAGACCGCTTCGGGCCCGAGCATCAGCCTAAGTTAATCCTATAAAGTCAAGCAGCCCCTTTCTTTCATTCATTTTGTTTTCATTTTTCGCATTTTTTCATTTTCAGCAATCATATTTTTCAGCACATCTTTATTCTGTCCAGGCTGTATTATACTCTCAACCTATTTCCGGTTCCAATCCCTTGCCATAGCCAAGTAAATGGTCTATCATGATCTTTTAAGCTCAACAGACAACCGCATATCATCCAATGACTTTGACTAAAGATATCCCACTGTAAATTAGCATTCAACAAATCTCTAGACGGTATTACTTTATGTAACTAGTGTGTGTGAGTGAGTTTTATTAGCTCAAGCACATCGTTCCAAGAGGACTGTAACAGAAAGATACTGCTCAGTTAAGTTCTCTATCCTCCAGTATACTTACTCATACTTCCAATGCAAATTAATCTCTTAAAAATTGAAGTATGCATTATAAAGGGATAAACTATCAAAACCTAAGAAAAATACTAACAAACAACCTAAAACTAAGTAAATTTTTATGTTTTTTTTTGTTTTGTTTTTTTTTTTTGAAATAATAACCAAAGGAATACTACTTTTCTTTTCTACACCCCCAAACTTAAACGAAACATTGCCCTCAATGTTTACCAAAATAAATATCACAATGATGAGTAAAAGAAAAGGAGTGTAAGGAAAGAAATCACCTGAATGGAGATGCCTCAGAGTAGATGTAGAGCATTGAAACACACAAACTAAGAATGAGGAGTAAGTACAAAATATGGAAAAAGAAAATACACCCCCAAACCTAGATTGTAGCATCCCCACACATGAATCAACAACCTAAATATTAAACAAAATAAAAAGCTATAAAAAACCAAAAATTTGGGTTGCTTCCCAAGAGCGCTAAGTTTTACGTCTCCAGCCAGACGTAACCAAAAATCATGTAGGAGCATTAGGTTCATCCAAATCTAGAACAGTCTCCTCTCTCTCAGTAAAACCCTCTAAATATGGTTTCAATCTTTGCCCATTAACTTTGAAAATAGTTCCATCTTTAGGGTTTTGAATGTCAACCGCTCCATGGGAAAATACTTTGTGCACAATGAAAGGTCCAGACCATCGGGAACGGAGTTTTCCTGGGAAGAGATGTAACCTGGAGTTATAGAGCAAAACTTTTTGACCGGGCTCAAATGACTTTCTCAGGATTGACTGATCATGAAAAACTTTGGTCCTAGCTTTGTAAATCTTCGCATTCTCATAAGCCTCATTACGAATTTCGTCTAGTTCATTGAGTTGCAATTTGCGAAGTGTTCCAGCCTTGTCCATATCAAAGTTAAAAGTTTTGATGGCCCAATAAGCACGATGTTCTAATTCCACAGGTAAATGGCAAGGTTTTCCAAATACAAGTCTATAGGGAGACATTCCAATTGGTGTCTTAAAAGCAGTACGGTAAGCCCATAATGTATCATTTAATCTGTCAGACCAATCCTTTCGGTCGGGACGAACTGTTTTCTCAAGAATGCGTTTAATTTCCCTATTTGAAACTTCTACTTGGCCACAAGTCTGCGGATGATATGGAGTTGCAATTTTATGAGTAATGGAGTACTTTTTCAGAAGTGATTCAAAAGCTCTATTGCAAAAATGTGTACCACCATCACTTATAATTGCTCGAGGGGTTCCAAAACGAGAAAATATGTTTTCTTTCAAGAACCGAACCACCACTTTGTGATCATTTGTTTTGCAGGGAATGGCCTCTACCCATTTGGAAACATAATCTACTGCAACAAGGATATAGAGATAACCAAACGATGGAGGAAATGGGCCCATGAAGTCAATACCCCAAACATCAAAAAGTTCAACAATCAGAATGTTAGTAAGGGGCATCATGGACCTACGTGATAATGTACCCATACGTTGGCATCTGTCACATTTTGTGCAAAACTCATGAGTATCTTTGAATAAAGTAGGCCAATAAAAACCACTCTGCAAAATTTTTGCAATAGTCTTTTTCGCACCGAAATGGCCACCACATGCATGAGCATGGCAAAAAGAAATGATACTATAAACTTCATGCTCCGGCACACATCTCCTAATGATTTGATCTGGGCAATACTTGAACAGGTATGGATCATCCCAGAAAAAATGCTTAACCTCGGCGAAGAATTTGGATTTATCTTGTTTTGTCCAATGTTCAGGAAGTTGAGTTGTGACAAGATAATTAACAATATCAGCATACCAAGGCAATTGAGAGACAACAAAAAGTTGTTCATCAGGGAATGACTCATTCAAAGGTAAGTGTTCCTCAGCAGACTCGTCAATAAGTCTAGACAAGTGATCAGCAACAACATTTTCAGAACCTTTCTTGTCTCTTATCTCAATATCAAATTCTTGAAGTAATAGGACCCAACGAATTAAACGAGGTTTAGTGTCTTTCTTTGAAAGAAGATATTTCAAAGCTGCATGATCTGAAAACACTATGACCTTGGATCCTAAGAGATATGATCGGAACTTGTCTAGAGCAAAAACTACAGCCAACAACTCTTTTTCTGTAGTAGAATAATTAAGCTGAGCATCATTGAGAGTTCTACTGGCATAATAGATGACATGGGGTATCTTATTCACCCGCTGCCCCAAGACAGCTCCAACCGCATAATCGGATGCATCACACATAAGCTCAAAAGGTAAATTCCAGTCCGGTGGTTGGATGATGGGTGCAGATGTGAGAAATTGCTTGAGTTGATCAAATGCTTTAGAGCAATCATCATCAAAGACAAAAGGAGTTTCTTTAGCAAGCAAATTGCACAAAGGTCTTGAAATTTTGCTAAAGTCTTTGATGAATCTTCTATAAAACCCAGCATGGTCAAGAAAAGATCGAACCTCCTTTACTGATTTTGGTGGAGGCAGACTTGAAATTAAGTCAACTTTGGCCTTATCAACTGCAATTCCTTTATTAGAAATAACATGTCCCAAAACTATCCCTTGACGAACCATAAAGTGACATTTCTCCCAATGTAGCACAAGATTTGTTTCTGGACACCTTGCCAAGACAAGAGACAAGTGGTGTAAACATTCATCAAAAGAGGATCCAAACACCGAGAAGTCATCCATGAAAATTTCCAGAAATCGCTCAACCATATCTGAAAATATGCTCATCATGCACCGCTGGAATGTGGCGGGTGCATTACATAACCCAAATGGCATGCGGCGATATGCATATGTTCCAAAAGGACAAGTGAATGTGGTCTTTTCTTGATCCTCTGGAGCAATGGGAATTTGATTGTAGCCTGAATAGCCATCTAAAAAGCAATAGTAGCTATGACCAGCAAGTCTCTCAAGCATTTGATCAATGAATGGCAAAGGAAAGTGATCTTTCCTTGTGACCGAGTTCAATTTTCTGTAGTCAATACAAACCCGCCACCCAGTGGTCATTCGGGTGGGGACTAATTCATTATTATCATTTTTGACTACTGTGATCCCTGACTTCTTAGGAACAACCTGAACTGGGCTGACCCAAGTACTATCGGATATGGGGTAAATGATGCCAACATCTAACAATTTTAGCACCTCGGTTCTGACGACCTCCTTCATATTAGGGTTAAGTCTGCGTTGCATTTCACGGGAAGATTTTGCATGCTCCTCGAGGTAAATATGATGCATACACAGAGCAGGACTTATACCCTTAATGTCTGCTATTGTCCACCCCAAAGCTGTCTTATGTTCGCGAAGAACATTAAGCAACTTGCCTTCCTGTTCTGAATCAAGGTCTGAAGAGATGATAACAGGCAAGGTATCAGAAGAACCTAAAAACGCATATTTAAGTGTATCTGGTAATGGCTTTAGGTCAAGTTGGGGTGGTTTTTCAATAGATGGGACAAGTTTAGACTCGGAAACTAGAAGAGGTTCCACCCTGGCTGTCCATTTGGTCGGGTCCAAAATAGGGGTAGAGTCAAGCAATGCATTGACGTCTCTAATGGACCCTTCGATGTCAAAGTCTAAGCCAAAATGAGTTAAACATGTCTGGAGGGAATCATCATTTAAAACAGTTTGCAGGGATTCCTCTACTAAACTTTCAATCATATTCACTGCAAAAGAATCATCCGTCTCCGGGGGTTGTTGTCTAACATTAAAGACATTGAGTTTGACCTTTAAATTGCCAAAAGACAACTTCATAACCCCATTTCTACAATTTATTATGGCATTGGATGTGGCTAAGAATGGCCTTCCCAAAATCACAGGGATCTGACTACCAGGATTCTGCACAGGTTGGGTATTTAAGACAATAAAGTCTACTGGGAAGTAAAATTTATCTACCTGAACCAGAACATCCTCAATAACACCGCGTGGGACTTTAACTGATCTGTCTGCAAGTTGCAGTGTTATGGTAGTCGGTTTCAACTCTCCTAACCGACTACAATGGGGTTATGAAGTTGTCTTTTGGCAATTTAAAGGTCAAACTCAATGTCTTTAATGTTAGACAACAATCCCCGGCAACGGCGCCAAAAACTTGATGTAAATTTTAATATGATACTTGCAAGCGCACGAATCTATAGCAGAATAGTGGCTACGAGGTCGATCCCTCAGAGACTTAGTAAGATATTCAACCTAACTCTAGAGTATGTAGCAAGTAGTAATGAAATGTAAAGTTCTAATTTTTATTTTCTTTTTAAGCAATCAATTGTTCAACTAAAAACACAGAAATTAACTAAACGAAAGATAAAATAATAAAGAAAAATCCTGTTTTGCTGTCTGTTTTGCTTCTCCGTTCTGCTTTCCTCTTTCCTCCACCTTCAGCAACAGCCTCTCAACTGCACGCCTCAACCGTTCTACTCTTTCTCTCGAACAGAGTAGACAGTCCCCAATTCCAGCCAAAGTAAAGCAGCCATTTTTCCTCTCTGGCAGCAAAAACAGTTCTTCTCAAAACAACCTTCGTCTGCAACAGTTCCCGAGCATCACTCCTCTGTTTTTCTCCTTCCCAGATCAGCCCGTCCTTCTACCACAGCCGACCTCTCCTTTACAGCCCGATCAACCAGAACAGACACCTTTTCCTCTCCCGTCAGCACAGCCCGCACCTCCCTTTCGAGCAGCCGTAGCCTGGCCCTTGTCTTCCGGTCTCTCCCTACTCTGCCTCTCGACAGAGCAGCCACCACCCACGGTTCTCTTCTCCGAACAGACAACACCCACAAGAAACAGAGCCGCTCTTCTCTCAAATCTCTCTGAAATCAGTCGGCCAAAAGTAGTTCTCTCCCTCAACCCAGCCGCCTCCTCCTTCAATCCGCCAGAAAACTCTCCCTTCGCTCAACAACCACCGTCAGAACAGAGCCGCTCTCCTGCCACAGACGACACCTCCCAACGACCCAGTCTCCTCCTCTGCTCTCAACAGAAAATCCGCCACCACCTTCGAACAAAAACAGAGCCCCCCCCCGGTGCTCGAACAGACAGAAAAACGAGCCCTTTATATGTCTCTGAGTCGATTTTTTTTCCTTTTCAAGTCACACCTTCCCTTTCTGGTTCATAGCTGCAATTTAAGTTTCTCCAACTTCTCGATTCGGCTCTGTTGCACGTAATTTTCCAAATCAAAACCTTCCAAATGTATTTCTTTCCTTGTTCTGTTCACGCCGGAATTCTCCCCGTCGCCGGTGCTCCGCCGTCTTAATCTACCGCCGCCGTAGCTTAGCCGCCACTGTGGCCTCGCCGCCATGTCTCCGGAGGCAAGACCCACCGCCGGCGGTCACCGGATTCAGCCTCCTTCTGCTCGAACAGAGCCTCGCTGGGAGGCTCTGTTTTTTTTTTCTGTTGTGTTACAGGCGCCCGAGCCATCGGGCTCGGGTCGCTTTCTTCGATTTTCTTTTTTTTTTTTATTTAACCCGACCCAGACCAGAACCGGCCGCCTTCGGTTCTTTTCTATTTTCTTCTTTTCTTCTTTTTTTCTTTTTCTTAATTAAAACCCGCCGTACAAATCTAGTCCATCGGATCTTCGATCTCTTCACATGAGCTGTTTGACGCGCGATCACTTGTAGCGATTTGAATATGGAACATTGAACCCTGCATAAATAAAAATAACTCGTAATTAGACGCATAATAAAACATGAATCTACTAAAACCAATTAACGCGTCTAAATAACTCAATTAAGCGTGTTTATTCATTAAACTCCAAATTATTCACTTAACACTAATAACCATTAATTATCCTTACTTTAACTAAAAATACTACTAACAAATAGGCAGAAAGGCATATAAAAATGTGTATATTTTGCATATATCAGACACACTGTAGCAAATATTTGCAAATTTTTTTTTTAAAACTAACTCAAAAGCACCGACGCCTTCAGTTAGGCGAACCGACGCCTTTTACTGCCTTATCATTTTTTCGTCTCATTTTAAATTTTAAACAGGCAGTCACTTCAACGATACATATCTCTCTCATTTCTAACCCATTTTCACTCATTTTTTTTTCATTCTTCCTTATTTTAGTGCTCTTTCTAGTCATTATGATATCACAAAGATGTTGAGCCATCATATACCATTTATCGTAGTTTTTGTAGTATTTTTTTTTATAAATAGTATGCGATGGATCAACATCTTTGTGATATCATTATGACCAGAAAGACCACTAAAAATAAGGAAGAATGAAAAAAAAAAGACGAAAATGGATGAAGAATGAGAGAGATATGCATCATTGAAATTTGTCCCACTAAAACAAATCTGTCCCATTTTAAAGGGGTGATAACTTCAATGATGCACATCTCTCTCATTCTTTATCCACTAAATGAGAGAGATATGATCCTGATGACTTCAATGATGTCCCACTAAAACAAATTTGTCAACGAAATAAATTAAGCACAGCTACAGTGTCACAAGAAGCACTGCTAGGGTACTAATAGAACTGTGATAATTGGTTACTGCTTACACAAGCAACATTCAGTGAATAAGAACAAAAATCCAAGATGCACAAGCAGCAAAGTTGGAAGATAGTAAGATAAAATTGAAGGCAATGCTAGTGATATACACTCTAATTGTAATAATACTTCTCCCTTATTTTAGCGGTGCTCTCTTTTAGGAAGAACAAAACTGACCCTTAAAGTAGACGGTTACTACAATTTCAACTACTGAAAATAGAATTAAACCCTTTCTAATATACCCCACAATGAGTCTTCCTAACTATAATACTTAATTTAAGGAAGCAGAAATTAGTAGTTTACTAAAGTTAGACATCTCCAAGGACATCAGTGCTAAAGGAGTGAAAACAGAGATTTACGAAGAATTCTGGACTTCTTCTGGCAAATTAAGAATGAAAACCACCTGTCAGGTTTTAGAGAAACTGCAAAAATACCCGTTGTTAGTTTAAATTACAGAAAATCCTCAGAATTTTTTGAATTCTACAATTTTTTACTCCATGGGTCTCTTTTAACTCTATCATAGCATTCACATTTTAGTTTGAATTATCTTGTCAATCATTGCACTCGTATTTTTTCATTATTTGGGCTTTGTTCCCTTGGAAGGCTGCAGGTATACTCATGCTAATTCGTTTTTGACCTACAAGTTCCTAAGTTTATTTGTCGTTTCAAGAAATGAGTAGGAAGAATGAATGAGTGACAACGGCTGCCTTGTACGGATACTTTATTTTTCTTAAAATAGAAAGTATTTTTCTCTTTCAGGTCTTCAGCAGAAGTCTCCAGTATTAGACTCAGCACTACTTGAATTGCTTCGTTGGCTGAGAACACTAGCGTGGAAGATGGCAATTGTCTTAGTGAAAGTCGTGAAAAGGCGCATTCATGACAATAACAATTAGTTTGTGGCAACACATGCTAGTGACCTTAGGTGCATTTTGGAAAGTTACTTATATTCCTTCCAAAAGAAAAGTCTGCAATTTCTCCTGTGAGGAGAGGTTAATGTTCTCTATTCTCATACAGCAAACTAGTTGACACCAAACAAACTTGGAGGTACTTCCACAACTTACCTCTGAATCCCAATACGGTTAAGCTGGTGGCTGCTTGTGAAATCAATTTATTTACAAAAATGTAGTCTTAAATTTGTATTAATCATATGTGATATGCATGTGACCGGTAGTATAAAATTATAAGTTTAATTTCGCATGTAAAGCAGGTTCAAATGTCTGTAACAACATTGTTGTCCAAAGTTAATTTTGAAAGAAAGCTGTAGATCATTGAGCAACTTTGACGAACACTTTTTGGACATTGTATCCGAAGTGTAACCACAGAAATATTTGATTACGTATGCTTTAAATATTGTTACAACTATATTTAAAATATTGCTAAAAAGATCCTTATTTGGTAAAGCTTCACTAAATATCAAAAGTTTGATAACGATTTCAGAAAATTAAATTGCAATTCTTATAAAGCTTTTCAAGAATTCGAGGTACTGCATATTGTATCATACAATAGAAGACCTTAGATGGTTTCTAATGCACAGAGCTACACTTCCTGTGGAGTAGGTTGAGAGGTAGTACCAAGCATATAGCAAGTTTTATGTAGCACAAAGAAGCAACAGAACGGTCATCAATGCCTTCTGCAACTTGGGTATTGTACAGTGTTGAAGAGTTGTCGAAACTCATTGCTTAGGATGATGGTGCTTTGTGGCTTCCTCTTTCCAAACATTTCAGATTTTGGGTCCTGATTCTTGATCAGATTGGTTATGTTTTTCCCGAATCCCGACCAGTTGTGGACATTTATATTGCATCTGAACTTTTAGGATTGGGCCTTCATTCTTCTCAGGGAGAGATAAGCCAATAGGCGGTAACCAAAAATCATTCCAACCAGAGCACCTATTTCCATCAAACCGTTATCGAGATGAATGTTATGAATGATGGATGGGGGAATCCGGTGATACTGCACTTTCAGGAGCAGTCTGTAAGTGTGATAGTTGAATGACACATATCGAACCCACAATATAAATGCTGGAACTCTCTGCAATAATAAAACCAATATTATCATTGACGTGGTTAATGTTTTTTGTCACAATTGGCTGTACTAGGAACATAAATGGCTTAAAGAACTGGAATTTTTTTTAGTCATTTGAAGAGTTCTTTGATGTAGTTATATGTTAGAATTTATATTTTTGCTTCTCTGTCTCAGTTTAATTTGAACTTGAGGCAATACTCTGAAATTTAGTAGTATATGCAGAAGCTGGTTTATGTCCTCTTATGTTTTGCAAACTAATATTTTCTATAAGCTAAATCAGGCTTCGATGATAAGAATAATTGCATATTGCAGTTTCAGAGGCCAGTGCTGTTTGGGCATGGCCATATCTTATACTCTAATCAATTTTATAAGGCAATTGGTCCGCTCTGACTGTTTTCTTATTATCTCAAGTGAAGATTTTATGAAATATTTCATGGTTTTTAACAAACACCAATCACAATGTCAAAGTGAAAAAGAAGAATACAAGGTGTGTGTTTGGGTTATTAGTTTGTGAATAATGGTTAAATGAACTTTTCACTTTCTGAAAAGGTATTTTCTCTTTAAATTTTCATTTTTTGTACTTCTTTGTTAGATAACTATTATTTTTCAAAAGCTAGAGCTACTAGGAAAGGGATGATTCTAATATTAAATTTATATCTCAACACTCCCCACTGCACGTGCGGCATCAACACTTGGAAATAATTGAGGGGAGGGCAAATGTGCCCTGGAACATGCGGAAAATTAAGCGCGTCACGGCATTTGAAGCGAGGACCTTGGCTCTCCTACTATGTTAAATAACAAAGTTTCTCAAAATCTTGAGCTTTTGGGAAATAATGGTTATCTAAGATGGGAAAGCTCAACCTTAATTATTTCCACATGCTAGCTTGATGGATGCTTGCACATGCGAGGAGTGTTGAGATATTAATTGTTAGTATAATGGCCGGGTTCCTAACAGCTTAAGCTTCTGGGTAACATTGGTTATTAACATTCTTCATTAAATTCCACTTTCATGTGCCACTTCTTTAAGAGGTAACTTTTGCCATATTGCTTCAATGAAATTCTGCGGATAAATCAAGGCTAGAAGATGGCAAATAGGAGATTTTCTGAGAGTCACCTTCACAAAGAATCCACCAGCCAACATGAAGGTCATAACTGTTACTGAAGCTAGTGTGGTTGCTTTCTTCACATCGGTTAGAGTAGCTCCAATCGCCAATCCTAGACCCTGCAAAATTTTTTTTGAGCACTGGATTTCATACACATGTATTGTTAGTTGCAGAAGAGGTATTGTAATTCTTGTCATGCTTCACCTGAGCAGCAACAATGCTTAGGAATACCACCAATATGGTGAAGAAGAATGGGCCAGCACTTCTGTTCAAGTTTGTCATGAAGTAGACAATGACGATAAATATTACTGGCAGGATTAGATCAAGTGGTAAGTCACTTGTGGTCCTAGCCAAGAAGTAAGCACTTAATCTGTACATGTCTGCTGCTCTCTCCTTGTTTAACATGGCTCTTTCTTGAGGAAATGTGAAAATTGCTGTGAATACAGGAAAGAAACCCCAGAACACGGAGATAAAGAATAGCAACCCTGTCTGTAACCAACTGTTGTAAGTAAAAGACTAATTTCTCGTAGTCAGATGAGATTATTAGCAATGAAAAAAGTGGCTTAAAAATTACTCATAAGGTGATATAAAATTAAACTGCATAAAATGTATTAAATTAAATGATTCTCATGATTGTCTATGCTTTCTTTATATTTCTCATTTTCTATGATAACCATTAACAGCATATACTTTCAGCATAAGTTTTAAAGCTTGATACCTGTCTTATCGTGCTATCTGCATACAGCATTTTCCAATGCTAGCATATGTTACTTCAATTTTAGCTCAAACTTCATTTTATTGCTCTTGGAATTCACAAGACTATGGACTATACCTGATCTTGAAGGCCTTTAAAGGTAGAACTATCTGAATGCCACCAGAGTAAACCCAAGATAATTGCTGTTGCTATAACTTGAGTAATTCTCATCCAGCTTAAATAATCATGTTTCCTTTCCTTTATTCCTCTCCAGAACAGAATAGAAAACTGTTCCCACCAACTCGTTCCCCATTCTCGCGCTGTTGAAGAACCTTTTAACTTGGTATCTTTGTCCATGGAGACAGGGATCTGCAATATCTTCTTCTCTTTGTCTGCAACTTTTGTTTCATATGCTTCAACCAGATACTGTTATAGATAAATTACAAGCTTTTAGAATCTTGGTTGCCAGTAACTAAAATTCTGTCTCATATATCTGTTTGGAGACAAATTTGGGAGGCTTGAATTAAAGGAGAGAGGGTGCAAAGTGAGGTTAGGAAATTTAACTTCCAAAGCTATATATTTTTGGTTGTTATACACCTAAGAACAACAGATATTCTTAGGGTACATGTATCAAATTCACCCTTAGAATGAACATTTTATGGCATGCATTGGTATATAATATGAAACTTCTTCTTGTACTTTAAAGCTGATGTTTAGTCAATTCCTTGGTAGCTGAGTAATCTGGTTAGATATCGTTTGTAAACTTTCTTATGTGCTGCTCTCTTAATATTTATGTGCAAATTCGAGTAGGAGACATTTTCTTAACTAATGTTTGCAGAACGTGTAGAATTTCTTTTCTTTTGGTGGTCTTTCGTAGAGTTGCTTGGTTTCAGTGAGTATTACTCCCTCTTTCCCATATTAAGTGTCCTATTTACTTTTTCAAAATGAACATTAATATGGGTGCATGGAGCATGAAGGAGATGGTCAATTTTTCTAGTATCAGTAATATGGCATGAGCATTATTGAGTATATATAATGATGCTTGCAGATATGCAACTTTACTTTCCAGTTATTGAAGCAATTACCTCATGAACATCTGTTGGGGACGGCTTCCCATTTCTGGTGTCCTCTTTTGCGTTTTCCATTTGTACTTTATCCTCTAACTCGGATGGGAGTGATACATCGTTTATATTCCCATTTGCCAAATCGAGCAGGAACTCTGCTGGGTTCATGGAAATAAGAGGAGTGCAGCCAATTGATGAGAAATAAACCATTGCTTCAGATGCATTTCCATAGAAGAGCAAACTCCCTTTGCCAAGGAGGATCAATTTATCAAATTTGTGGAAGAGTCTACTAGATGGTTGATGAATTGTAGTAATTACTGTCTTTCCAGCCTGTGGCAAGATTAGAATTTGAGTCAAATTGTCGGAATATTCATGCTTGGGTTGTCTAACTATATCTAGTGTAGGTAAACTATTCATTATGGTCGCTTTAATTGCATAGGATCAATACCTAGAGCAATGCAATTAATTTTAGTAGGGAACTTCATTGTCATGCATGATTGACTGTTAAGTATTTAGGCAATGTGTACCTCAGCTATGTCATGCAGCATCTGAATAATTCTCAAAGCAGTTGTTGAGTCTAATCCTGATGTGGGTTCATCCAAGAAGAGTAAGGATGGATTGATTATGATTTCGTTGCCAATGCACACTCTCTTTCTCTCACCACCTGAAACACCTCTTACAAAGGATCCTCCAATCATAGTATCTTGGCACCTACATGAAGCCAAAATATTAAATTACTCTTCGTATCTTGGAAAATAGTTACAGTTTATTGTCAGACTTTTGGGGGACAAATTGCCTACCATATGGGTAATCAATTTAACTACTACATCTTAACAACTTCACTCATATTGGTTAGTCTTTTTCTGCATCAGTGGTACAACATGATCAGTTACCTCTCCAGGCCGAGCTCACATATAACATCCATTGCTCTTTCTTCCTTCTGTTGCCTTGGTAATGTCTTTGGAAGCCGCAGGAGGGCTGCATAGGTCAGGGTTTCTTTCACTGTGAGGTGTGAGAACAGGACATCATCCTGAGTGACAAAGCCTATCCTGCACAGATGATTTGAGTATTTGTTAGTATCATGATCCATGAGGACGGGATAGTCTGTTCAAATGAGACATTTATTTTCTCTCTGTTGTATTTTTTAGTCTACTGAACATTTTCATTCCAAGCAGGAGTTGCCGACCTAGCGCCGGCTTCACAATGAACTCAACTTCACTGGTATTCGCCATTTCAATAGGCTCTCAGTAACAATTGTGTTTAGCTAAATTCTATTTTATTTTTACCTTCGTTTCAAAGCTTTTGAGTATGGCTGGTCATTGTAGGTGATTGACCCATTGGTCACTCGATCCCACAATCTTCCACTAAGCAGATTCAGCAGACTGGTCTTCCCGCTGCCAGAAGGTCCCATCAGAGCAAGAAGCTCTCCCGGACTTGCCGAACCAGTGATCCCATTTAAGATGTCTTTCTCGATCTTTGTTCGCACGCTCTTTAGAGTTACTTTATATTTCACATCTGTGAACTGCAAGATTTTCAGGAAAAGAAAGACAAGGGATAGAGTTTACACAGACAAATAAGCTAATCAGATCTCAGCAATCTGCAAAGTGACCTTACATACATCAGGTTAGCAGTTACTTTTGTTTTTACGTCTTAGTTGGTTCGTGTTCGACCAATAAATTGAAAACCAGACTAAATAGTTGAGCTGGCAGAACTTTTCAACTGCAGAGTTATATTTTCTGCAAGAATAGTAGGTTCCACATACTGTCAGTGTGCCAAAATGCAGGAATATTGGAACCAGAAATGACCTCTTTTCTACCTTACCCAGTTTTTAAACAAAAACATTGGTTTGGGCGAATTTGCTATCCATAGTCCATACAGGTTTGGCGCCATGGGCTTAGGAGTGTGGATAGTGAAAACCCCTGTTTGTATGTGACATTAAAAGTGTCATCATTTTTCTTAATTAGTTTGCAGGTTAAGTCCCATGACAGGTACTGTACATTTTCTGTAAAGTAGTAGCAACTGAAAAGAACTAGGAAGAACTTTTGGTTCTCCATATCTTTCTCCTCCGTCCATCCCCTGCAGATAGGAGTTTCAATGAGCCGACAGTTGAAACATTAAAACCTTCGAATAGAGTGGCCACAATGATTATTAAATTTTGCGAATTTGTAGTCTCATTTCTTCCTATACAAGGTCATGAGAACTCAAAGTCTGGAATGCGCCTTTTTTCTTAAGCAGTAGGTTTGAAATGCCCTTTGCATGGCATTCCTATCAGTAACCGAAATAGATGCCCTCTGCATGGCAACCCTATAAATGAGGTTGTGGATGATGGAGAGAGGATGAAGTTCTGGGCCAAAAATTCTTCTTCCTATCACTCAGTAGTCAAAGGAAATATGCTCCTATATCCTTGGCCGAACATCGTAGTAGATTATGTAATAGTGACAAACCTATATTTAGAAAAAAATGTTTTTGAGTGGGTTTATTATTGAGTAAGCCTAAGAAACTGTTTGTTTGAAAGTATGGAAAATTGCTATTATAATATGAATGTTACTTAACAAATTTAGGGCATTAAACAAGAGATAGAATATAGATATAGCAGGACCATAGAGAGAGAAATGGCGGCAGAGCAAGACAAACAAAGAGATTAAGGGCAATGTCTTTAAACTAATAATTCATGGTTTTACATACGTATAAAAACACTATGGGTGATACAATTTGTTTTTCAGTAAGTAACGAATCTGCTTTAATGTAAGCTATGCTATAAAGGCTGCTAGCATTTTAAGTTTTACCTTGAGAAAAATTGGCAGGGTGGGCTCCATCACAATCTTCTTCCGTGTACCAGCTTCTGCTTCCTCCACTGTCAACAACATGGTACCATGCCATCAAAATACATATTTTAAAGAGTTAATCCTCATGTCTTATAAACTATATGTACGGTGAAGTCTTGTGCCTAATTGACGACGTTAGAATGTAATCAAATGCCATTAAGACTTGTAAGATTTACATATTACCTACAATCTCATTTCTTCTCCAATCGGTTGTCACCCACCTTTCGGCATTACGTGTTCACTGTGCGTATTCGTTTTCTTCTCTTGTCCAAGTATGTCTCTTTTCTAATCCGGCTTTTATGATCTCTCGCCATCACTCTGCACTCTCTCATGGCAATAAAATTAATCTGCTTTCTTCTATCCATGGAGCCCTTCTATCCGTCTCTTAGTACGTCTCCTCCCTCTTTGTTTTTCCATCCAATCTTTATCTCACAGTTCTAAATTGTCAAATTAGGGAGATCATAGATTACCTAAATTATGCTCCCTTTATTCCACATTATTAGCCCTATTTGTTTTTTGTCAAAATGAACTGAAATCAGTTTTTTTTTTTGAAAAACAAACTGGGAGTATTAATATGGAAGGGAGGGATTTTAAGTCGTATTGGTGCATGTCATATTTAGCGCATAAAGTAAAAGTGTTTAAAAAACTTGAGCTCAATGATGCCATTATTTTCATGTGAGTTTTCATAGTGCATATGGATTATGTACGTGTATTTGAGCAATAATGTATAGCTAAAAGTGTATTTACCCTGTTTTATAATCCCTCTGTCCTAAAAAATAGGTACAGTTCTCCTTTTTCTGCGTCGCAAAAGAATAGGTAAAGATTTTTTCTCAGGAACAGAGAACTTTTCCCACTTGTGGGTTCACTGGCTTAAAAAGGTTAATTCTCCACACTATATTTATCTTTCTCTGACGGAGGGAGTATACTCTCAAGCTTAATCATCTATCATTAGTGCCATAGCCAAAAGATTAAAAACACCGTTTAGACACATAAATCCGAAATTCCAAACCTAAAAGTTCTACTTAAAGTTCAATTAAGATGTTTCTGTATACTCATATATATATAATATATACTACTACTACTACTAAAAGAATGTTGAAGTTACACTTTTGTACTAGCTTTGGGCACAAGGGTTCATTGGCTTTGATTTCCGGCGAAGGCAGAGGCGATCCGGCTCAAGTGCACAGACCTGGTTTGGTCTAATTCTCGGATCAGCTGAAGTGGGACCCGCCCGGTCCATCACAAAGCATAGAGTACGACAAGAAGACAGTTGTAACGTATACACATATAGTGATGCTGCTAAGTTAACTTACTCCTTATAATTAAGCTGTACAATTAAGAAGAGTACTTATACACATATAGTGACAGTGACACTGATTATGATTATTGTTTCATTATTAGTTGGTTCATTGGATGTTTACCGTTTTCTTCGTCGCTGAAACCGCGGAGATCGGTGATCTCTTCCGGAGGGATGGTGAAGCCGGCGAAGGAGAAGGACAAGCCGAGGCTGGCACTGGAGGCGCGGCTCAGTGCTGCGCCGCTGCTCACCTCATCCAGCTCTAGCTTCAGCTGTGCGCTCCGCGTCTTGCGTATGTGCTTCCTCCCTCTGCCGCTGCCCTGCCCTGGCGACAACTTCCCGAAGCTTGACTTCCTCGATAGGCTTGAGCCGCCACCTCCATTCCCTGCTTCTGTAGCTGATTGGCTTGGCGACTTCCTCGACTCTGGGTCCGGCAGCTGTTCGGACTTGGTCCGAGGCAGGCCTAAGTTCAGACCACTGCTGCTAGTGTCCATCTCCTTCAAGACAAAAACAAGAAAAAAACAATATGCATTAAAAAAACTAAATAAACAATTAATTAATTTGAAAATATGTAGGGCCCATGCTAAGGTTGTTTGCTCTTGAGTCATTGTGGCCCCCATCAAGTGTGCCCCTTTAAGGAGACTATTCTTGACCGCAAGCATAATTCTTACATGGAAATGAATGAAGGTGAATTGGACATAATTAAACAAGGGATTTAAGTGGGAAAATTTTGATCTTTGCCAGTTGAATTTGTCCAGACAAGTTTAACTGAAAATGAATTGTTGCATTTAATTTAGGTTAATCATGCTTAATAGATGCTGAACACTGCGAATAGATTGAAGTCCTTTGGTTGGTTTTTAATTACAATAAAAGAAAATAAAGACGAAAAGAGGATGAAATAAAAAAACAATAATAGCATCCCAGAATGGATAGTTGAAGAAGTTTTATACTCATTTTGAGGGAAAAAAATGAAAAGCTTTATGAGAAAGAAGAAGCTCATACCAGTGTAGGCTTGAATGACAACCTACACTGATGAAGTTGGTAAAAATATGCCTCAAATGTCTCATGAAAATGATAAATTTTTTTATTGCAAAAAGGTATAAATTTCTTTTACCATGTAAAGAATTGGTTCCATGAAATTTAAGCAGGCATGATTGAAGAAAAAACCAAGCTGAGCAAGTGGAAAGAGTTTTATTACATTAAACCTTGTGTTCTTGAAAAAATGATTGGTACCATAATGAAAAGAAAGCACTCACTGCAAACATGAATTTAACATCAAGTTAAGAGAATATCATGTGCCCACAAAAAGACAGGTCTCTCAAACTGAGATAGTAGGAAGAAACTTGCTTTGAATTGATGGAAATGTACAGATGAGTGCAAAGGAAGAAGACGACAGCCTTTTACTGACTAGGAAGCTGAGAAAACATAAGAGTAACCAGAACTTCCTTCAACTTTGTTGGAGAATGAAAAGACTGAAATGAAAATTTAAACTGGATATGCTAACTTTAAAATGGATTTGAGCTTTCCTTTACTAGTACCTTTGTTATCCAGGAGCTTCCTGACTGAAAAGGGAGGTAAGGAGAGGAAGTTGGATGCCTTGTGAGGAAGGAAAGATGAGTGGAAGGGCTACCAAGTTGAGTGCTTTCTCTTGTGGAAGCCTCATAATATAGGGGTGGCGGTTCCTGACCCAACCCCATGTTATTGTGGGTTGGTGTCACATTTCTCTCAGACGATGAGTCGGATCAGGTTGTGTCCCGACTGGTCAGTTCTTTCTTTTTTGTTCTACAAAAAAAAATGAAATGGCCATTCTGAAGTCCTCTTAACTAAGTTCTTTACCAAATTAGGAAGTGAATTTAATTTACTATAACTAAACTTGAAGATTCCGTTCTTTCGAGGTATTATAGACGTACACCATTTATCATAACAAGCAAGACATTATGGGCATTATTAATTCTCCTTTTTCCTTTTTTTGGGGTAAGTAATTCTCCTTATACTTCAATGAAATCATAATAAAAGACCTCCCTGGGGCCCCGACTGCCCATTGTAGGAGGAGTTTTGGGGTCGAATCGCAATTATTTGCTTATAGAGTGATGGTATATGTTTTACCTATGCAAAAAATATACTTGATCCCTCTATAGCGCAATTATATTGCGATTTGTTATTTCAAAAAAGACTTAAAACTAGTTAATTTTGAAAAACAAATCAGACTATTAAAGTGGGACGGAGGTAATTTTACATAGATATATGCATAATAGAAGAAGATCAAGAAAACGTGAGATAAAGATTACAAGTCAGTCAGAAATATTTGGATCGGCCTGGTGATAATTGCCTGTGCATGTGATCCAAAACCAACCCAGACTGTGCACAGCCCCTTTGATGTGGAAATGTTACAACGTGACTCTTCTTCTCTTTTGGATCTGGTAGTTCCCAAGAGGGCAGTCATTTTCATTACTCATGGGTCTACCAACGTTGAACCCAGGTCATGCATTACACAAGAGAATTGAAGAAAAAGGTTACATTTGCAAAAAAGGTGATGAACTGCTGAAATAGAAATTAAGAAGCACCCATCTTTGGCAAAATTGTAGAATGATATTGTTTTATCCTAAAAACTGTAGACAGTTAATATGCCTGCAACATCTGCTGGAATTTAATGTTTGTTTGTGAGATCCAGGCTTTAATGCTGCTGAAGCATTGGGAATGCTAGTGTCCACATGTCTAGGTTCCTCTAGAGTCTAGAGTAAGTCTTTAATTTAATTTTCTTGAAAAAGTAATATTGAAAGAAGACAATTGAAGTATGTAAAATGGTGTTTATTGTGACATGCTTAACTCCCAAAAATCCATCACTATGTTGTCAGATTATTTGTAAATAGAGCAGTTTAAGTTTCATTATTCCTTTAATCATATAAATAGGATCACTTAATGCAACCATAAACAGTATAAGCAGTTAATTTCCCTATATACTTTGTGAATTAACATAGGGAAAAGTTTAAATGAGATCGCTCTCATATAGCTTATATGAGGCCACTTTAAATCATAGCCCTTGGATCTTGATCTAACGGCTACAAATAGCCATAATGATCTCACCCACTCCCTGATGTGACACACTCACCTACCCACTGATTTAATATCCATCCTCCGATCGGAATCCAACGGCTATAAAGATTGGCCTCATGCTCCTTATATGAGAACGATCTCATGTAAACCCTTCCCATTAACATATACGAACTTTACGAGCGGCTTTATATTTTGTTCTATTTTTTAATGTAGTAAGAAAATTGTGGAGGGTACACTTCTAACCAAAAAAGCAAAGACGTAAGAGAAATGATATTTGGGAAGTCCGAGGTGTCATTGTAAAGGGAAATGATTTTTATACAGTAGATTCCTACACATTTTTCATAGACTGATATTTATATTAGCCTGAGTGGTCAGCTGATGTGACCCCACACCAGTTCACCCACTTATTTCTATACACGTAAGCTGTGTATGGAAATATGTAAGAATCTGCTGTAGGGTTATCACTGCCTGTAAAGGGAAATGATATTTGTAAAGCAGATAAAATACTTATTTATTTATCACCAATGGGGTCTTGGTGAGGTTAGGACACGCTTCATAAAGTAGAGATCCTGATGAGTTCAAATTCTCAGTCTGTTAGCCATGTTGAGTTGAGTTAAATGTTAAATTAAATAACCCTTCCTACCACTCAAGCTTTTGGGAAACTTGGTTACTTAACATGATATCCGATCCCAGGTCTTGATTTGGAATCCCGAAAGAAGCGGTTTTCTTCTATGTATACTCTGGGGTACTATATATTCTCCAAGGTCATAATTATTCCTGCTCTTATTTCTGAGAACTTAGATGAATGCTTGCACACGTGAGGTGATTGTTGATGAGTTGAATAGTAAAGTAGCCCTTTCTTACTAGGAGCTTGAGTTTTTGGAAAACTTTGGGTATGATGGGTGGGTCTTGTTCATGCCGAAGGATATTAACACTCTACGGGCTGATTGCCTAATTCCTTATAGTCGGGCCAAAGAGTCAACACCCCTTGTTATAAGAAAAGCCCTTATGCATCCCTTTTAAAAATCATTATCTACCACCCATAGATCGATAAGAAAAAAATGACTAGTTGTGAAAAAAAGAACACATTGCCTTTTCTCTAACCAAGATAAGAAAGGCTTAATTAACTTTTATAAACAAGTCATGAATCCAATTATTAACAGAAAATATGGAAAGCTTCTGTGTACAGAAAAGATGCTCTTGTAGCTTTCCTAAAAAGCATTTTAGGTGGATGGTTGTTAGCTTGTATGTGGCTAAAAATAGTTGTCGCGAAATCCACCCAAAAGGACATTTTTGGTGGCACCCAGGTTAGCACCTTTCTAATCAATGACTCATGGAGCTCATCAGCTCAACAATCGCACTCACCACAGAAAAGTCAGTGTGTGTCCTCTTTCCATGAAACAATGACTATAAATTGGATAATACTATGAGTCATCTCCTATACTTGGAATATATATTCTTCTGTGTAAGTTTCAGCTTCGGTTTAATAAAGTTACAATGTTGGAATTACGAATGCAACCAAGTGATAAATCTAAAATATAGGAATGATTTTTTCTCTTCGTGGCATTCCTAGTTTTTCTCTTATTTATTTACTTACTTATTATTTTCCCTACATAGAACAATAGGCACTGCCTTAGTTAAGCATTATGCCAAAACAAGAACAGTGTGGTCCATCTACAATTGGAATATTTTCAAAATTCAAAGCAATTGCAATCAGCAGCATGAATTTCCCTTTTGGAAGAGATCTAGGTTGGCCTATGGCAAGGGGCGGTGCCGTCCTTCATTTTGTCCAGTCATCTTTAACTATGAAAAGTGAGTGCTTTACCCACAAACAAATGGCTCTACATCGGCTGCCAGCTTCGCCATTGCATACCAACCACTCTTCTTCTCTGTCACCACAATGCATGGCATGAGGACCAATGGTGGTGGCACCGACGAGTGTTTGTATCTTTTCTAGTGCTTTACACACTCCATAACATCCAACACGTGCTTAAGCTGCTTTCCCAATAATGAGGACTAGCTTTAAAGCTAAGGTCCTACGAAATTCTTGTCCATCAATAGAGGTTTGGCACGTCAGATGTATTTATCGACTTCATAAAATTTTCCTTTTTTAGTGACCTCCACCAATGACATAAATTGGCAAAGTCTCTTTGAGGACTTACTCTAGAGGCGCAATGATCGATACGTGTATTGCATAAAATTGTGCCATATGTATGTGGCTCTAGTGAACGTTCATCGGCCGTCATTGCCATGCGTAGGTTGGCTGTGTACGTTAGGGTTCACTTTGCCATTGAGTTTCATGGTTTATATCGGTGTCGACCGTCGTGCACATATTGGCTTCACTAACTGATATTGGCTTCACTAACTGAGGACTTGTTAAGAAACTCATCATTATTAATAGGGAAAAGTTTAGATGAGACCAGTCTCATTTAGCTTATAGGAGGCCAATTTAAGTCATAGCCTTCGGATTGAAATCCAATGGCTTAAACGGGTGGTCTCGTGCTCCTTATTTGAGACCGGTCCCATATAAACGGATCTCTTATTAATATATATGCTGCGTATATCAACTCATCTCTTAAGTTGTTAGGAAACTGTCTATCAATATATTTACTTCATCCTCCCTCCGCAACTATTATCAACATTTTGTTTTTCAAAATGAATTGTTTTTGCCAACCTAGCCTTTTATGGCCATGGGCTGGTTGGATTTCTCCATTATCCGAGGGGTCAGAGGGATCCCATTATATCAACAACCCTGACTAGCTCTCTATGCCATCGTTTCCCCCCTTGTTGATGCCTTCCGCAGTACTCATGGCTTGCCCATTTCCACAAGCTCGGTGGGCTGGTATGAGCTTTGTGAAGCATATAACAGTTTGATATGCACCTCTAAGTTCTACCTCCAGTCATTTGATAAACATCATATCGACTCAACTTGTCGTAAAGCATGATATACTTTGGATAGCGTTCTCCGAACGCCTATATATGGTCATTTTTTCAGTCAGAACATTTAGCATTGATGATGTATGCATATTCATTCTTGTTCACATTGATGCTTATCATAGGCTAAAAGATGTATAGTTGCTGTCTATAAATCATATGCACATTTATGGATTGTGGTCGTTGCCTTCAACAACTCATTCCACAATCAAGTTCACTTGAATCATTTAGTACTCCACAAACAGAGTCATCACTATCCATCAGCATTTAATTAACTACAAGTAGGCAGCATTGGTGATTTCCCCCTGCCTGTCAAAGGCCCCCCTCTACTTCACGACCATGCCCTTCCCACTACTCAGAGCTTAACCTCTGAGTCTCTAATTAATTACATAATGATGTCAGGATTGTCTCACAGTGACGATTGGATTGCGTTGCCATAGTGGGTATCAGGCACATACAAAAACGTACACAAGGACCACCATGTGGTAACATGTTCACTTGGTCCCCATCCGTATTCCAAATTTCCACAAGAGATTAGTCCCTTGCACTTGTCTTAGGCAGTGAACAGCCCATGCATGGGTCCTACTCTGAGTCCAGTCCCATTTGACTGTGAGTGCTCCCCATGCACGCTCCAATCAGCGACAAAAACATTCTAGGATCCTAATCTGTAGCAGCTGATATGCCCTAGACCTCAGGCAATCTGCCTTCCTAGACAGAGACATGGGTCTTGTTTGGCATGGTTGGCAAGAACTGGCAAGATGAGTTCAGCCGGACAAGTAATACGGATAGAAAGGTCCCATAGGGATAGGATGAAGGTCAAGGTGAAGACATCAAGTTAGGCTCGATCATTCATTAGGTTTGTATTGGCAATCTGGAAAGGAATCAATACCTATGCTGAAAAGGATGCATTAATGGGAAAATAATAGATGCTTTCACCTTGATCCCCATTTTTTTCACTTGCCTAGCTCATTATAAATTATCGCATCCATGAAACTAAATCTGTGTCTCATATTCTACAGTGGTAGTGTTATTCACTACACCAAATTTGTAATCCAAAATTCTACACTGGGCTTTGATTGGACAGAGGAAAAGTCGATTCATGGGAAACAAGGGGGTCCACTTTACTCTATTTAATTAAAATCCAGTGTAGGGTTTTGGAGTACAAACTAATATTTTGCTTCTACAACACATTCATTTTCCTAATCACTTGTTATATAATGTATCTCACTCTTATCCTATAATAAACCCATTTTTTGAATCATTTGTCCATGCTAGAATACTACATTCGTCTGAATACACATGCACAAACCCTAGCATGATCTCCGTCCGACTAGATGAGAGTAGGTACACCTCTTAGGTGTAGCGACGGCTTTCATTTGGGGTGGGGGGAAGGTTGATTTACAAAAATAGGTGGGTGTTATGACCCATGTACAACCCACCAATTAAGGGAGTCCACATGACAGATTGTGCTACTTCCTCCCTTGCTCATTAAGCTATACTCTTTAGCTGATTTCTTATTTGATTGAATTTTTAGTTTCCTTAGCTGTAGCAAAAAAAAGTTTTTTAGTTCCCTTAGATGAATGTTGATTAATTAGTAGGTACACTTGGTTTTCCAAAATGAACTGACTTCAGTTCATTTTGGAAAACCAAGTGTAGCTACTAATTCAGGACAGAGGGAGTACATTTTAAAGGAACTAGATCCCTTCTGATTTGTTGCCTAACATTTGGAATGAATGTGGGGCCAACGTAATTTAACAGATGTTTTCACTACAATGATTGGACGAATTTGGATCAATTGGTCATATGGATCTCCCATCTAAGCAATGGTGAAATTTAAATCATTAAATTCAGGCCGAAAATTATCATTAGGTCGGAAATATATCACAAGGCTACCGACACTCCAGACTTTAGAGCATGCACTTGGAAACCATCTTATGAGGGTGTCATGTTCTATCTTCTTTTTTCGTCATCTCCATCTATTAATACATTGTGCTGATACCACTTCTTGATTACAAGTCCTTGTCTTCCAAGAGTGGAAGTTGGAAAGTGAGCAAGAGAAATGATGCTTGCAGCATGTTTCTAATTTTGAGAAAGGTCGAGGAAATTAAAAAAAAGGTGGGGATAAAGATAAAGGTGGTAGTGATAGAGCTAACAAAGATGCATGGATGGTTTAGTTAAAAGGTTCATGACCTGCAAGTGCCATGATAAGGGTAATGCAAGGTTTCTTTTCATGGAAGATTAATGCGTAGAAGGGGAAGTGTTTTTCATTCGCCTCCAATTTCCGCCTGGATATTTGCCTTCATTATGAGCCATCGATCATCGAGATCGACAGCCAAAAAGCTATTTTTTTGCTGTATGAAGCATGTGCGCTGTCGATTGACTCCTCCTGTATGAAGGCGGATTTCCAGGTGGAAAAGTTGGAGGCGGATAAAAAAATGCTTCGATAAAAGGGCCGTCGTGTAGTAGAAAATACTGTGGGAAATTATCATTCTTAAAAGCAGATGTATTGGATGATGCTGAGCAAAATCTGCCCTTACAGTATCAAGGTGCAACCAATTGAAGCATAGAGATTTTTACAAGAAAATTATTTTTCTGATTGGGCTCCATGATCAGAGTCCATAACCATAGAACATAGGGAACGGGATGACCATGCTAGGACACTGCTATATAACTATGTGTAACTTATTATGTCTGGATCTACCATGCCATGGCCCCTATGTACTATGGTCCCTGAGCCCAGCTAGGCTAGACACATCCTAGCATGATGAACTTTTTTTCGGGATTAATGGTCTTATGCATAAGCTCTTAGGTCATTGGACGTTAACATAGATTTAATATTGATTTTTCTTCTAATGGTAATAATAATTTTCCAAGGAAAAATGCTAGGCGCAGGGCCATAAAAGAAGGATGCAAATCCATTGTAATTGAATTTCTTGATTACTCTTTACACATCATCTTGTAAAGTTAAAAAGCAAAACTTGCTCTACAAAGTCTCTGGTTGAGAGAAAAGATGTAGACATAATTCACAGTTTTAGTTTACATATAGAATTTTGAACATTTTAAACCAACGGGATGCTGGTGGTGCAGGCACTGCCACGCCTCCCGAAGCAGAGGTTTTGAGTTTAAGCTCCAATCCATTGGCCTCAGACACAGAATTATACTCTGATTTACTTGGTGTATATGACATGTGGGCCTCTCAGAGCACCGTATCCTGCTACTCCGACACCCCAACTTAACAACCAAAAAAAAAAATAGATACTCCCTCCGTCCTGTTTTAGATGCTCCATCTAAAAAAATATTGATTATTATTGATGGTGAAAATCCTAACTGATGGGGAAAGAAGAGGTTCAAAATTCACTTAAATTGGTCATATGGAGTATCTAAACCAGGACTGTCGTCTTTTCCAGATCTAGCATCTAAAACAGGAAGGGGGGAGCAATAAGAAGCATTTCCAAGTCTCCATCGTCATTTAATTTTTGGTATTAATTTGATGATGGTATATCAAGTTTGTCATTAAGCTGACCACTCGTACAAATGAATAGGACGTCTCTGACCCTCCGACTCTCTTTCTCCAATATATTGTCACTCTGGCCCTATTGGAAAATGCTTTGCCATACAAAAAAGATTAGCAAACGCTTCCCATGGGCTTAGACTGAGTTAGAGCGCATTAACTTCATTCTCCAAAAGGGTGAGGAAATTTCAAACAGTTAATCTGCATTTATACAAACAAACGGGGTAAGATTCCTCAATCTTGTTGTGCCCTAAAGTCGAGGGCATCCGCTACACTACATCTCCTAGCTTCATGGTGAGAAAGTTCGTATCTCAATGAAGAAACAAATTAACATGACTATAGTTTTGCTAGTTACTATGTTCTTGCGATGATCACTAAAAAATTATAAAAAAATATGTATCAGGTGAGGTGAAATGCAGGATAGGTAGGGCGAAGTGTTAAAAGAAGGAAATTAATCCTATGAATTAAGAATATACTTCATGTAGGCTGTGCAGTGGTGGCATGAAGGTGGGGACCAAGTTCCTGTCCGCGCGTGTATGAATATAAAAGCAATCCTCCAAGAATTTCAGTTTTATGGAAAGCGGTTACTCTGACAAAAATTAAGAAATACTACCTCTGTCTAATATTAATAGTCCAATTTATTTTTTCAAAATCAACTTAAATTAGTTCAGTCAATAATTTTAATTTGTCTATCATAGTAGAACCGAGGTACATAGTAGTTTACTCACATAATATTAAATTGTCTAAGCTTGATGGATGCAGTTCTTTGTTCCATATGTCTTTTCTATTTTCTCACAGCAAGGTTCCACAAATTCTTTTATGCAGATATTTGTGCATATATGTTGGTCCATGCTCTCTCTCTTATTTTGGATAATGAGGGTTTAGGACAGGGTTTAGGACCTACCTAGAAGGGGTAGGCAGGGCAGACATCCTTTTAGAGCATCATATCCTGCTGCCAATCTCCCCTCAGGTGTGTACATGGCCCACACAACATACATACTGGTTAAATTGGGATGTAATATGTGTGGGTAGCCCATGGAGTCAGATTCGAACTCACGAGCCCTGTTTCAAGGCAGCACCTGCCCATCTCATATTCCTTCATACTCTTATGTTCCCTTATACATCAAGGAAATTTATAGACACTACTTTTAATTCAAATACACAAATTTCATGTAAATCGAAGTAAAACTTTATCGGCGGTAGACTTTAGTATTCAACATGCAAAACTTATAAATATGTGAGCAGAATCTCGAGCCCATGAGCATTTAGAACATTAATATGAGCATTGGGACATTACTTTCTGACACTAATTTTCGGACATATGGTTAATTGAAACCGCATTGGGACATTACATTAATATAAGCATTTATAACAATATAATTTGAGTATAACTTACGAATAAATAGGATCCTTGGGTCGATGCATGTGACAATTCATAATAAAGAATTATTTTGGCGCACACACATGCCTAAAGTCATCACTAAATTGAAGGAAATGACTAAAGGAACTTGCATTTTCTTGCTCCTAGCCTCTCTGCTATTGAAAACAAGCTGAGTACAATGGACTCAGCTGGAAAGGCTACCACCATTGGACTCTGCAGTACATCAAACATGATAACAAGAGTATAACTATTTTAGCAATTTAACTCATTAGTTCAATTCAATTCTTCTTTCTTTCTTCTACTTCTAGTAGTGGTTATTAGCATTCTCCCCTAGGCTTTAATTCTTGGGTCATGGGTAATTCCTTATAGGTTTCATCTTTTGTAGAGTCAACCATTATTCCTTCTGCTTTCTTTTCAATCACTGCCAACCACGTCTAATAGATGATCCTGAGGGAATTTATAGTTCCTACTAGTTTGAGACATATACATCATGAATTTTGCAATAACTCTGCATGCATTCTTGATCTCTTGTAGGTCTAAACCCTCAAGATGACAAACCTTGATACAAGGCCTTGTGCCTTCCAATTGACATGGTTGCTTTTGTGGTACGTGGTGTAATAATATAATTTGGAATAGAAATTAATGGGAACGAAATGGAGGAGCTGAAAAAGAATGAGAATTTGGAAAATAGAACCTATGACAAGTAGGATGACTTGTTGGTGAATACACAGAGTCTGCCTATACTAGGAAACTAGATTCTATTCAAATTAGAAGACCTTCTATGGTTTGTGCCCAATATAAATGGATGACCATGGACTCCATGAGAAACCCTAAATGCAGAGAAGTCTTAGGAGAGTCCATTGAAGAAGGAGAAGGGAGCGGAAGAGGAAGAGAAGAGGAAATCAAGGAAAAGTCGAGGTTGAACAACTAACCTCAACTAGATATCAACTATAGTACGAGAACGCAATGGAATTCTGATGGTGTGAAGAATAACTCAAAAACTTGTTATATCTACTTGTGTATTAGATTTTAAACGAGGATGCTTGTTTTGCATGTTTTGGTTAAATTAAATGTGTATTGTGCACATAACTTGGTTTGTTATGTGTGAATGTATGCAATACTCTGTAATGAGCCTAATTAAAAAGAATCTAAAGCCTCAAAGCATGATATGAGCGATTTGCAAACCATAAGCATGCTGAAGGGTCAACGAAAACTCATCAACGATAAGCGACTTGTAGTTGAGGAGTTGTTGATGGTCCAACAGAGACAGAATTAACCCGACGATTGCATATACGTTTCAAGTGGTGATAAATCCTATTTGGACCATCAATAAAGAGGATTAAAAAATAAGAATAAAGGAATTACTACATTTTGCTCATTGGACTTGTTTGTGCAGGCAAAGTACAAACTGCGCTCTTTACGACGACCTCAATGATAATTGAGTTGTCGTCGAACAATAAACAATATAATACATGGACTCCATATGTGAGTTCAAGTAGCATTAAAAGCATTGGGCTTATATTTAAGGTCTTTCCAGAAATAACTAGAAGGAAAGAATATTGTCCTTAAGCACATTAGTGCCATGATTCAATTTGAAGGGGAATAATATGCATGTTGTATTGCCTAATTGATTACTAAGAAAGTAATTTTGCATAACAAGGATGAATATTGTATGCTAGATATGCTACAGATTAAAAGACCCCAGGAAGTCCAGGAAATGAGATGACATATAGGAAATATAAATGTTAAAGACTAAGTGACTTAGTAATAATTAGGTCACCATGGAAGAATGGAAAAATATAGTAATATGTAAGAATGATAAGTAGAGTAAATACTTTAGGTTCCATGAGTGAGCCTTCAGAAAAAGAAATTGAAGATGATCCTCATTGTTGAAGGAATTCAAGAAAGAAAGAAAGAATATCACATGCTATAAGAGCAACCGTGTTAGTGGGAAGGCATAAAACCCTGTATCAAGGTTTGTTATCTTGAGGGATTCGATCCATAAGAGATCAAGAATGTATGCAGAATTATAACGAAGTTCATAGTGCCTGAAACTCAAATAAGTGAGAACCATGAATTCCCGTTGGGATTTTAGTTGTGTGGTGAATGGGTTTGAAAAGATAGATGAAAGAGTAAGGACATCTATTGAGAGAAGATCCATAGCATAAAGTGGAATGTAGAGGTAAAGAAACAAACCTCATAGACCTCTTGCAAATATGTTAACTAAGCCGTTACAAGGGAGAAGTTCATTTGGTGATGAACTTCTACTGGTCTTGTAGTCACTTGATAGTTGGTGACAATGGGCAGCGGTGCATGATGTTTTTTCCGTTTTCTTGGAGAACAACTAGTCCTCAAGTGGGAGAATGATATATTCTTAATTTGCAGGGACGTGGCTTATAAGGAAAATGGGAATGTAATTTCCCTTCTTTACTTGGGTCTTGTACTTGGCTATAATAGGTGGACCCACGTATGATGGGAGAGGGAGAAAGGAAAGGAGTTGAGCCTTCTCCATGTCGTTCAAAATAGAGGAGATACTGCGTTTTTCCTTGTATGGTAAAAATAAGGGTTTCCTGTGCATGGAGAACGGTGTTGACTTCTCTTGTAGTTGGTGAAGGTGATCCTTGTATTTCTCCCTCATTCATGGTAATGAAAAAAACAATGCTTTGCTGCCCCATGGATGTAGGCAAGTTTGTTGAACCACGTTAAATCTCTGGTGTCATTTTTATTTCCACTATTTCTTTTTTATCTATGTGCTTGTGTGTGGGATTTCATAGCAGTGTTGTAATAAAGTGATTCTTGTAGCTGCTTCTTTATGAAATGTGTAGCTTTTGGTTGTATCAACAACATTTTTAGATATGCTTTTAGCCATTTTGTTCATGTCTGTAATTCATGCCGATTCTTGGCACATATTGGAAAGCTAAGGCTGCATGAGTCATTTTGTGATGGCTCATATTGTTTTTTTTTTTCAATGTATTAAGCATTTCTGGCTAATTTTTGTCAGCTTCATGAATTTAGGGATTTGGAGGAGCTGAGAGAGAAATGACAACTTGCAATTTACGAACAACAACATTTACAGGAAAACCATGACGAAAACTAACAAGCTGGCTACTACTCTGTCCCATTTATTTTGAAAAGGTGCGAGGAAGAGGAGGGATGGGGAAGTAAATTAATTTTGAAGCAAGGTGGGATATCCAACAAAAGTAGGTGGGTGTTATGACCCATGTACAACCCACCAACTTGAGGGTTCACATCGATTTCCTTGTGGTTATCGTGATTATACGACGTAAATGACTCGAGATTGGGTTCACGGTACACACATAAATTGACTACTCGATTACTTGATATATGTGTCTACCGTGTACTGATCTATACATGAAATATGCATTTTATTGTCTCCTAAACTTAGGTTTCTGCTAGTGTTTGATTAGAATAACTACTACTTTAATATAGTTTTTGGTTTTTGTAGGAAATGAGAGCAAAGATGCAAAAATATGGCGAAAACGGACTTCAATGGTCAAATCATCATAACTTCGTGTACAAATGTCGGATTAAAGTTCAAGATGTCAGCTTTCCAACGCCACCAACCACGCGCAATTCGGAGTTCGGAGCAAAAAGTTATAGCTATTTGAAGATTCCGGACAGTAAAAACGATCGATCGGACACTAATGCGATCGATCGTATCTACTGGAATTTTTGGACCTGCGCGAAGTTTTGAAGACAGTAAAAACGATCGATCGGCTTCGTCCGGCATCGTTCGCCACACGATCGATCGGAAGCAATTAACAAAGGAAAACGGCTTCGTTCGGCTACGTTCGCAAGGCGATCGATCGGGCTATGAGGCGATCGATCGGTGCATACGGAAAACGCAATTGAACCCTATTTTGACTCGGATTTGGAAGGGGATTTGAGGGCTTTCCTTCACCCCTATAAATATGCCTTAAGGGAGAACGTATGGGGTATGCAAGAATAGAGTTTTGAGTTCTTTTGGAGTCCTTGGAGGCTAGAGCAAAGGAAGAAGAAGAAGAAGAAGAAGATGAAGAACTTGTTGATGGATTCTCTTCCCATGCTTGGCTAGACTCTCTTCCAAGGCGTAGATGAAGCCCAACTGATTGGTTGTATTGTTTCTTTCTCTCATATTATGTTTTTATTCTAGTTGGTGTATGAACCTTTGTTATGCAATAAAAGTTAATTCATTAGAGTTTATTCTTTGTACTCGAGAGAGACAAGAGTGGATCTTTGTGGATTTCAATCTGAAAGAGCACTTGCGTGTCCGAGAGGAACGTAAGGGCTCTGAAGTGTTACATATTAATAAAGTCTCATTGGTTTATACTCGAGAGAGATAGATCACAGTTCCATATTTTAATAGATTTATGTGTTACATCCGAGAGGAGGGCACTATAATTTGAATTGACAAGTGTATGTCCGAGAGGAATACACTAGCCAACTGGAAATCTGAATTCAAAAGAGAGAGAGAGAGAGACGATACACTAGTCTATTGTGGTGGATTCAAAGCCTTGGTACTTCTCCTATTGATTAATCTCAGCTTAGTTTAGTTAAAGTTCATTGCTTTTCTCTAGATTAATTAAAAACTGCTGCTTTCCTTGAGTTTGGTAAAATTATTAATCCGTCCCTGATGTTCGACAACCCTTTAATACTCGCCGTGGTACAATTGCCTTGTGCACTTGCAAGGGTTTATATTTAAACGATCAAGTTTTTAGCGCCGTTGCCGGGGACGGCACAATAGTTTACTGAATTCTTAGCATAGTTAGTCTTAGAGTAGTTTAGTGAGTCTTAATTTAGATTATTTGCCAGTAGCTTAATTTGAGTTTTTCTTTCTTTTTTGCGAGGTTAAGAGAAGACGTGGAATTCTCGCCAAGGTGGAAGGGCCACCCCTTCCCCTAGTTTGCATTCTCTTATCCTTCCCTTTTTAGATTAATTTGTGTGTTTGGTGCTTTTCTTTTATTTTCTGTATAGCATGTTGTGTTAGTTGTGGCTATTAGGACTGCTAGTTGTCGATATCTAGGGTTGATTTTCTGATTTGCGGATGTGTGATATTTTGGTTCAGTTGATGAATGCATGGTGAAGAAATGTCTTCACCTTTTTATGGATTTAGCCATGAGAACCCATATCAGAGCTTTAATGATTATTGTTCTTCACACACACCTGATCCCCTTCCTTATGAAATGCCCTACCACCCACGTCCCTTATATGCTGATACTTACAACCGTGGTTGGGATAATCACTCTAATTTTGGGAGTGGCACATCTTCCCTACAATACACAACTCCTTATATGTCGGAACCATGTGCCCTTTGTTTAAGTCCTATTCATACCCCAGTGGAGTGCCCTTTGGCCCATGAGTACCCTGATTTTATACGCAAGTATGTTAATGAGGCCCAAAGTCTTCATAGGTGGGAGGATCATCTTATTTCCCCTTGGGAGCAACCTAACCTTAGGCCTACTCTTCATGAGGCCCCTAGACAAGATGTCCTAAGCCACCAACCTGCCGCTACTCCTCAGTTTGACCCACCCACTAGACAATCTACCTTAGAAAACCAAATGAGTCAACTGTTAGCCCTTGTAGTTGAGATGGCAGCCGAGATAAAAACTGAGATTAAAACTGGATGTGAGGAGATGAGAGTTGAAATACGGACCCATGCCCAGATTGTCCATTCTCACACACAGGCTCTTGCCAACATTGAAATACAGTTAGATCAGCTAACACAGGCCATGAATAAGAACGACGAATGCACCCCACCTGTCCAGCCACAATATCCGACGGGCAACTTTTCTAATGAAGGGATCTGTTTTTCCCCTGACTATGATGTTACATCCCTTCATAATGCCCAACGGTTTGACAATGAGCTTGAGTGGGCTTTACACAATGATCAAGAGGGTGTAGAAATTAAAGAAGAAGTGAGTGTGTTGATAGAACCAAATTGTCAACCTTCTTCTATATCTGAGGAGTGGCAGTCCACAACACTGTTAACAGAACCTTATATTCCTGAAGCACCATTCATATCTTGTCTAGATCAATCTAACTCTGTGTTTCATGAACATAACTTAGACTGTTTCATAGATAGTTTAGTTGATTCACTAATTGAGAAAGCTTTTCCAATTGGGTTACTAGAAGAGGCCCCTAAGGCCAAAATGGTTAATTTGGAGGAGGAGCCTTTTATTCTAAAATTTTCTAATGACCCTTCTTCATGGTTAATGCAGGGACCCCTCTTTCCAAAGCTTCCCTACCCACCACTCCATCCTTTTATTCCACGATGTGCTCCATACTTAGGCAACAGGGATAGGAGTGTGTGGTGCAATCATTTAATTGATCCAGGTTGATGACTTGATAATCTGGACCCTGCACAAGACCGTGGCTCAGTCTGGCTGAAGACGTTAAACTTAGCGCTTGGTGGGAGGCAACCCACGTATTCTGGTGTATTCTCTCCTTTCTCTGCTTTTCTTTATTATATGCTCATTGTCATGCTATATTTTGTTCACATTGAGGACAATGTGCATAATACGTTTGGGGGAGGTTTTTCTGCTTAATTCATTAGAGTTTAAAATTTAAAAAAAAAGTGTCAAACAGTAAACACGATCGATCGCACTACGATCGTATCTGCAGATCATCAACGCCGTTCATCTGTGATCTGACGGGCGCCGATCATCATCGGTTAAAACGATCGATCGTCTTTTTGTGCGATCGATCGCGGGTCGTCTTCTTCGTCTTTAAAACTTGCGCGGCCGCGGCGAACGAATCCTATTTTCGCTCGCCACCGCCGCCTCCGACCCCAGTTTGAGCTAAGACTCCGGCCCCCGACGAAATTTTGCACGGAGAATCCATTCCCGGTGTCCGTTTTAGAGATCTCCGGCTCTTTTCATCGCAATCCCGAGTTTTTATTCCGGTAAGCCGAAACGAAAATTTTTTTGATTTCTCTTAATTTCTGTTAGATACTTTTGAAATGTGTCTCATACATGCTCTTACATTGATTATTGTGATACTTGTGTATGAGTTCAGCCTTTGATTCTCAGTATTTTCGCCAAATCTTACGATTTTTGTGCGTGAACAGTTCTGTTTTTCTATAAAAAAAATTTTTTTGTTTTTTTTCCGAAAGTAAGACATTTCGGATTTTTGATTCCTCTCATGCATACTTTTGATTGCTGATTACATTGCATGTGCATGATTGCTATCTCCGATTTGTATTTATTTATTTTTTATTTTTTATTTTTTTTATTAAAAAAAAAACGCCAACGAGCTTTCCTATGCCATTATTTGTGATATGCCTGCTGTGCTGATGATCTATACTTCTTTGTGCATCAGTTATCTTTATAATGGTTTTTATTATGACCTTTGGTTTTCAGGAACGATGCCTCAGAAATCCTCTGCTCACAAACGCCCAAGGAGTGAAGCTTCCACTTCACGACATGTTGCTTCCACCCCTGCACCTCCACCTACGGCTACTCCACCACCACGGCCACTTCAATATGAGCGCCAGGTTCTCCTAAATCCATATATTCCTGATCTACCAACCCAAGGCTGGATAAAGGCTCGGCCGGATTGGGTGAATTACTTCACCCGTATTGCTTCTACGACGGGGAATGCGCATCACTTGGTGCACGAGGACGCCGTCAGAGAGTTCTATTTGAATGGCACTATAGAAGACCACGAGGATCAGGAACAAGTTGCTATTCGCAGTTTGGTGTGTGGCACTCCTTTACGCATCCGGGCTGCTGACATAGCTCGAGCTATGGGCTGCGAGCGAGGTACTATTCGGCATCCAGATTTCAGTGGTTATAAACTTCCCATGCATCGCATTGTTACGGGTCGCTTGACAGGGTCGCCCATAGGACCTTGCCTGACCACATATCTCCAGGCCATCAGCATGCTACCGGAGTTCCGATTTGCCTTTCTCATTTTCCAGCATGATGTATGGTCCGCCAGGAAGGAGAAAGTTGACCGCACGATGACTGAGCTACTTTATGTATTCGGCGACGAGGCTAGGCGGGGTGACCTTGATTTACCTTCATTCGTCTTTGGGCGGATGAAGCAGATGATGGTGGGGAGAAAGGATGAACGGCTACCGTATCCTTTCATTCTTGAGCGCATATTCCAGACCAGCGGGGTCCGTTTTCCAGAGCATGCACGTTTATCTCGTGGACTCGGTCCAATTGGAGTTGACGCCTTTAACCGTATGATCGCCTACACACGTATACATACTTGGCCACAGGCTCGCCGTGCTGAGGAGCAGGCCGAGCCACCTCCGAGTCAGCCTACTCAGCAGCCCCCTTGGGAATCTATTCAGCAGCAGATCACTGATCTCACTGGCCATGTGCAGGAGATTCGCCAGTCACAGCAACAGATTCTTGCAACCCAGCAGGCATATCAAGAGTCCCAAAATGCTATCACGTTACGCCTAGACTCTATTGTTGACTTTCTCCATGATTGGCGTTTCCCTCCTACGGACGATGGCGATGGCGACGACCAGGACTCTTAGTCCTTTCTTTTATGGTGGTTTTCCTTCCTCTTTTCTCCTTTACTTATCTCCGATCATTGCCTTTTTATCTTTTGCTGTGCATTGAGGACAATGCTTGTATTAGGTTTGGGGGAGAGGATGTGCTTCATTGTAAAATCAGAAAAGGAAATTGAAAATAAAATTGAGTAGTTTTTAAAGTTGCTTGTTAGTACTTTTTCTTAGGTTTTGATAGTTTATCCCGTAATGATGCATGTTACAATTCTTAGGAGATTAATTTACATTGGAAGTGTGAGTAAGTATACTGGAGGATAGATACACTTAACTGAGCATATCTTTCTATTACAGTCCTCTTGGAACAGGTGCTTAAACTAAGAAAATTCACTTACACACACTAGTACATAAAGTAATACCATCTAGAGATTTGTTGAATGCTAATTTACAGTGGGATGTCTTTAGTCAGAGTCATTGGATGATGTGTAGTTGTCTGTTGAGCTTAAAAGATCATGATAGACCATTTTCTTGGCTATGGCAAGGGATTGGAACCGAAAATAAGTTGAGAGTATAATACAGCCTGGACAGAATAAATATGTGCTGAAAATGAAAATGTGAAAAAATGAAAACAAAATGAAAGAAAGGGGCTGCTTGACTTTATAGGATTAACTTAGGCTGATGCTCGGGCCCGAAGCGGTCTCTTAAAACCTAATGCCCTAAGCCAACTGGCTAGGAGTCATTGGCCTGAGTCATTGCTAAACCTAAGCATCTTGAAGTCAGGCCTTACACAGTCCTAAAAAAAAAATGTCTGTGGTGTATTATCCTCTCAAATCTAGAATGTTGGACCCGAAGGAGGCGCGCAGATCTGTGCTATCATGAACCTAAAGATGACGATGACTATGTAGATTTTGATGTTCTTTGGTTAATGGGTAACACTGGATCTGTATAAACAGAAATTTAGATTGTATTGCTACAATGTTCTACACTTTCTACTATCTATGTTATCATGCTATATTATATTTGAGCAGAAATTTCCAAGATGAAAGTGTGGAATAAAACCACTTACTTGAGGGCTTCTATATTCCTGTTGATTATGAACCAAGTACGTGTGGTTAATTCTCTTAAGCATTGTAGTGTGTATTTGTCGGGATAATAGGTTTGCTTGTTTTGCACTGTTTTTATTTTATTCTTGCTTTGTTTTTGCACCTAGGTTAATTAGTTTAATAAATACATGTTTGTGGGTAGCATGGTTGCAAACCCTCACGAGACAACACTCGTCCTACTAGGGACACCTAGAGGTTTAACGGCTTGTTGCATACGCTCAATGCAATCGTGTTCCCTACGAAAGTGGTGTTTACTTTTATGCATTAGTTCCTTAGTTTAGTTTGTTTGATTTTGTTTTGTTTTGTTTTGCTAGGGACTAGCAAAATGTAGGTTTGGGGGTGTGATCTATACATGAAATATGCATTTTATTATCTTCTAAACTTATGTTTCTGCTAGTGTTTGATTAGAATAACTACTACTTTAATATAGTTTTTGGTTTTTGTAGGAAATGAGAGCAAAGATGCAAAAATATGGCGAAAACGGACTTCAATGGTCAAATCATCATAACTTCATGTACAAATGTCGGATTGGACTGATTCAAGTCTCATGTTAAAGTTCAAGATGTCAGCCTTCCAACGCCCCCAACCACGCACAATTCGGAGTTCGGAGCAAAAAGTTATAGCCATTTGAAGATTCCGGATAGTAAAAATGATCGATCGAACACTAATGCGATCGATCGGGCTATGAGGCGATCGATCGGTGCATACGGAAAACGCAATTCAACCCTATTTTGACTCGGATTTGGAAGGGGATTTGAGGGCTTTCCTTCACCCCTATAAATATGCCTTAAGGGAGAACGTATGGGGTATGCAAGAATAGAGTTTTGAGTTCTTTTGGAGTCCTTGGAGGCTAGAGCAAAGGAAGAAGAAGAAGAAGAAGAAGAAGATGAAGAACTTGTTGATGGATTCTCTTCCCATGCTTGGCTAGACTCTCTTCCAAGGCGTAGATGAAGCCCAACTGATTGGTTGTATTGTTTCTTTCTCTCATATTATGTTTTTATTCTAGTTGGTGTATGAACCTTTGTTATGCAATAAAAGTTAATTCATTAGAGTTTATTCTTTGTACTCGAGAGAGACAAGAGTGGATCTTTGTGGATTTCAATCTGAAAGAGCACTTGCGTGTCCGAGAGGAACGTAAGGGCTCTGAAGTGTTACATATTAATAAAGTCTCATTGGTTTATACTCGAGAGAGATAGATCACAGTTCCATATTTTAATAGATTTATGTGTTACATCCGAGAGGAGGGCACTATAATTTGAATTGACAAGTGTATGTCCGAGAGGAATACACTAGCCAACTGGAAATCTGAATTCAAAAGAGAGAGAGAGAGACGATACACTAGTCTATTGTGGTGGATTCAAAGCCTTGGTACTTCTCCTATTGATTAATCTCAGCTTAGTTTAGTTAAAGTTCATTACTTTTCTCTAGATTAATTAAAAACTGCTGCTTTCCTTGAGTTTGGTAAAATTATTAATCCGTCCCTGAGGTTCGACAACCCATTAATACTCGCCGTGGTACAATTGCCTTGTGCACTTGCAAGGGTTTATATTTAAACGATCATGTACCCGATTAATCAATATATACGACGTAGGTGTCTGACGATCGAGTAATCGGGTACATGGTACATAGATCTATCGAGTACTCTATTACTCGATCTGTGTCTTCCGTCTACCCGATTACTCGATTTTCATGTGGTTATCGTGATTATACGACGTAGCTGGCTGGAGAACAAGTAATCGGGTAGACGGTAGACACATAAATTGAGTACTCGATTACGTCAACATCTCTCTTCTCATATGATTCTTCTTGTGTGGAATAGATGGCAAGCCCAGCCAAGAAATCAAAGTATGTCAACCAGGTTGAGTGGAACAAGGAAGAGCACTATGCATTTATCAGATCGTATGCCGAAGCACTTATGGCGGGATTTCGTAAGGGTAAGAGTCTTCAACCCGGAGGCTACGACTATGTAAGCAAAGAGTTGGAGAAGAAGGGTATAATTGTGAATGAAGAAAAAATTTGCAGTCACTATGACAAGACTAGGTACCTCTACAATGCATGGAAGTGGATGTCATATTACACTGGTTGTGGGTATAACAAAGCAACACAAACATATACCTCCAGAAATCCAGATTTTTGGAAGATTTTAGACAGGTGCGTATCGTTTGACATTTTATTCCATAACTGTAATTTTGAATTTCTTGCAAACTTGAACCCAGAATGTTTCCTTCCCAATCTAACTCTCATCTCCTTCTGTCGCAGAGACACCCAAAGGCCATGAGATTGAAGTCTTGGGGATACTCGAGAGGGATGGAGGGTCTATTATCGATAATATTCGATGGCAACCATGCTACTAGAAGTCAGGCTTATCATGGACAGCCAAAAAATCTGTTGCCGTCCAGTGCACAGCTGCCACTGGAGAGTTCACACGGTACCGATGAGGATCACCCTAGAATGCATCCCAATGAATTTGATCAGTACTTGGGAGAGGATATGGGAGATAACACATACCCTCGTTCATTCTCTAACCTCCTTGATAGTGATATCTAAGCAAGCCCTATCGGCCATGGACCTTCAGTACGTCCTACTTGCAACCTATCTCAGGTGCACAAACATGAACCCTCGATACTGTTATACCATCATCCGCTTGTATCGTGCCATCGATATGTATTTGTAGATGTTTTACATTTGTTGTGATAATAACATGATTCATGTTCTGGTGTGTAGGAGCCACCGAATGCTGATTCTCCTGCTTCCCAAACTCCCCTACAAATGCCTCCACACGCCACCAGTGATCCCCTCAGGCCTACCCCTCCTACCCTGGTGCCAATCGTAAGACTTCAAAGAGGAAGACTTACTCCTCTTTTGAAATATCAACCGGCTTCCAGTCGCTATCTGACGCTATGATGGTAAGAAATGCGCTTGCCGAGAAGCACAATTGTATGCTGTCCGAGGCGAAGCTCGCAGAGAAGCAAGCATAGATTGATGAAATCAACAGATGTTTTCGTTTACTACGCCGCCTCCCTGGATATGACCCCTCTATCCCAATGTACAGTTTTGCAATAACATTATTCTTGACGGAGACTAATAGACAGTTGTGGCTGCACCTAGAAGACGATGCATATTTTGCTGAGCAGTGGTTGAAGAACCTGTGGGATGGGAAGACACTACCCATCTAGATGCGTGTCTCACTATTGATTTCAAGAAACTTGTGATTTTATGACTGTTGTATTAGATGTTTTCCACTTTATGCATTTGTGGACTTCGTGTGTGGTGAACAATTTTTTTTGTCTTGCCTACTATTCTCCATGTAATTATTTTCCTTTATCCTACTGTATGCATGTGCCTCCTCTTACCTATATGTAGGCCATGAGTGTGTGGTGAATGATTTTCTCCATGTGAGTATTGCCTTTTCTCGTACTGTTTGCATGTGAGTCCGGGAATGCTTATATATACATATTCTAGGTGCACCTCGTTGCTTACTTATATATCTTCTACCTTTCCTCCGCCGACCACGGTAATGGAGGCTATCGTGTAATCGCATTGACGATAGACACCCGAAGGACATCGTACATTTGATTGCATGAGGATCTTTTGATACTTCCTCAGGAGGGAACCCATGGACCCTATGGTAAGCAAAGCAGCTTCCCCCCATTAACATTTATTATTAGTCAATCAGCAGTATGTTCATTTCGTTATTCTCACTTTGTAGAGGTGGAAGTATTTTGGCGACGACGATGAGGATGCTGCAATAGTTAATCAGTGTGCCATTGCTATGGAATATTTATCAAATCCTCCATCTCGTAATGTTGTTCACCCACATCGCCACAGGGGAGAGGAGTTGGTATGTGACATGTTATATACTGTTACAAATGATCGAATGTGCAGGGACGTTTGTCATATGAACAAACAGACGTTTGTTGAATTATGTAGACAGGCTAGAGCATTCGGTCTGGAAGATAGTCGAGGCACATCTGTTGAAGAACAACTCATGATATTTTGTCAGCTCATGGGTCATGGTACATCTGTTCGTAAGTTGGGACATGAATTTTCCCACTCAGAAGAGACCATACATCGGTATGTGTATAAGGTGTTCACCACTTTAGAGCAATGGTTCCATGCTCAAATTTGCACCATGGTTCCACTCGAGCACATGCCAAATTACATTCGAAATAATAGAAAATTTTATCCATATTTCAAAGATTGCGTTGGGGCAATAGATGGCGCGCATGTCATGGCGAAGGTGAAGTCGGATGTGTCAAACGCATATAGGTGTAAACAAAAGGTCACTACACAAAATGTTATGTGTGTGTGCGATTTCAGTATGCGTTTTACTTATGTCATCACAGGGTGGGAGGGGTCCGCCCATGATCAGCGAATTCTCGGCTCTGTATTAGAAGATGGAAATTCTGCTTTCCCACGACCACCGTCGGGCAAGTATTACAAGGGGCAAGGTCACAGGTATCATGTTGCTTCTTTCCAACAACGACGTCCAACTGGAAGGCATGAGATGTACAACTACTTACATGTGTTCTCCGGAATATAATTGAGAGGGCGTTTGGGGCATTTAAAAAATGTTGGTACATTATGGAAAACATGCCCCCTTATCAAATTGAGATGCAAGCAAAGTTTGTGTATGCTTGTGCCGCGTTGCACAATTTATTCACGAGCAACACAATAGTGCCACTGATTTTGACATGAGAGATTGGTTGCTGCCTGAGTACAAAACAGATGAAGCATTCTGAGTGATCGAAGAACCATCTAATGACAATCATCCGTCTAGTAGTCATGTCTGGGAATGGTCGGGGCTAGATGATGGAGTAATGGTTCAGCTGTGAGATCGAATCCGGGACGAGATCGGGAACTCCCTTGATATCCCCCCAGATCCACCAGTGAGTCAGTCACGTCATCGACGGTAAATATGTGCCATTTACTACTCCTTGCCATGCATATCGAGCAATTGAGGTCATGATAAGCACATCAGTCGAGTCATCGACGGCACGAAGTGGTCCTGCCCATGCAAGTCAAGCAATCGTGGTAACACTAAGCTATGCAGTCGAGTCATCGAGATGATGCTAAGCTCTTCAGTCGAGTCATCGATGACACGAAGTGGTCCTGCCCATGCAAGTCGAGCAATCGAGGTAACTCTAAGCTCTGTAGTCGAGTCATCGAGATGATGCTAAGCTCTTCAGTCGAGTCATCTCAGGCACGATAGTGGTCCTTGCCATGCATATCAAGCAATCGTGTTCACGATAAGCTATTGTGTCGAGTCGTCGATTGTGCGATATAGGTGCAGGAATTGCAAATCATGTAATGGCAAGTATTAATAAATGAATCTATCATTAAGTACATGAATCGCTCATTAGGTACATGGCAATGTCTATATGTCAAGTAATGATCATATCCAATGGATGTCTATAATATCATTATGTACAGTGGCGGGGCGGGGCCTCGGCGCGAGTCATTTGTGCCCTAGATGCTGAAAAGAAGAAAAAGGCAATGACGGACATGAGGATTCCCATTTATAGGAATGTATAACATGCAACTACGATAGAGTAGCCATCATGCAATCGAATACACGAAGGGCACCTCTATCGTACAATCGATTACACGATTGACAGATCTATCATGTCATCAATTATACGATGGAGACATCTATCGAGTAATCAATTACTTGATTGGCATATATATGGTGAATTATATCGGGCGGGTGATAGGGAAATTACCTGCTTTTGTTGTCTTGTGGACAGGCACCTTGTGCCTGGTAGGAATGGACAGAGATATAGGCGATTCCCTTGGAGGCCGCTCTGCCTCAGGCCGGGGTGACACATTCGGCTGGTCCATTTGGGGCCTCTTTGTCGGCATCGCACGGGGGGACTGACGAACATGTGCTGGCAGCGTAGTTGTTGTTGACGGCATCCGACTCGACTCACCACGTATGGGGTGTGGCCGCTTTTGGCCGACATGCCTAGGCATATGAACCTTCTGGGGTGGTTGCCAAGGAGCTTCTGGTACATCAACTCCCAGTTTGTCAACTAGGCTTTTGACTGAGTGATTCCACATTTTTTGAATACCCTCAATAATCTGAGGGACTCTGAAGCCTCGACTTTCCATCATATCACTCTGTTCAAGGGCGACATTAAGGAGGGAATTAATCCCCTCAAGAACACCCTGCATGAAAGTGACATGATGGTGGACAGTTGACGTCTATGTCGACCTCGGTGACGATGGAGGATGAGGTTGCTAGAGGGGGATGAGAGATGACTCTTCCGATAATGGGGTTATGACATCAACGACGTTGGTTTGGACATCCAACTTTCCAATAGGTGAACGTAATACGGTCGAAATCGGTGATGGAATTGGATTCCCTTATTTGCTTCATCCACCAGCACTCCAGCTCCGGGCCACCTTCTCACTCTTGGACTACATGGACCCATAGTGGAGTGAAATAGATTGGTGTGCTCGAAGAACCATATATGTAGAATGAGAACATAAATCATTAGCCACTAATGGATATATACAATGATACCGAGTCATCGATTACGCGATAGGCAAGACAACCGCGTAATTGACTACACGATAGAGGATCCTACCGCGTAATTGACTACACGATATCCATAATAATCGAGTAATCGATTACACGGTATCGAGTAATCGATTGCAAGGTAGAGATGCATATGGTCCCATATCGTGATACACAAGCTTCGAGTAATTGATTACACGGTAGAGATGCATATCGAGTAATCGAGGGGACGATATCCACTATCATCAAGTACTCGATGTGACGAAATCTAGATGAATCGAGTAATCAATTACACTATAAGCTGAATGTAAGGACTCACCTGTAATATATACGCGGCTCCTACCAGAGTCCTTCCACTACACGTCTCTCCGGAAGATCTTGAGTGCAAACATCTAGATGAATGTGACATTTTCGAGACAAGCATTTTATGGATGGCACCCGGCCAATTATACTTGGACAATTGGGAGCGGTCGTCCAGATAGTCGCATAGCTTTGTAGGGACTGATCTTGACGATTGTGTGAAGAGTGTAGTTGAAAACATGTGGAGGACGATAATACGAACCATGTCATCATCTGAAAGATCTGTTACACCCCACAGACATTTATCAAGTAGTTCTTTAATGGATTGCCTATCCGGTCTCCGTGTGGAGAAGAACTTACGGTAGAATGAGCCTTCCGGGGCCAGAAGTTTACCGTCAGGGGATTTCCAATTAACAATCTCACCAGAGGCCCGCAACCCAGTGATGAGGGCAACATCCTGCTTAGTGAAGGATAACCTTCTACCCTTGATGTTGAACACCATTGGACGCTCATCCCAACAGTCCAACAAAACATCAAGCAAATTTCTAGCCACAACTACATGATGGCCTTTGAATAACAAATGAAAAACCATCTCTTTTAATAGGTCCATGCAGTGTGGGTGACGCTCTACAACTTGTAGAGACTTAGTGAGAGCGCCGGGTGTACACTGGGTTCGAAGGCTTGGCCTCGCGTTATACTTCCTCGGGGATTGGGAAGATCTCTTCTCTTGGGTGGGATTTGGCGGTGGATTCATCTAGTCTGGGAACGCATCTAGTAGGATTTGAAATTAGGTTACGATATTGACAGCATCGGTATCCAGTGACATGATATGCGAGCGCAATCGTGCAATCGGACACACGAAATAAAAAAAATGTCAGATTTTTTAATCTTACCGGTGGGTGGATGTGTCTTTGGAGGAATGGTCAGCTCGGTGATAACCCGATACCCTAAGGAGGGATACCCTGCAGATTGTCCGGCTTTAAATCGACTTGAGGCCTGTCTCCGCCACTGGCAATATGGAACCCCGCTGCCGCCAGAAAGTGGAATTGCGAAAACCTAACCGAGTAGTCGCAATTGTGCAATGGTGTTGAAGCTCCGGAAACGGGTATTAATAATTGGGTGAAGGGCGAGAGCATTTTGGGTAAGTAGGTATCGGGGGTGACGGGTCTGGCATGCACTCTGACACGTGCGTTGGATTACTCGGCACCCATGCATAATGACACGATGAAGGGTACACGGCGCTCAGACATAATGATACGTTTGACATGGGGGTCGTGAAAGTGAATAATAGAAAGCCTCTGATAACAAGTAATCGATTACTCGATGAGCACCAAATTCGAGTAATCGAAACCACGATAGATGCCTACGTGATGAGGTGGACAACGAGTAACTGATTACATATTGAGCAAGTACTTCGACATCCCGATTACACGATAGAGAAGGGTTTTCAAGAGCGGACTAGAATAGCCAATAGGCACTTATATCGAGTAATCGAATACTCGATGAGAAATGCAATCGGGTAATTGTACCAACGATAGATGTCCATGGCATGATGTGGATAACGAATAATAGATTACACGATGAGCAAGGCTCCCATCTGGCGTCTCTAGCTGCAGGGTGTTTCTCACGGTGCTTTCCAAACGTAAAGCAGTCTGATAAATTTTCATGCTCCCAAACATAAAATAGTTGAGCCAAAATAGAGTAAAACTTGTCACCTGCCACCCATATTTTTTTTCAACTTCCAAACATATGTCAACTATCAGCCTTGAAAATTTTTACCCTTGAAAATTTTCCCCCTGTTTTATTTTCTGCTTCCAAACGCACCCATAAGCTTATCTTAACCGCAGACCTTCAATCTTTTCCAGAATCTTTTTTTCAAGCAAGTCAGTGGAAGATAATAAAAAAAAGTACGACCTTTTGAAATAGCTTGAAGCCGCTTCCTATCAGCTGTCTGGATATGAAATTAGTAAGTGCAGGAGGCACGAAATCTACTTTGATGTCAAGGTTGGCTATTGTCCTGTCAAATTATATCAGGCAGATTATTTGAGACATAGAAAATTAACTTAACAAACTAAAGCAAGAAAGCAATATAGGTGTATTCAATTATCATCGGGTTAGAAATCAGAATAGTGAAAGGAAGGACAGGGAGACAGACATCTCAGAGAACATGCTTTTATGATTCGTCTAGCTCAGCTGGTAAAGTCTACATCCTTAGCACATAGTTCACACATTTCAGCTTAAGCGTTACCATCATCTTAGTATATGAGGACTTAAAAATCAATGATTGAGTAGACATATTATGCAACTCACTCACCGGAAATAGCTTCTGTTTGCATTCACTTTTTATATAGCAAACCCTCCCTCTCTACACCTATTCGTACTATATCTGAATTTTGTGGAATTCCATCACTGGTAAACCCATGGGATTTCATAATGATCTCGCAAGGATCTGCAATCTTAGGTAGATAGGTGGTAAAATATCAGTTCACATGCAGGAGAAGTAATATGAGAGAGTTTCCTCAAATTACATTCTCAATGTGGCATCTATTTTTATCGTTCTTGATACTCCCTCCGTCCTGTTTTAGATGCTCGGTCTGGAGAGGATGACAGTCCGTTTTTAGATGCTCCATATGGTCAATTTAAATGGATTTTGAACCCCATTGGGGGGGTTTGAACCTCTACTTCCCCATTAGTTGGTGCTTCCACCATCAACATTTTTTCAGACGGAGCATCTAAAATAGGACAAAGGGAATATTACTTAAGACTTACCGTGTGCATTTTACTTGTCATTACTATGTCAAAGTACAGCAATAATATTCATTTTAATAGTATGAGCTTAGAGAACTGGTTTTGAGTGGCAATATTATTGGACAAAAAATTTTGCATTGGTATGGGATAGATTTCCATATTTTTGTATTCATTATATCGAGCCAAAAAGCATGGAAAGTATCATGTGTATTACCGAGTTGAAAAGTACCACAACAAGATCTTCTTCAAAATATTCCAGCTCAAAATAGTGCAGAACAGCTTCTCTAGCTGAGATCGGCCAAGGCACCTTCATCCATTCTTCCAAGAGTGAGCATAAAAAACAAAATCTCAAAGTGAACAAAGGATGAAGAATTCAATATGCTTTTCAAGTATAGTGATCTCACCTTACCAAAGATATCTCTTCCCCGACCCGATCCTTTTGCAAACAGGAAGATGCATAAATCTTGAACGCCGGAATGTTGCAAAGTGTCCACCTGGAAATATATTATTACAATTAGCCAATATAAAACTAGATACACGAAAGTTATGCTTATTTGATTGATATTTCTTTATTTTTCATTAATAGTCTAGTTAACTTCTTGGTTATCTTTCTCCAAACCAGGTAACTGAAATTTTTTATTCACTTTAGTCAATTTTGTTTATGCTTCAGGATGATTAACAATAGGAATTGCATGAGCAATACACGAGGCAGAGGCAAAGTATGTAATATGAATATGAGACGCGGCAGTTCTAAACTTCAAATGTAGAAACTAGGGCCTAAAATATTGACACATTCTCCATCAGCAATCATGACATCAATGTGAAAACAAAAGCTTATCAGCACACCTAAGGATGATTGCCATAGTACATATCATGAAATAAACTGCCATGTTATTTTCGAACATCAAACTGAATCTTATGTAATTATCTGAGTTTGTTACCATGTATATATAAAAGAATTGGTTTGATAAGGCAGAGCTAGTTCAAATGCCGTGCCTTTGTATAAGATACTGAACAAAGTGCAGCAGCTGCAGTAACAATAAGTCTTCTACAAACAAACCTTAACTCCGTGTTCACTCTGATAGAAGACAATAGTGACGAGATACAAACAAACTCAGAAAGATATTTGAAGCAAATCACAAAAAAGTACTGAAACGGAAAGAAAGTTCTACCATTTCTGGTAAAGGGTGGCTTCCCATGAGACATAAAGACCTACAACAAAATATTGGAAAAAACAAACGCAGGTTTAAGCCGTTGATGTACTGCCAATTTTGCATCACCTCACCACATTCATGTTTTCTTCCTTTTTACAGATATTTATAGGTCTACCCACGTAACCTTCACCCAGTGGTGTGTGGAAAGGTGTTTCAGCTGGGCCTTCTCGGTACATAACACGTAGATGATCATTATCCTGTTTTAACTGAAAAAAATCACGAAACAGAAACGGTGTGAATACAAGCTTCTGTTAGATTAAACTCAATTGATAACCGCAAGCAAATTACTGAAAATAGGTCAAGCTCTCAATATAGCATGCAAATACATCATTACATAAACAGAATCATATCTCGAGATTGCAATGTACATAAGAGAGGTCATCCAGGGGAATCTGTAAACAAAGGATGTAAAATTAATTGTCCCGAAAAATGGAGAAATAAATAACTTATAAAACTAAAACAAATGCCAGAGAGAGGGGTAGAGAGTGAGAGACCTTCCAATCAGTATTTGATGTGCTCTGATTCTTTGAAGTCCCCTTGCCAGAAACACTTTGCAACATCTTAAGAAAATTTGAAACCTCCACTGTACGTCTTTGCAACAAATCTTCGGTAATATCATCTGTGTCAACAAAGTGGGAAAAACACTTAATAGAAGCTCAATTAAAGTAATTTCATCCTAATAGGAAGCAAAAGTGTAAAAACAAATAGAAAAGGAGTTAAACACCTTGAATTTGACAACTTATCGAACGATTGAGTTGATCCTTTACCAGGCTTTTGAGAGCAGCAATGGGTTCACCACCGTTGATGTCATTGGTAGATTTCAGCACCCCTAACCATATAGGAGTACATAAATATGTGTTTGAGCTTTGCATGATTAAGCTTTGGTCACGTAACAAAACCCCTTATCTTAGTAGCACTTGCATTCTTTACTGTACAAATGATATCAAACTGGTAATCAATCAGCTTAATCTTACAGTACAGGATATCCTGCAGTATATGTAGTAGGTCATGCATGGCAGCTATTAGAGTTTTATGCATTTTTTTATGGCACAAATAAAGTAACCACATGCAGAAGTCATTACCATAATAAGCTTAATTTAATTCCCTCCATCCCATATTAGTTCTCTGGATTAGAAAACTAAAATGTTTTGTTTTTTATATCCGGAAAAGTAATATGAGACAGAGGGACAAGATGGAATCCACTCTTCGTTGTGTGCGAGGAGGCCCCAAGACAAAATCCATGAAGACGGCGCATGTGGAATGGGAAGAGGAGTGCACAACCCGATATTTTCCCCATACAATTTGGACTGCTGAACAGATCAAGCAATGACGCATCTGGACATCGCCCTTTAGCTTAGGCCAATAGAACTTGGTCACCACAGCTGCTAATGTCTTTTCCTTGCCGAAATGTCCAGATTAGCTTCCTGCAATATGGTCGACGCTGTACAAGTCTTTGGTATAATCGAACCCAACACACCAATCTGTAATGTTTGCAGGAATAAGACTTTACGGCTCAAGGCATCAGTGACTGCTAAGCTTGCCAGCCTTGTACTTCATAACAAAATTAAATTCTTGGCTCCATAAGTTTGGGATGATGCACAAAAGAGGGCTGAAGTAATCAAATTGCAAATCAAGGATATACAAAAATTTTTGAGTTATAACCTTGGGGGACCCATGTGGCCTCACCTAAATGAAGAGGAAAACAATGGAGAAATCTGATCGGCTAGGAGGGGCCATGGCCACCCCCAGCCCCCCGGCTCCGTCAGTCCCATACATCGTTTTTGTATCTCTAATAATCCTTATAAAGTCATCATCATTGTCGTCATCTTTATCATCATCACATGCCTTATCTCAACTATTTGGGGTCGGCGGCATGGATTATATATCGCATTTGACTCTTATCAGAATCAAAATGATACAAAATATATACAAAGAAATATAATGACAAATTTTGACACCAGATGCCCTTCCTTATACAACCCTCCGGAAGGGACGATGATAAGAAGATTCAATGGCATCATATTCATAGTACACCTTTCTAAATATGTAGATTGGCTTCATGAAGCTGATAATAATGAAAACCAGTTTACTTTTATATGGGAGCATGGCACAATAATCTTTATAGAATATCCAACTTTTTTGTATAAGTTCATACTTCATGGACATATACTGGGAGGATCATAGTGTATCATCTACGAACTCCATTGTGACTCTGTTGAGACTTGAGTCCACTCAACTCCATGGCATATGGAGTCTAGAACAGAACATTGCTTGTTATCATTGAAATCTCTGTTAGAACTACCTTATACTTGGGTTCCTCGCTTCAGCCATATATTCTTGCTGGTGGATTCATATTGAAAGTTCCACAATATATGTTCGATGCAAGTAGGAGAATCTTTATCATAAGACCAAATTGGAATACGTGTCTTCGGCTCAAACTTGGGAAACTGTCTCATGCAAGGTTTTAAAAACCGGACCGGCTGCAATCAAATAATGTTCAAACTGCTTTGACCCAGTTTAGGTGTGAGGAGTGATAAATATAAACTTTTATAATATTAACATTAAAACACTAGTAGCTCAAGTGGTTAAGGCTTATGTATTTATATTCTAATCTCCCGTTCGAATCCCCCCTCAAACATATTGTTTTTACCTGAACTAGTCCGGTTTGAGAAAAATTGGCCAATTTAATGAACCGATCGAACCAAACCGATTTTTTGGCCGATTTCAATTCTTCGCGATTGGACCAGCCAGTCCGGTCCGGTTTTGAAAACCATGGTCTCATGAAACACAAATATACGTGTGAAAGAAAATAAACTAGTTTCCATAAAACTTCAATGTTAATAGACAACTAAATGAAGGGCAAAAGATCTAATTTCTTGTCATTTTGCGTGTAAAAAAACTAAATGACTTGGAAATTTGCTACCAAATGCACCCTAAAGAAGGACTCTTTGAAGAGCTCAAATCACAGGTCAAAAGAACTCTCATCTCTCCCTCATAATCGGCTCATAACAAGGAAATTTAATATATTGTCAACAACATGAGATTACAACTTATTTCACAAAATGGAATGCATTCAACTTATCTACAATGACAAATAAATGATTTCCATCACATCCAGAGCTTCTATAAAAAAATTTTGGGCAATAAGGTACTTATTGAAGATATATAGCACATAGCCTATGATACAAAAAAAAAAAGAACAAGAACGCAAGAAACCAACCTCAAACAAAGTACACTGTTTGTAGTTCTATACCATATATTAACCGATGGGTACTAGAGTTACATAAAGAAAACCAATCATGCAAGGTATAAACCTAAATCTCATGCTGATAATCTCACACCCCAAAATTCCTAACCTCGATCAAAATGCATAAGCCTTTATGTAAACCAAATAGAAGCTGAGGTAGGAAAGCTTAACCCTGGGACGCGACTGAATACTCGATCACTCGGGTTAATTACATCGTTGCGAAAGAACGTGTAATCAACATCACCAGGAACTCGTAACAAAACTCAATAATTAAGAACTAGGAAATTCCTTCATCAAATCTTAAATAACATCATCAATGTATCAAATGATTCCTACTTAAATTATTACAGCAGATTAATTAAAACTAACAAATAAACAAACATAAAATCCAGGCACACACTGGCCAACACTAAATAAAGTTCTAGCAAAATGCAATAAAATAAATGAAAGCAATTCTTCAATCGTTCTCCGCGAATCTGCTCCACCTTTTTTGAGCTGCAAAGCCCTGACTTACTGATCCTTAAAGTATGCACAGAGGATGCATGAGTATTTCATAAAAATGTCAAGTAAGATATAAAAATCCACTAAGATGACAAAATAGGACGAGAAGAATGATTCACTCAAATAAACAAGAATATGCATTCTCTGAAAGACCAATCAATGGTTTTCGTTACTTGAATGGAAAGATCAAATAATAACAGTCCCAAAACACAAATGTAGGGAAGAATAATCTCAATAAGATTCCAAAAACATACCACTGTAAGGAGATAATGGTCAAAATACCAAAGGCTCCGGACATCCATAGTACAAGGAGTTACAATTTTTGCTCGCTGTAATTACCAACCTCGTGTGATAAAATATACTAGAACATCCTAGAGGTTCTCCCTTCAGAACCCAACCACCCATCCTTATCAAAATTCCATAAATATAAGAGATCACGCTGGATCTATTAATGGCTCGTGAGCATAATATGATTCCAGCAGGTCAATGTCAAACTGGACCATCATTCAACGAAAGCAAAGGTCTCAACTTTTTGATAGTAGGGTAACTCTTTCCACAATGACTCACTCATGGAGTATGTAATAAAACATCGAAGTTTCTCAACAATATATGACTCACTCTCTGGAGTATGATAAATAATCGCTCTCAGTATCACTAAGTTCATCATAAGAACACAAATGAGATTTCAAAGTCTGACCCAAGGTTGATTCACTGTAGGAGTATAAATGAATTTCACTATGCACCATGCATCATAGCTTTACTTTTGATAGGAACATCAAGTAGGTCTGAAGTTACATTATCTTTAATATCAAGATGGTTTTTTAGGAAGGTTTGGTCTCCAATTGGATGCTCAAACCGACACCACGCTCTACTTATGGAAACAAGACCAACTTGACTCCTGTATTCCCTGACTCGTCTCAAAGTTTTAATCTTTTGGTCTCCCTTACTTACTACAATAATACTTATGATGTCTTACCATAATGTATTAGTAATATTTTGATCTGATTACGTCATATTATGAGCAATAGTACTTATTAGTGCTTTGAAACCCTGATTCCAGTAACTGTCTTATATTGTACAGCCCACTTTCGACTGATCCCACTGTCAACATAGAAGGAGTCTGACTCTGAAATTTTTGCAACATATAGTCCTATGAGTCTAGTTTATAACCTCACTGACGGAATATTTGTCTTATTTTTTTTATATTTAATTATGATTTTTATACTGAGCATTGTTGGCACAAGAATAGTTCTGGCCGAGAGGACATTACTTGCTTATAATAAGTAATATTGTATTAGTACTTATTAATCATGATAATATGACCTTAATACCCTTAACTACTACCCTCCTAGAGTAATCTTAGACTCTGGTACTCTAGAATTAATGATTTCATGACTTTACTTGTTGTTTAAAACATTAAACTAGACACAAGGCATCACCCTTGATCTAAAGAAGTTTTTTTAAGATCATTATTACATCCCTTAACCATATTGGACAATTAAAACAGAACATTACAGAGTAAAGAAGATAACTTTATGACCTCCAACGTTCAAGAGACATGACATATAGATATTTCTATCAAAGGGAAGCATATATGCATTTAACACAAGCATAAAACAAGATATCTCAACAAGAATACTCTTACTTGATAAACAACAAGGAATCTCTCATAAATCAAACATTAACACAACTCTTATCACTGAGATAATGCCAATAGAATCATCAAATAAACATGCTATGGATGAAGCAAAGAATTCAAATCAGATTGGTTAGGAAAAACCATCCTACCACTTGGAAGTCGGCAAATTACACCTCCTTGCGTAGCTTGTTCCTTCTCCTTCGCAACGGTGCCTCCACATCTTCGATCATATGAGAATAGAGGTTGAGAGGAGAGGTTTAAGGTTGCTGGAATAGGTGGCAAGGAAGAGGAGAAGAATTAGGGTTTTGCACAAGTTGTCACAATGCCTTGGCGTGCAAAGCATTGGCTGGCCTCCTCCTTAGCTTTTATAGCCAATTCCTACTCCAATTAGGATCACTCCTAATTTAATACCTTCCTAATCTTAAATCTTCATTAACCAATGAGAGTTCTTTCCTCAAACATAATTAGGACGCCCATCAATTTATCCCATAATTAGATAGGTTGCAATCTTCTTAGTTAGGATACTTCCTTATCAACTCTAGTTCCCTACACAACTAGGAAACTGCCAAATATGAGCCACCAATAGGATGCCCTCTCTCTAGACATCTCCCTCTCTATTGGCTGGTTAAAAAGTGAGTTGCATCCCTTCTATTAATTAAGATTTATCTTCCTTAATTATCTCAACCGAACTGATACTTCCCGATCCTTTGTGATACTTACCTTATTTACCGTGATTAGGTCAAACGGTAGATTTTGTACCAATATTCACTCCAATCCTCTAAAGATTTCCTAATGCTTGGTTACCCACGTTCATATGTCACCCCTGGGCCATTGCCACGTTGCTCTGCACCCAGGGCCCTTGCATCTTGGCTTGAGTCCTTCGCACACATGTCTCTGATGTCCCGTGGTTGCTCTACTCGTCACACCATCCCGCGTACACCACAAACCATACATCAAAACCAAAATTAATTTACTAATTAAGGATAATCCACTGAACACATACCCTAACGCCTGGCCCCACTCCTGGCGTCAAGTGTTCTCAGATCCTGGCGCCAGGCTGGTCTCAACGCCAGGTTGTGCCCAGCGCCAAGACCAACCCTCGCGTCCTCGTGTTTTATCACGATTAGCCATGCGATTAACAAATTATTCCACATCATAAAAGTCAAATAACACATCGCACAACCAAAAAACAAATCAGGCAATAAAACTTTCCTATTTTAGAACAGTTTCCTAAAATAGTGACCTTTAGTTAACGTACCAATTTTTCGGGTGTTACAGATAAAGCTCAAATTCCAAGAAGCACCTTCATAACCATGGACAAACCATGAAAAGTTTCCACAAAAATAGAAGCAGGAGCGAACACCACAATAGATGAAAAATGTCATGAATAATGCATTCACCCAAATTACAACTGTTGTTCCTCCATGTACCTCTTCCTTTGTGCTTCTCTCTATCAATACCTCAGTCAGATTTCCTCATATGGCCTCATCCTATGTTCTTGTGTCTCACGAGACCTCACCCTCATTTCCTTATATGTACACATCCTATGTTCTAGTCTCTCGCGAGACCTTCCCCTCATTTCCTCATTGTCCTCATCCTTTGCTCCTGTCTCTCGCGAGACTCAGCCTCATTTCCTCATGCGCCCTCCCTCCTCCTTTGTACTTGTCTTTTGCGAGACCCCGTCCTCATTTACTCATATGCCCTCTTTCTTTGTTTTGACCAAGGAATGTACAATCAGATATGGGAAATATATCGGTCAACCAAGAGACAAAATATCGGAGATATTATGTAAAATAATATCAACCATCTAAAATAGATTTTAAACATAGATTTTCACTATCTAATATTTACACACAAATATTAATCTCAAATAAATAAGCGGTCATGGTAATATAACAATAATTACACGATTTATGCTAAAAGTAGCGCATAACTTCATAAGCCTTCTTCGTACATTGTAATCCCATATAATAAATAACATTGTCGTGTTTGTCCATAGATGTTCTTCAGTCTCGATTTAGAAAGTTAATGGCAATCTATTGAGGACTTGTGATCAAAAGTGCTACATTTTTAATTTTAGAGTGTATATTAGAAGACAACAGACACAATAAAAGGAACTCTAAAAATAGAAAAATTGCATTTTTTTTGCAAAAGAAGAGGACATTTATTACTTTTCTTTTTCTGTTTTATTTGTAAGTTAGAATAAAAGAACCCCAAAACTTTCCTCAGGATGACACCATGGATGATTGATCTATAAAAAAAATATGCATTTTATTATCTCCCAAACTTATGATTATGCTAGTATGTGATTAGAATAACTACTACTTTAATATAGTTTTTGGTTTTTGTAGGAAACAAGAGTAATACACAGAAATGAGGAGAAAAGTAACTCGAATGGTTAAATCATCATAACTTCGTGTACAAATGTCGGATTGGACTGATTCAAGCTTAATTTAAAGTTCAAGAAGTCAGCTTTTCAACGCCACCAACCACGCGTAATTCGGAGTTCGGGACAACAATTATAGCCATTTGAAGTTTATGAACAGTAACTACGATCGATCGGCTATCAATGCGATCAATCGTAATAGCCGCAAAAGCAGTGTATTGAAGGAAACGATCGATCGGACCTCAAAATGATCAATCGTATCTATTGGAATTTTTCAATCGTCAAAGACAGTAACTACGATCGATCGGTATCATACGGCGTCGATCGGCAAAGCGATCGATCGGAGGAAAATAATGAAGGAATTACGATCGATCGTATAGCGAACGATCGTCAATACGGAGCGATCGATCGCCGTCTGCGGAAAACCGAAATAAGACCTATTTCAACTTGGATTTGGAAGGGGACTTCGTGGTTTCTCTTCACTCTTATAAATAGGCCTTATGGGAGAACGTTTTGGGCATTCAACCTTGGAGAACTAGAGCTTTATTGGAGGCTAGAGAGGAGGAAGAGAAGAAGTCTTTTGGAGCAAAAAAGAAGAAGGATTCATGACGATGGATCTACATAAACAAGCTTTTCTTTTCTCCCTTTCTATGTGTAACTTGATGAAGCCCTAGATGTGTATTGCTACTCTTGATAGTTTAATTTTATAAAATTAATTATGATTTATGCTTAATGCGATTTCATGAGTATTCTTTTGAGTGCTTGATCATAGACTTGATTGATTATGAATGGAATTAGATATTGTGATTGATTTTATGCCCGATCAAGGATAAGATTAATTGCATTATAATAGAGTTGTGATTGATTCTATGCCCGATCAAGGATAAGATTGATTACACAATAGTGGATGAACTTTCGTGTCTGATCAAGAACGTTAGTGAATTCATTAGTAATTCGTGTGTCCGATCAAGAACACGAATTACCATATCATGTCAATGTATGCTTAATAATAATTGAGAGTAGTAATTGCATGTCTAGTGGTGGATTCTCTGCCTTGATATTTCTCCATATTGATTAAATCTCAGTTAGATTAGATAAAGTCCATTGCTTTCTTTAGAATTAATTAAATTACATCTTTTACTTCTCTTGAATTTGATAAAATATTCAACGTCCCTGAGGTCCGACAACCCTTTAATACTCACCGTAGTACAATTGCCTTGTGCACTTACAAGGGTTTTAATTTTAAACGATCAAGTTTTTGGCACCATTGCTGGGGACGGCACAAGAGTTTACTAAATTCTTAGCATAGTTAAATTTAGAGTAGTTTAGTTTAATTTAGATTTCTTTTCAGTAGCTTAATTTCGTTTTTCTTTTTTTGCAGGATTAAGAGAGGACGGTAATTTTCGTCATCGTTGGAAGGGCCATCCCTTCCCACTGTTTGCACTCTCTTAACCCTCTTTTAGAGTAAATTTGGGTGCTTGGTGTTTCCCTTTTCTTTGTGGGATTGCATGACGTGCTAGTTGTCGCTATCTAGGATTGATGCTTGCTAGTTGTCGCTATTAGGATTGCACAGGTTTTTTTTTATTTTTATTGTGCATGCATGGTCGTCGCTTCCTGAACCCCGACCTTGCCTTTGACCCTGATCTTGAGCAACTCTATAGAATTTGCAGAACTCCTAGCAAACCAATCCCTGAAATTCATCCAATGGCGGACAACATGAACCTTGGGGGTGGGAATGGCCTAAACCAGAATCCACTAATACCCCATGCCCGTACCCTGCAAGACTACTACCGTCCCACTGCCTACACCTCCCCCTCCTGCATAATCTTACCAGAAAATGTGGTTAATTTTGAAATTAAGCCCAACATCATCCAGATGCTACCCACTTACCATGGCCAACTAAATGAGAACCCCTATAGGCACCTACAAAATTTCCTAGAGGTAACACAACCTTTAAACTTACACTATCTGATGACCAGGTGCGCCTTAGGTTGTTCCCCTTCACCTTAAAAGATAGAGCCAAGGAGTGGCTATACTCCCTTGAGCATAACTCTATTTCCACTTGGGAGGAACTTCAGGCCAAATTCCTCAAGAAATACTTTCCTGTGGGGCGGACCAATAAAATCCGCCATGAAATCATCACCTTTACCCAGACACCTAATTAACAATTCCATGAAAGCTAAGAGAGGATGAAATCCTTACTCCGGTCCTGTCCCCACCATGATGTGCCCAAGTGGTAATTAGTGCAAAGATTTCATGAAGGTGTGCGCGATCAGCACAAGACCCTAATAGATGCCTCCTGTGGAGGCACATTCATGAAAAAGACCCCGGATGATGCTTGGGATCTACTAGAGGACTTGAGCGAAAACTCTTTACACAGTGCCACCCTCTATAGATCTGAAGGCCGTATGCCTGGCAGGAGTGCCTCAAGGGGAGGCATGTATGATGCTAAAGCTACCACAAACCTAGAACACCAAGTGGCATCCATTACAAACCGGTCATTGGTTTGACCGGTTTTTCTCACAGATTCCACTTTATACCCCGACCTCTCAAGATGCATGTGCCATCTGTGCCAGCCCTATGCATACCATTGTTGATTGCCCCTCGGCTTCCCAGTATCCAGATCTTGTCCAGGAGCACATCAACATGCACAAACCTATCCTAGAGCCAATAACCCCTACTAAAATACCTATAACCCGGGGTGGCAAAATCATCCTAATTTCGCCTGGAATCAACCTAACCAAGCCAACCATAGCAGAACCCTAGAGGCCAGTTCGCCGTTGAAGGTTCCCATTATCAAAATGAGTAGGTGCAAGCCGTTACTACCCTAAGAAATGGAAAACAAGTTGACAATCAGGTTAGGGACCCAACCATTGCAAGTGAGGACACTCCCCTTGAGAAACAGAACCAATCCTCTCCTACCATGCCTGATCCTGTTAGTCCCCCACCACAGAAGGATGTCCCAGCTGAGCCCACCAATGAAAAATCCTATATCCCCTGGGCTCCTATCCCTCAATGCCTCAACCAACCCTCCCCGTTTAGTAAGTCCCACCAACGAATGGAGGAAATGCTAGAGGTGTTCAAGCAGGTTAAGATCAACCTTCCCCTCTTAGATGCCATCAAACAAGTACCTGCCTATGCCAAGTTTCTGAAAGACCTGTGTACCCAAAAGAGGAAAACCAAATCCCATGTCACCCAAAAAGTCTTTTTGACCAACCAAGTAAGCTCTTTACTGACCAGTGATATGCCACCTAAATTTAAGGACCCAGGTGTTCCTGTTATATCCATTGTCATAGGTGACCATAACATTAGCAGAGCTCTCTTGGACTTAGGGGCCAGTGTCAACCTCCTCCCTTACTCAGTGTATGAACAACTTGGCTTAGGAGAGTTGCAGCCCACCTCAGTCACCCTTTAGTTAGCAGACTGATCCATTTGCAGACCTAGAGGTGTTATAGAAGACGTTCTCGTTGGAGTTGACCGGTTCTATTTTCCTGTTGATTTTGTCGTCTTAGACATGGAACTAGTTGCCAACTCCAAATCCCAAATTCTTGTTATCCTCGGCTGCCCTTTCCTAGCCACAGCCGATGCCACCATTAACTGTAGGTCAGGGCTTATGAACGTCGAACATGAAAGTTAAATTAAACATTTTTAGTACTTTTAACAACCCTCGAGTGAAGCTGAGTGCCTTATGGTTGACGACCTAGATGACCTAGTCTAGGAGTACCTTCCCTTTGCTGTGCTTAAGGATGCCCTCGAGCACACCCTTTTCTATGACTGGATTGATCAATATGAGGGCACACCTGACCTTGAGGAGGTCCATCAACATTTAGTGGCTGCCCTATACCCTGGACATATCCCATGGTGACCCCACCCCGACCCTCTTCCTGTGTCGACCGGCCCACCACTTAAACCCTCCATAGAATCCCCACCCACACTTGAACTCAAAACCCTTCCTAGCTCCCTCAAATACGTCTTCCTAGGACCCAACAACACCCTTCCTGTAATTATCTCATCTAGCCTATCTATTGACTAGGAAACCCAGTTGTTGGAGATCCTGACCACACACCGGCGAGCTATAGGATGGACAGTAGCTGACCTCCGGGGTATAGATCTCTTTGTGTGCATGCATCACATAAACCTGGAGGACCAGGCTAAACCTTCTAGGGAGGGGCAGCGATGGTTGAACCCACACATGAGAGAAGTGGTGACGAAAGAAGTAGTGAAATTGTTAGATGCTGGAATTATATACCCTATCTCTGACAGTGAGTGGGTGAGCCCCATCCAGGTCGTCCCTAAAAAATTGGGCATTACGGTGAAACCAAACTCAGAGGGTGAACTTGTGCCAATAAGAGAGACCACGGGCTAGCGGGTATGCATTGATTATAGGAAGCTAAACTCCAATACCCGTAAGGACCATTTCCCTCTCCCATTCATCGACCAAATCCTAGAGAAATTAGCGGGCCAAGAGTTTTATTACTTTTTAGATGGGTACTCCGGCTATAACCAAGTGCCAGTTTTTCCAGGGGATCAGGAAAAGACGACTTTTACATGCCCCTTCGATACTTTTGCGTATCGAAGAATGCCTTTTGGTCTTTGTAATGCCCATGCTACATTTCAGTGATGCATGATGTCCATCTTTTCTGACATGATCGATAAATTTTTGGAGGTTTTCATGGACAATTTTTCGGTGTTTGGCGCTTGTTTTGATGATTACTTACACAACCTTACTTTGGTTTTAAAACGCTGTGAGGAAACAAATTTAGTGTTAAGTTGGGAAAAGAGCCATTTCATGGTTCAACAGGGGATTGTGTTTGGACATGTTATATCAAAAAGGGGTATAGAGGTTGACAAGGACAAGGTTGACCTAATTGCTAATTTACCACCACCTACACTAGTTAAGGAAATACGGTCTTTCCTTGGCCATGCAGGGTTTTATCGTCGATTCATCAAAGATTTTTAGCAAGATATCACGTCCACTATGTCATCTTTTAGGTCAAGACATGCCATTTGAATTTGATGATTCGTGTAAAGATGTTTTTACAAAGCTCAAAACCCTCCTCTCTAACTCTCCCATCATTAAGCCCCCTGACTATACACTGCCCTTCGAAATCATGTGCGATGCATCTAATTTTGCTATAAGGGCAGTGTTAGGCCGACACATCAACAAAATTTCTCATGTTATATACTATGCTAGCAAGACACTCACTGATGGTCAATTGAATTACACTACCACCGAAAAAGAATTGCTCGTTGTTGTGTTTGCATTAGATAAATTCAGGTCATATCTCTTGGGTAGTAAGATCATCATCTTCTCTGATCATGCAGCCTTGAGGTACCTTCTTTCCAAGAAGGATGCTAAGCCAAGGCTGATTCGTTGGATTTTACTCCTCCAGGAATTTGACTTTGAAATTAAAGATAAAAAGGGTTCTGAGAATGTCGTGGCTGATCATCTATCCAGAATTCCTATTTCTGATCTACATAGCCATGACCCTCTAAGAGATGCATTCCCTGATGAGCAGCTCTTTGCTGTCTCCACTACATCTCCACCTTGGTTTGCACATATTGTGAATTATCTTGCTGTGGGTCAAATCCCAACCTTTTGGTCTAAACATGATAAAGATTTATTTTTCTCTCGTGTCAAACATTACTATTAGGATGACCCTGACCTGTTTAAGATATGTCCTGACCAAGTCATAAGACGATGTGTCCCCGAGAGTGAGTTTCATAGCGTCTTATCTTTTTGTCACTCTCAGGCCTGTGGTGGACATTTCGGTGGTAAGAAAACTGCGGCCAAAGTACTCCAAGCGGTTTTTATTGGCCAGCTCTATTTAAAGATGCTCATGCTTATTGTCAATCTTGTGATAGGTGTCAAAAACTAGGAGCTTTGTCTAAAAGGAATATGATGCCCCTACAACCCATATTGATTGTTGAAATGTTTCATGTATGGGGTATCGATTTCATGGGACATTTTCCACCATTTTTTGGTCATACTTATATTCTTTTGCTGTGGATTATGTGTCTAAGTGGATTGAAGTTGTTGCCACTAGGACCAATGATCATAAAGTTGTACTGGAATTTCTGAAATCTACCATTTTTAGCCGGTTTGGAATCGTGCTATCATTAGTGACGGAGGTTCTCATTTTTGTAACAGGTCTTTTGAAGCTCTTCTCAAGAAATACTCTGTCACCCACAAGGTTGCCACACCATATCATCCTCAAACGAGTGGCCAAGTGGAGGTCTCCAATTGCCAAATCAAGCAGAATCTGGAGAAGACGGTTCGCCCTGATAGGAAGGATTGGTCCTTGAGACTGAATGATGCATTATGGGCCTATCGGACAGCTTTCAAAACCCCTATTGGCATGTCTCCTTATAGACTGGTATATGGCAAAGCTTGTCATTTACCTGTTGAGTTGGAACATCGGGCGTATTGGGCTATTAAGGCATACAACTTTGATATGGATAAAGCCGGTGAGCACCGAAAACTCCAACTAAGTGAGTTAGAGGAGATGCGCTTTGAGGCATATGAGAATGCGAAACTCTACAAAATAAGGACCAAGGCTGTACATGACAAGATGATTTCTAGGAAATCTTTTCAGCCAGAGCAGAAAGTATTACTTTACCATTCACGGCTACATCTATTTCCTGGGAAACTTCGTTCTCGGTGGTATGGACCTTTTATTGTGAAAAATGTCTACACCCATGGCACTGTGGAGATTCACAATCCAAAAAATGGGAGTACATTAAAAGTAAATGGCCACCGATTGAAACCTTATCTTGAGACTGTTGCCGAATAGATGCAGTGGTTGTCTACGTAGATGCTCCGACCCAAACAGAATGATCCTGGCCTAGTCTGGCTGAGGACGTTAAACTTAACGCTTGGTGGGAAGCAACCCACGTATTCAGGTGTATTCTCTCCTTTTTTTCTCCTTATTATCTTATTTTTATTACCATGTTCATACTAGGTTTGGGGGAGAGGATATGCTAAAAAAAATCGAAAGATACGATCGATCTGATATACAGATCGATCGCTATCCGATCGACGCCTTATCAGACCGATCGATCACCCTGCGGTACATCGACACCGTTTATCTTCAATCTAACGGTGCTATTTTTTGTTTTATAAAACGATCGATCGGCTAAAAATGCGATCCTAGAATGTATTGCTACAATGTTCTACACTTTCTACTATTTATGTTATCATGCTATATAATATTTGAGCAGAAATTTCCAAGATGAAAGTGTTGAATAAAACCACTTACTTGAGGGCTTCTATATTCCTGTTGATTATGAACCAAGTACATGTGGTTAATTCTCTTAAGCATTGTCGTATGTATTTATCGGGATAATAGGTTTGTGAGTTTTGCAATATTTTTATTTGTGCTTTGTTTTTGCACTTAGGTTAATTATACATGTTTCATAGATTGTCACGGAACCTCAAAACTTTCCTCAGGATGACACCATGGATGAATGATCTATACATGAAATATGCATTTTATTATCTCCTAAACTTATGATTATGCTAGTATTTGATTAGAATAACTACTACTTTAATATAGTTTTTAGTTTTTGTAGGAAACAAGAGTAATACACAAAAATGAAGAGAAAAGTAACTTGAATGGTTAAATCATCATAACTTCGTGTACAAATGTCAGATTGGACTAATGTTAAAGTTCAAGAAGTCAGCTTTCCAACGCCACCAACCACGCGCAATTCGGAGTTCGGGACAAAAATTATAGCCATTTGAAGTTTATGAACAGTAACTACGATCGATCGGCTATCAATGCGATCAATCGTAATAGCCGCAAAAGCAGTGTATTGAAGGAAACGATCGATCGGACCTGAAAACAATCAATCGTATCTATTAGAATTTTTCAATCGTCAAAGACAGTAACTACGATCGATCCGTATCATACGGCGTCGATCGGCAAAGTGATCGATCGGAGGAAAATAACGAAGGAATTACGATCGATCGTATAGCGAACGATCGTCAATACGGAGCGATCGATCGCCGTCTGCGAAAAATCGAAATAAGACCTATTTCAACTTGGATTTGGAAGAGAACTTCGTGGTTTCTCTTCACTCTTATAAATAGGCCTTATGGGAGAACGTTTTGGGCATTCAACCTTAGAGAACTAGAGCTTTATTGGAGGCTAGAGAGGAGGAAGAGAAGAAGTCTTTTGGAGCAAAAAAGAAGAAGGATTCATGACGATGGATCTACATAAACAAGCTTTTCTTTTCTCCCTTTCTAGGTGTAACTAAATTCCTTGTCAAGGCTTGATGAAGCCCTAGATGTGTATTGCTACTCTTGATAGTTTAATTTTATAAAGTTAATTATGATTTATGCTTAATGCGATTTCATGAGTACTTTTTTGAGTGCTTGATGATAGACTTGATTGATTATGAATGGAATTAGATATTGTGATTGATTTTATGCCCTATTAAGGATAAGATTAATTGCATTATAATAGAGTTGTGATTGATTCTGTGCCCGATTAAGGATAGGATTGATTACACAATAGTGGATGAACTTTCGTGTCCAATCAAGAACGTTAGTGGATTCATTAGTAATTCGTGTGTCCGATCAAGAACACGAATTACCATATCATGTCAATGTATGCTTAATAATAATTGAGAGTAGTAATTGCATGTCTAGTGGTGAATTCTCTGCCTTGATATTTCTCCATATTGATTAAATCTCAGTTAGATTAGATAAAGTCCATTGCTTTCTTTAGAATTAATTAAATTACATCTTTTACTTCTCTTGAATTTGGTAAAATATTCACCGTCCCTAAGGTTCGACAACCCTTTAATACTCACCGTAGTACAATTGCCTTGTACACTTGCAAGGGTTTTAATTTTAAACGATCAATGAACACACTAAGAGATATGAACTTACCAGGTGTGCCACAAAATTTAAAAAGGCATTTTTTAGTTAACAAAAGGATTTCATCCTGGCAGATTTTTTTATTTTTTTATAAAAGAAAATGATGTTGCAAAATAAAATGGAAAAAAAGGATTTCATCTTAGCAGACTAGGAAAAGGATAACCCTGGGAAAGAAAGAAGAATAGCAATGCCTTGTCTCTCATGTGAAGGCACCCATTGACTCACAAAAAGACAAAGCCCTAAAAATAATTTTGAAAACCTGAAAGGGAACAGAAGTAGATCGTCAAAATATCGCTGATACCGCAGATATACCTTCTGATATTTGGAAAATTTTGTGAAGTATTCCCTCCGTTCTAAATTATTGTGTACATTTGAGAAAATTCTCATTTTATTAGACCATGAAGCCCACAAGGATGTCACATGACTCCTTCTCCCTGTTATCTGTCCAACTTGTATGCTCATTCACGAATCAAATTTAAGTCAATCCTTCTCGTCTTCTCCAATTTTGGAAATACAAAGTTACGTAATTTGGCAAAATATACACAGTATTTTGGATCTGTGAATATTTCTAAATATACATAGTATTTTGAAACGGAAAGAGTAGTTTTTCCACTTTATCGCATTTCGGTGCACTTTCCACTTTATCGTATTTCGATACCTCTACCACATTTCCTCATACGCCCAGTATTGATCCCTATTCCTTTTGTGATCTTTCTCAAACTATGTGGGTCCTCTACTGCGGTTCTTGTGGTGGTGGAGCCCTGCACATAGGTTGGCATCGTGGGCTTGCCATTGGCCATTGCCCTTGACAACCTCAAACGCCGAAGACAACCTTTGGAGTCTGGTATGCCTGCTCAATCTCCCGAGTGGACTAAAGGCTCTCCTCTCCACCGCTAAGTCCAATCACCTCGTACAAATCTTCAAATTTTGCTGACACCATGGATGAACAGGCTAATTGATATGAACTATGATCAGGAACTCACCGTGAAAAGATGATATTCGTGGGTAACTATCCTTTTTATACAATCCTCTTCCAAACTTCACATCTGCGGCAAAGTCTCTTTTTCCTAAAAGAAAACGGTTTCTCTAATACAAACTTCTGATTATACACGGAGTGTTTATAGGTACCGATGTTATCACATACTTAATTGAGGAAGCTTCCTCATGCTGATTTGAACATTTTTCTTTCAACGACTCAATGATAGGAGCGTGATAGGGATGTTTTAGGATTTGAGATTGTCACGGCCCGTATTTTTAAAACCATTTTCAAATCAGAGTTGTAGCGAAAAATCAGAGGATTATTCCTCTATGCGATAAATCATTAGTTTAAAATTTTCGACTAAGCATCTAGGCCGTGATAACTGGGGTTCACAAATATAGATATAAAACCATATGTACATATAGTATAACAAGATGCAAAGTCGATTAAACCAACGCAAGTCCTCGAAGTGCAAGTCTATCATCCATCTCAAAATAAACTTGAAATAGTTGGCGCTCACGCCTTACAACAAGGTCTTGAACAAACCCGATAGTGAAGAAGTACTATGCAGCTTCTTGCACATCCTCACGGCTAAGTCACTAAATCCTCAAGTGCTGTGCGAAGTCAATCTTCCACGACAGTACCTACATCACATAAGGATGTTGAGTATAAAAATACTCAGTGGGATACCATAACGCAGTCATCCACATTACAATAAATCAGGATTTATATTAACACATTATGCAACCTATTACAGGATTTCACTTGAATCTTTTATTAACTTTTCAAGAAACGTCTTTTATTGCTTCCCAAGTTCAAGCTCAATAATTAAGTCTTTGTCCCATATAGACAGACTCATTGAATGTCATACCTATATGACAGACAGCACGAAAACACCGTGACTATCACTTCGGTTAATACCGGTAATCACAACACGCTCTGAATCCCTCAAGGGTGACTGCCTCGCCCATTCCTTACCTTAGAAGGTATGGCCGTTGGAAGGGTTTGCCTCCACATCAGCTCCTGGGCTCAATGTGGTCGGGAGAACACAGCCTTCCAGGATGCTAGCATCTCTAATGTGCACAGTAATCCACTTGACAACCATGGCTCAGGATGAGTGCAGAGCTTCCATCAAGGGAAGATGTAAAACTATCTCTAAAATCCATAGAGAAGAGGTAAAAAGCTGCTGCCTCCTCCTCCTTCAACGTCCCTGTCACCCCCATAGATGAACAACCCAAAAAAACAAAACTTGATGAGGGAGGTATGGGATCCTACCTCGTGTCGCCGGAGTTGTCGAGGTCGCCGGGGATAGCTGGCAGTCGCTGAATGCTGGAGGTCATCGAGCTTGCTAGAGGGTTGCTGGGGTTGCCGGAAGTCGTCTCCCAAAAACAAGGCATTGTCTTACTATGCCATTTTCCTCAGTCGAAAGGTTCTAGCTTGGAAAAAAAAACCTCAGCCAGCTGCTGCACTTGGTGTACACGTGGCCAAAACAGGCAACCACATGCTGGCCACTACAGAGCGCCTGGCAACTGAAGCAGTCCATCCATCATGAAGAACTTCACCCTCCCTACACCTGGCTGGTCTAAATGGTCAGATGTTACATTCTTCCCTCCTTAAAAGAATTTTGTCCTCAAAATTCAGGTAGATTCATCCCGAAACAACTATGGGTAAGCACGCTGTGCTTCTTCTTCCGTTTCCCAAGTGAGTTCCTCAAATTTATCATTGCACCATTGAACCAGGACTAACGGAATCACTCTATTCCTGAGTACCTGATTTCTTCGATCCTTGCTCGTGATTGGTTTCACTTCATAGGTCAAGTCAGGTTTTAGTTCTAGAGTGGAATAGTCAACTACATGTGCATCATCCCGACAGTACTTTCTCAACTGTGAGACATGAAACACATTATACACCTGTTCCAAATTAGGAGGTAAAGCAAGTTGATATGCTGAGTTACCAATCCGCTCAAGGATTTCAAAAAGACCTACGAAATGAGGACTTAATTTTCCTTTCTTACCAAAACTCAAAACTCCACGTGTGGGTGAAACCTTCAAGAACACATGGTCACCAATCTCAAACTCAAGATCTCTACGCCTTCTATTTGCATACTGTTTTCGCCGTTCCTGGGCCAAATGAAGCTTTTCCCGAATGAATTTCACCTTGTGTACACAACTGAAGTATCTCTGACTTGATCATAACCTTCTCACCGACTTCATTCCAACAAGTCGGAGATCTACATGGACGTCCATAGAGAGCTTCATATGGCACCATCTCAATATTAGAATGATAGTTGTTGTTGTAGGTAAATTCAATCAAAGGCAAATGGTCATCCCAATTACCATTCCAATCCAACACACATGCTCGAAGCATGTCTTTGAGAGTCTGAATAGTCCTTTTTTTATTGTCCATCAGACTGAGGGTGATGCGCCATGCTGAAATTGAGAGCAGTGCCCAAAGCATCTTGTACACTCTTCCAATAGCGGGACGTGAATCTAGGATCCCTATCAGACACTATAGAGAGAGGGGCACCATGCAATCTTACAGTTTCTCGGATATAGAGTTGAGTCAAACTTTCTGGAGTCTACTTCCACCGAATTGGTAAGAAATGTGTAGACTTGGTCAATCGATCTACTATCACCCAAATAATATTATGCTTCTTCTGAGTAGGAGATAAGCCTACTATAAAATCCATGGTGACGTGCTCCCACTTCTATTGAGGAATCTCTAGTGGCTATAAAAGTCCTCCAGGTCTTTGGTGCTCTGCTTTAACCTACTAACAAATAAGACATCTAGCTACGAACTGACCAATATCCTTCTTCATTCCATCCTACCAGAAGTTATACTTCAAATCTTTGAACATCTTTGTCCAAACTGGATAAATGGTGTACTTGGAAGGATGAGCCTCACTTAATAATTCTCTTGGCAGTTCTGAGACAGCTGGGACTACCAATCCACCGTTGAATCAAATTCCCCCATCAACTCCTCTAACATAACCTGTCTTTTTGAGTAAGTTCAGAACTTCTAAATTTGTTGCCTGCGCTAAAATAATCTTCTCAACAATTCCAGATTGAACTACAAAGTTGGCCACAAACCACTTCCCTCCTTTGGATGAAGGTTTGCCATAGATTCTAACAATTCTCACTCTTTGACGTTCATAAAGGCAGTAAGGGTTTCTGACTTTCTACTAAGTGCATCTGCCACCACATTAGCTTTCCCAGGATGGTAAGCTATAGAGAAGTAATAATCTTTGATATACTCGAGCAAATGCCTTTGTCTCAAATTCAGATCTCTCTAAGAGAAAATATACTTCAAGCTTTGATGATCTGTAAAAACTTCGAACTGCACACCATAAAAATAGTGCCTCCGCAACTTCAATGCAAACGCCACTGCAGCTAGCTCTAGGTCATGTGTTGGGTAGTATCTCTCATGTGGCTTTAGTTGTCTCGAGCCATAACCCACAACTTTGCCATGTTGCATGAGGACACAACCTAAGTCTTTTCCAAAAGCATCAATGTATACCACCAAACCCCCTTCTCCTGAAGGAAGAGTAAGAGTTGGTGCACTGGTTAATCTAATCTTCAACTCCAAGAAATTGTTTTCACATTTTTCATCCCAAATAAACTTCACATCCTTCCTTGTCAATTTAGTCAAAGGTAGGGCAAGAGTAGAGAAACCTTTAATGAATCTTCTATAATACTATGTTAAACCCAGAAAACTTCTAATCTCGGTGACTATTTTTGGCCTCTCTCAATTGTGAAGTCAACTTGTCTTCTAGGAAGTAGGCCGAGTAGTTCTTTAGGAAGCACATCAGAATACTGAGACACTACTGGTATATCTTCTAACTTTGGTTGCACTGATTCCAAGGTGATCACACTTGCTAGATAGGCAGCACATCCCTTCATCAAAAGCTTATGCGCCTTCAAGGCTGAGATTATACATGCATTATCTTCTGAATTCACTCCTTGGAAAATAAAATATTTCTCCCTTGGAATGGTAAGGGTTACTCTTTTTTTCTGCAATCCACTAATGCAGTATATACAGAAAGTCAATTCATCCCTAGGATTACATCAAAGTCAATCATGTCTAACAAGACAAGATCAGCTAGAAGGTACTTATCTCCAAAATAAATAGGCACTCTTATAAGACACTCACTCACTCTAATAGTGTCACCAACCGGGGTCATCACAAGTAAAGGTGAATCTAGCATGCTACAAGGGTGGTTTAAACTTAAAGCACACACACCCGATACAAAAGAATGAGTTGCACCAGGCTCAATTAAAACTTTTACACCCAAGTCATAAATAGAAACCGTACCTCCCACTACTGCATTCTTTTGAGCATCCTCTGAAATAATAGAGTAAACAAGAGCCTATGCATGCCTGCTGCTTTCACCTGGTTGTGCATTCCTTTGCTTTTCATGGCAAAACCTGGCCACGTGCCCCTTCTTATGGTAGAAAAAGAAGATGTGATCCTTTGCCTCACAACTTTGCCTGGGTGAATTTTTCCACAAGTGTAGCACTCCGCCTGACCACTTGCCCCCGGAGATTGAGGTTATGGTCTCAGGAAAAAGGGCCTATGCTGATTGGCATTATACTGCCCTGAGCCTTTCCTCCTCGGCTCAAAACCCTTCTGCTATCTACCCTGGAAGTTATGCCTCTGACCAAACTTGCTACTCCCGGTGTCCATTCTTAATTTCTTAGCCTTTGAACCATAGTCATTCTTGGCCACTCCAGCATTAGCCTTTTGCTCCTCTCTGTTTCTGTCATGATTCTTCTCAAAAATATAAGCATGCTCCACAGCATCGGCAAAAGAAGTAGTTCAGGATCCCATGACTTTCTCTCTCAGTCCAGTTCCAAGTCCATAAATGAACTTCTCCATTCTTTCACCATCATCCTCCATCTTGGTGGTGAAATGCTCCAACTCTACAAACTTATTTCCTTGCCTGAGACCCAAGAATTGTCGCATCTTCTCTTTCTTAATGTGGCTTGAAAAATATTTTCCATTAAAAACTTTTAGGAATTCCTCCCATGTAATCTCTTCAACTTTCATATCTTTAAAGAAGGTGCACTTTGCAGAACACCACCTGTGATCAGCATTTTTTGACAAAATAAAAGTTGCCATCCGAGCTTTACTATCATCCTTTGCCGAGATAGATTCAAAAATCTTCTCGATAGCTTTTACCCAACTCCCAGCCTTTTCTGAAGTTTCTTTACCCATGAAAGCTGGAGCCATAGACTGGAACAATTTAAGATGTGTTAACTTCTCTTTCTCTGCTTTCTTTCTAGCAACAGGATGATGTTTCACTTGAGCTTGCACTGTTTGTGCAAGTCCTCTAATCATTTCCATTACATCCCCATCACCTTCTCCTCCCAAGTTAGAAGATGACGTGCCATGGAAGGTTCTCTGTTATCCCCCACTACTTTCTACAGAATCCTCGCGGGACATCTGATGAGGAGGTAGAGATCCTTCTGCCTGGCATTCTCTATCTTTACTTCTGCCAATATCCAAAATTTACACTATCCAGATGTTTCTCTTACGTGGTGCCATCTCAACCTATAGGATAAGAACACTGATCACGACTTCTGCCACAACCACAACTATAACTAGATATATCCTAAGAGGACTTCCAGACTTGGAGATAAAGGTTATGCTCTGATACCAACTGTCACGGCCCGTATTTTTAGAACCATTTTTAAATCAGAGATGTAGCAAAAAAATCAGAGGATTATTCTTCTATGAGATAAATCATTAGTTCAAAATTTTCAACTAAGCATCTAGGCTGTGATAACTGGGGTTCACAAATATAGATACAAAACCATATATACATATAGTATAACAAGATGCAAAGTCGATTAAATCAACGCAAGTCCTCTAAGTGCAAGTCTGTCATCCATATCAAAATAAACTAAAAATAGTTGGCGCTCACGCCTTACAACAAGGTCAAGAACAAACCTAATAGTGAAGAAGTACTATACAGCTTCCTGAATGTCCTCACGGCTAAGCCACCAAATCCTCGAATGCCGTACAAAGTCAATCTTCCACGACAGTACCTACATCTCATAAGGGTGGTGAGTATAAAAATACTCAGGATTTATATTAACATATTATGCAACCTATTAGAGGATTCCACTTGAATCATTTATTAACTTTTCAAGCAAAGTCTTTTATTGCTTCCCAAGTTCAAGTTCAATAATTAAGTCTTTGTCCCATATAGACAGACTCACTGAATGTCATACTACATGAAAGAGCACGAAAACACCGTGACTGTCACTCCGGTTAATACCAGTAATTACGGCACGCCCTAAATCCCTCAAGGGTGACTGCCTCACTCATTCCTTACCTTAAAAAGTATGACCGTCGGAAGGGTCTGGCTCCACATCAGCTCCTGGGCTCGATGTGGTCGGGAGAACGCAGCCTTCTAGAATGCTAGCTTCTACAATGTACACAGTAATCCACCTAGCAACCACGACTCAGGATGAGTGCAGAGCTTCCATTAAGGGAAGATGTAAAACTCTCTTTAAAATCCATAGAGAAGAGGTAACAGCTTAAGCCTAGCCAATAGAATATGTGGTCTCTCTAAAATCGATAAAAATATGCAAACATGGGCAAAAATAACATGTAAATGTTCTCTCTAAAATCCAAAAAAATATACAACTGCTTAAGCTTGGCTAATAGAAGTTGGTCCTCATCAGGTACCATAACACAGAGCTTCCACTAATGGGAAGATGTGAATGCTATCTAAAATCCATAGAGAAATACAGACGACAAAACTTTAACCAGTCAAAAGATGTAGCATCATCCCAGCTATACCTTGTGATCCTTAACAGCTTAAAACTCTTAGAGTTATAGCATAAAATTCACAATTGCTGGCTCAATAGCTTAGCAGATAGACTGACCTTTGACTTAATAGTCATTCGGTCGCATGATCGGAAGTCACTCACACACTGACTCCCAATCCGAAAGGCATTATAGTCTTTATCTTGATTAGGTTCTTTCCAACCCTCAAGGTTAGCCCTCAAGTCATCATTTTATAAAACGATTAAGTCTTTAAACCAACTAGGTTCATTAGTTTGATTTTTCTTATAATTTAAGTCCTCAGCTATCAGTCAGCATAAAAAGAGGGACAATTGCCCTTAATACAGTAACATCAAACACATAAAGTTAATATGCTAATTAGGGCTTGAAATCATTTATCAAATAGCCCAAAACTAATAAAATGAGCCTATGTACCTTACTGGCTCTGTATGTACCATACTGCATTGAATTAGACAGACAGTCAGGTTCCACCGTCAGTTGTAGGCAGTTTTAACTATCGGTTGATATTCAGTGACAGTTCAAAACTAAACTAATTTGTGAACGGGGTCTATTTAGTGAACCAGGTTCGGTCTGAGCATGAACCGGGTTTGATTTATAAGTGAACCAGGTTTGGCCTGACTCTGGACCAAACCGGGTTCAGTCTGAGGGTGAACCGGTCTATTCACTAGACCGGGTTTGGTCTGATAATTGATCGGCCCAGTCCAACTTGCCATTAAACCAAACCCGTCGTCTTCCTCAGAGAAAGACGACCAGTTGGTCGCCCTCTGACTGCACCATGGGTGGCGGCCACAACGACAGCCGTCGTCGCATTGCCATCGACCAGCCGGAGCCACCCTCCCTTTTCCTCCTCTCCTTCATTAGCTGTCTGCCCGTACCACGGGCAGATTTGGAGGTAAGATCGGATCTAGCAGCAATAAAAAGTTGTTGCCTTTTTCTTCCTTCACCGTGGCCAGCGGCCTGGCAGAGGTCGAGTCGACCCCCGGTGACCCGCCATCGGCCCCTACCTCCTCCTTCGACGTCCCCGTCACCTCCATGGACGAAGAACCAAAAAAAAATCAAAACTTGACTAGAGAGGTATGGGATCCTACCTCGTGCCGTCGGAGTCGTCGAGGTCGCCGGAGATAGCCGAGAGTCGCCGAATGCTCGAGGTCGTCGAGCTCGCCGAAGGGTTGGTGGGGTCGCCGGAAGTCGCCTCCCAAAAACAAGGCATTGTCTTATTGTGCTACTTTCCTTAATTAAAAAGTTCTGGCTTGGGAAAAGAAACCCCTCAGCTAGCTGCTGCAACTGGTGTACACCTGGGCAAAACAGGCAACCACCTGCCGGCACTACAGAGCGCCTGGCAACTGAAGCAGCCCATCCGTCGTGAAGAACTTCACCCTCCATACACTACACCTGGCTGGTCTAATGGCCAGATGTTACAGAGATGATCCTACGTGTTAAATAAGTGCCTCACCCGGTTCAAGCTGCAGAGGCACACATGCATCTCTATCTGGAGGTGAGACATTTTTTTAAATCCTTTTTTTTGTTATCTAGCTATTTTATTTCATCAAGTTCTGAAGTATCCATAATTGGTGCTCTCTTTTTTCTACTTCTTGTTATATATTCCTTGTTATTATGTGTCAAAAGTGATGTTTTATAGAAGATTTTATTGATCTCGTTTATGAATGTGGGCTTGCATGCATAGGCGTGACCTCGGATGATTTGGGGCCGGATTCAATCTGGCGGTGGACATAAATATAGGAGGCAGGCAGGTATGAACAATTTCCTGCCCTGCATAACATCGGATCTCAATCCAATGGTTCAAATCATCTTCGATGACGCTCATTGAGCTACTCCCCTACCTATTGTCTTATAGGTTAGAATTGACTTATGAGGCTGGTGCAAATGCAGCACCATAACCAATAGAAGGTGAGGATAGGCGAATAGACCAATTGACATGAGGATGGGCAGCCAAAATGGTATTTTTCACCAATCCAATTTGTCGACATGATGAAACAAATTGAAAACAAACAAAGAATTAAAATTCATTGGAAAAATTATCAGAGCAAACAAAAGTCATCCCAATGGGCTAGACAGAATCTAATCTTCTAACTCAAATAGTCTGCATTCATTATAGGCAACGTAAAACTAGGCAAGAAGCTTTGCAGACTCGCGCTCCACCGCAGCCTTAAAGAAACTGCCTTCTTCAAGCACCATCTCAACAGGCATGGGCCCCAGCCCGTCAGCCATGACCAGGAATATGTTCCTTATCTCAGGGACGGACCAACGTGGAACCCATTGGGGTCAGGGTTTTGGATTTTTCCATAACCCCCCACTATAAAAGTGGCTATAGGATTGGATAAGATAACAACTTGCTATTAAGTGACCCAATGGAAAAATTGACTGACACCAATGTGATCTCATCAAGTAAGACCATCTCTTTAAATCTAACCCAACCTTCGTAGGTTTTCTAAATAAAAAAAATTACAAAACCTTCAAACCGGTCTCTTAACTCTTATAAGTTATAAATTCAATCCAAACCAGTCTCTTAACTCTTACAAGTTATAAATTCAATCCAAACTAGTCTCTTGACTCTTACAAGTTAGAAACCCAACTCAAACCAACCCCTTAACTCTCATAGACCCAATTCACCCTACCCAACCCCACCTTTTTCCTATTGGGACCAAGATTCTTCTCCTCCCCTTCTGTAATTCCAGCAGATTACTTTTCCAAATTTTAACTCCAGCCAGTCGCCCTAACTTCGGCCACCTACATTGGAGGCTGTCGCTTCCTCCGACCGAGGTATTGCGGCTTCTACTCCATACAATAAGCATCTGGCACTCACACCTCCCGTCGCTGGCGGCCCTCCCTAGCACCAGCGCCTGATCGTTTAAAATTAAACCCTTACAAGTGTTCAAGGTAATTGTACAACAGTGAGTATTAAAAGGTTGTCAAACCTCAAAGACGATTAAACAATTTACCAAACTCAAGAGAAAATTACAGTTTTCATTTAATCTAGAAAACAGTAAACTTTAGCTACTCTAAACAAATTTAACTAATATGGAGAAATACTAAGGCAATGAATCCACCACTAGATATGCAATTACTACTCTCAATTATTACTACACACAAATTGACATGATACGGTAACTTGTGTTCATAGTCAGACATACAAATCACAATGAATTCATTCATGTTCTTAGTCTGACATGAGAGTTCATCCATTATCATGTAATTAATTCTATCCTTCGTCAGGCATAAAATTAATCATAAACCTATTCTTGAATAGACATAGGTATTAAAAAGATCTAATTTCATTCATAATCAATAAGTCTATGGTCAAGCATTCAAAATACAACTCATAAAATAGCATTAAGCATAAATCATATCAACTATATTAAATGAAATAATTAAGAGTTATAAAACAAATCTAGGGCTTCATCTACGCCTTGAACGCGAATTTAGCTGTCCATCTAATGAGGAGAATGCTACTGATTTTTAGGAGTCATGTTTTGCACTGTTCACCGAAAACACTATTCATTGTGCCTGTAGCAATTTCACTATTCACGTGTGGTTACTGTTCATCGTCTTCTCCAAGCCACTGCAGTTCCTATAGCACTTTCGTAGCCAGCCACATTTCAGCCCAAACTCAGCTTTTTTCCTCTCCTCCGGCCTCCTTATCCCCTCCTTTCTTTCTCTTCTCTCCTTCCGACAAAACACCACCGGAATCCGGCGAAAAGTTCCCCTGAAAGCTCTCTGTTTTCCCCCCAAAAACCAATCCATTTTTCCAACCGAGAGTCCACTATGTTTTTATAGTCATTCAAAAGAGAGTCCAAAGTCCTTTTCCAATAGCCAAAACTGCAGCCTAATCGAAGATGAAATCGAATTTCTAATTTGAGTAGGAGTCTATCTCTTATTTTCCCGATTCTAATTTGGTTTCCAAATTGAGCACAATTCTTCCCAGAGATGCTCCTCCCAATCGCCGTCGTCTGCCTTCACCACCAAGCATGAGCAAATCTTCACCGGTGCTCAAGTTCCTTTTGATGGCCATTGACCATCTCCTCCTCGAACATAAACAGAGCAGAACTTCTCTGTTTCCATTGCCCATGGCCACCATCTATTTTCCACCACCGATCATGAGCCGCGATTCACCTTCATCGTTGTCCCACGGACCCAGCTCAGCTGCCTAGTTCCTTTTCCAACGCTCGAGCATAGACTCGAGCGCCTCTATTCTGGAAGGCCCAAGCTTTGGCTCGGGTCATTTCTCTCTTTTTTCTTTTACTGAACCAAATCGGAACTAAACCAGTCGGTTCAGCTCATATTTCTTTTTTTTCTTTATTAGGTGGAAACCTGTCGTATTGCTCTCATCCATCCGATCTCATCTTGACGGTTCTTCTCTTTAGTCATGTCTCTTTCGTATGCTATATTCTAATGATCATTACTTTTTGCTCAGAACTCTGAATTATAAACGGTCAGTGGCATTGGAAAGTTGACTTCGTTAACATGAAGATTGAATTAGTCCAATCGGAGATATGTAAATAGAATCATGAAGATTCAATCATTGGAGTCACTTTTTACCTCATTTTTGTATTTTACTCTTGCTTTCCTACAAAAACCAAAAACTATATTAAAGTATCATTAAATCAAATTAAATACTAAATAAACATAAGTTTAGGAGATAATAATATGCATAATTCATTTGGAGATCAACCGCTTCCCTAGTTTGCACAAATTCTCATGCCTCACCACTCTCTATCACGCCATTATGTTGCCACTTACCGCTAGGTAAGAGAATTAAATCTTTATAATATCATGTTCAAATCTATTACGCCATGGCTTATCTCCTCCAAAACTATGCCACTGTCATCATGATCGGACCATGCAAAGAGACCATCATAGACTGACTCTGTTTCCTTAGCTAGGATGGCCTACTCATCGCCAAAATCTTCCTCCAAGACCCTCATGCGCCAGAGTTTGTCCACAAGCTCTGAGTAGAATAAGCGGCCATTGTGATCACCATCTAGGCTGTGGAAGAGCTTCTCCACCATGTCATTGAAGGCTAGATCATCCTCAATGAACTTACGGATGGTTGCACCATCCAATATCCCCACACTCATCTTTGCCTACTGGCTTAATTTATTCTTGTAGAAATTGATCAATTACGTTCATACATATACTTTGTCAAAACCTATCAAATATGATATGAGGTTTTATAAAATTGCTACCTATTGCAAAATTTATTATTCTTGTAGAAACTGAAACTGATCATTATGGAGCAGGCATTTTGGTAGTTCCTGGGAACTTTCCCATCGGATGTTTCCCTATACCTCACTTAGTTTCAGACCATTGATCCTTAGGCTTACATCATCATCATACGTCTTATCCCAGCTATCTATGGTCAGCGGCATTGATTATATGCCACGTATGACTCTGATCGAATCAAAATGGTACAAAAACCAAACAAAGAAATATAGGTGCAAGTTTTTATGCCAAATGCCCTTCCTGACGCAACCCTATGGAGGGGACGATGATAAGAACTTCAACGTCATCATATTCATTGTACACCTTTCCAAATATGTTGATTGGCTTCATGACATGATGGTTGCACATAAAATATTAATATAGCTATCTTCCATCACAAAGCTAGCAACATCGAATACCAGTCTACTTTTATGCCTTTACATGGGAGTATGGCATACACTGATCCTTCAGCTTATGATCAAAGAAATTGCTTAAGCTATAACGTTTTCGTCAAGCTTCATAACATAGACCTTCAGATATTGAAAGCCCAAAGGCTTCTTCGAGCAGAATTTCCAGATGTGGACATCACGTATGCTGACCACTATAATGATGTCTTGAAGCTGGTTGACGATGTAGTATCTGGTTCAGGCAAGTTCTTAAGCACAAATTTCTAACTCAGCTCATAATCATTGGTGTAAATATTTTTTTCAAAATCCCATATTCTTCTTTTGATTTACCAAGATCTGAGACTGCTTTAATTCCTTGTCATGGTGCTCGAGGGAAATGCAACTTCAATTCTCTCAAAATATGTGACTCTACGGCTTATGTTTGCAAATATCTGTCTTCACATGTCAACTAGGACGGCATTCCAATTACCAAAAAAAAAAAAAAAAACTGGGTCAGGATCCATCTTACACAGCAGGCCTACAAGTTGAAGTAGTAGCACAGCTGGTTGCACAGGGTATTTTCGACTTATGGTAGACATCTTACTATGTTATTACATTCATGAACAAGCATGTATTTAATTAGCATTAGGTAGCTTAATTTGGTAGATTCTTGATCGCTCTCTTCATAGAGTGAAATCATACCTGTAAAAGCTGATAGGAAGGATGTACTACTTGGAAGCTGTTTAATTTAAAGTTCAACGTTATAGTGGCATTTAAATTTACCAGTCCAATAACTTGTTTCATAAACCTTTTCTTTTAATTCAGATGTTGACTATAAAAATGGTTTGAGCAGTTGGGCAAGTTGTTGAGCTAAAATGTTCTTGTTTCCAGCTTGAACTATTAATTTGTTTGGTGACCTTATTTACATGACAAATCCTAATGGTAAGTCCTCCTTCACATGCACCAAAATGGATAGCTGAAACCTTATGTTTACTTGCCTATTTATTTTATACTTCTTCCTCCGTCCAATGAAGCTTCTCCCCATTACAAAAAAGTGTTGATTACCTCCAAAAAAGGTGAATTTCTATTGTATTATTTTTTTACGGGAACAAATACTTTTTACTTGTGTTGGCCACAGCATAGATGCAAATCTAGTCTATGTGGCATAGAGGTAGGACTATTCATCCAATTCTTGCTTGCTCCATGAATTTGTTGCAGCGAAGGAATCTGTTATAGACAACTCCAAGATACCCAGATTTTATTAAACTTCGACAACGAAATGGCTACAATTTCGAAAGCTCCAGTACCTTGACTGGCATACTTAGGGCCAGGGATTGTTTGGCAACTCCTTTACGATTAGAGTGGAGCCGTCAGTTCCAACCCGGTAGTTCTATTATACAACTATTTGTTTCAGATTAAAGTTAAAGGTTTATAGTTGTGTGTGTTCATAAACTTGGTACCATATCTAAAAGACTAGCAAGCATTGTATCAAAGCGAAAAGTTATGGGATTTGGATCGTATGGGTAGCAATGATGTGCCCATGCGTGAGTTGCAATACACCTTCCTCAAAAAAAAAAAAAAACTAAGGAAACCCACAAATGAAACCAGCAAGGACTACATAGTACTCCCACGTCCTAAAATACATGTTCCATCTAGACAATGTGCTTGTCCTAAAAGCATGCCCACAGCTGGTAGTTAATGCACATGGGGGACAGCACATGGAAGAAATAACACTTTCACGACACCCTTATTTCCAATCAGAAGGCGTCTCACAACAGTCTCATAACATCCATCCTTTTGTAACATGTGGCAGGTATTCACTATTCAGGACCGAGGGAGTATTACACATGTATTGTTTTTTAGAAACTCACCTTTCCCCCAGCTGCACAATAAGTTGCACGCTTTTTCATCAGATAAGCAGCAGATGCAGCTTTTCCCACAAGTGTGGAAGAAGCAACACAGCCCACAGTTGTCGGGCAGTGATAACCCTACAGCAGATTCCTACACATTTACATACACATCAGCTGTGTATGAAATCTGCTGTACAAATATCATTTCCCTTGGATTCATGCCACTACAAATCAATCCAAAATCAGGAGTCGTACAAAAACAACAGCACATTCAATATGTTGTAAAAGTGGATCACGTAAAAGAAACTGTAATTTGAGTGAAAATGAAACGAGGTTTTAATTATTGCACCTTTTAGCAAGAACGCTGTCTGTATTTTTTGCCTGCTCCCAAGCCCAAGTTAAAAAAACAGCAACACTGCCAGTTACAAGTAGTTTTTTATATCAAAGAAATTGAGGGCACAACAAAAGTATTTCCAAAAATTACAGATAAATGCATGAAAAGAACTTCCGCATGACAATATTTGAATAGAATTTAAGTAACATGTGACCCTAGTGCAAAACCTGAGCTGCACAAGCATTGAAAGAATTAAGAATGAAACAAACCTCCCAGAAAGAATGAATCGTTGGCAGAGACAACAGCGTGGAGAACCGCAAATGGCCGAAGTAAAGACTACAAAAAAAACAATACTGAAACTATCCAGAAAGTCAAAGTACAAAATTAGGACATTTAACATTCCACAGGATAGTTTGTTAATCAAAATGAATCTATTGAATGATCCAATAGAATAGACTATCCGATTAACCACACTAAAGACAGGACCAAAACCTGTTTCACCATCAGTGATAAGATCATTTTTCCCTTTTGGTTGTATGGTTGCACCACCGAATCTGATGTTAGCGGGAAAGATAATTCAACATGAAATAAAAAGAAATGAAATGGAAAGCAATGAAAAGAAGAAACCAAAAGAACATAGCATATAGGCAAAGTCCATTACTGTTTTGCAAGAGAAAAGAACTGCCGTTCATTGTGATCAACTACATCAGAACCCAGCACAATTTTCACTATAACCAAGTTCAGATTTAAAACAGCAAGACGGTACCCTTTGACCAAGTCCAGATTGTTTCCTACAAACGGGCTAACCTGTCCAAGGAACGCATATATCATATAAGAACAGGTATTTTTCCTCTGTTTTGATGAAAATACTTGGGCAATCTCAAAAGAAAATGGAGCTCTTCTTGATGGAACACAAACCCCGTCAATTACAATCGGTTATTTTCCTTTCCCACACAAACCTGAACGGGTGATAAAGTATCAAAAATGAGATATTTGTAAAACTTTTAAAAAATCAATCTTATATAAGCACACCATAAGAAATGGATCTCTTCCAAGCCCCACAACAAGACAACTGGTCGATTTGATCCATTTGTAGACTTCACTAAAAAATTTTGACAGAAACCGACACTTTCCATGTTAGAATTATATCTGTATTAATTTGGGAGCTTATCTCATATTTGTACATGTATCCGACAATATTTTTTACAATCATAAAGATGTGTCCTTTTGGGCTTCTGTAAAACTGTATTCCAAGGAAAAGTTCTCTGTACTTTGATTATTACCATGGAAAATTTATCTCTACCTTTTTTTGAAAAAATTTCTATGAAGATTTGTACATCCACTTTGTTTTACCGTGGAAAAGTGATAGATACTTTGACACTAAGGTATATATGTATAGATGCTATTCTTTCAAGTTTTTTTCTTATCATCTAACCAATCGCTCAATCCATTTTCTTAACTTGTATCCAATTTCCACAGCCAAACACTTCGGCCTTTCTTATCTCAGCCCATACTCGAATCAAGACGCCGTATTCAAGAATGGTGTGAACTTTGCTGTTGCCGGTGCTACAGCCCTTGATGCTTCAGATTTACTCACTCAAGGCATCCAAACCCCTTACACAAACAGTTCCCTCAATGTGCAACTTGGCTGGTTCAACAACCACCTCAACTCCATCTGCTCTTCAGACTCAGGTACTTAACTTGCTTAATCATAATGTGTAATATGGATGGAAACAGTTTCTTTTCTTTCTAACCCAAACCATAATAATTACAGAGTGCAAGGAAAAGTTAGCCAATTCCCTTATTATGTTAGGCGAGGTTGGAGGTAACGATTATAACTACGCATTTGTTGGGGGAAAAAAAATTGAAGACGTGGTTCCATTGATTCCATCTGTGGTGCAAACTATAATTGATGCTGCCATCGTAAGTTTATACATCTCCTTTTTCAAATAATTATCAAATATTGCAGCATGCTTATACTTTTTTTACTAGTGTAACCTACTGAATTATTTTTAATCTTCTTGTAGAAATTGATCGATTATGGAGCCAGGCACTTGGTAGTTCCTGGGAACTTCCCCATTGGATGTTTCCCTATCTACCTCACTCAATTTCAGACCACTGATCCATCAGCTTACGATCAGAGAAATTGCTTAGCGAGCTATAACGTTTTCGCCGAGCTTCATAACATACACCTTCAGAAAGCCCTAATGCTTCTTAGAGAAGAATTTCCAGATGTGGATATCAACTATGCTGACCACTATAATGCTGTCTTGAAGCTGGTTGATGATGAAGTATCTGGTTCAGGCAAGTTCCCAAGTACGAATTTCTAACTTAGCTCATAATCATTGTCCCGAATATTTTTCAAAATGTTATGCTCTTTCTTTTGATCTACAAGGATCCGGCAATGCTTTAACTGCTTGTGAAGGCTCGGGTTTTTAAAACTATTTTTAAATGAGAGTGGTAGCGGAAAACTCGAGGATTGTTCCTCTAGACGATAAATCATGAGTTGAAAATTTTTTTACTAAGGATCTAGGCCGTGATCACTGGGGTTCACAAATATGGATATAAAACTATATATACATATAGTATTACAAGATGCAAAGTCGATTAAACCAACGTAAGTCCTCTAAGTGCAAGTCTGTCATCCATCTCAGAATATACTAGATAATACTTGGCGCTCACGCCTTAATATAAGGTCTAGAACAAACCCGAAGCAAGAGATATGCTCAGCAATCTGAACATCCTCACCACCTAGCTCCCAAGTGCACGTGAAGTCAATCCTCCACAGCATCACCTACATCACATAAGGATGCTGACTATAAAAATACTCAGTGGGATACCATAACACAGTCATCAACATTACAATAAACCAGGATTTGCATTAACATATTATGCAACCAACAGGATTCCACTTAAATCTTTTATTAATCTTTCAAGTAAGTCTTTTACTGCTTCCCAAGTTCAAGTTCAATAATTAAGTCTTTGTCCCATATAGACAGACTCACTGAATATTATACCTACATGACAGACAGCACGAAAACACTGTGATTATCACTTTGGTTAATACCGGTAATCACGGCACGCCCTGATTCCCTCAAGGGTGACTACCTCGCCCATTCCTTACCTTAAAAGGTATGACCGTCGGAAGGGTCTAGCTCCACATCAGCTCTTAGACTCGATGTGGGTCGGGAAATGTAACCTTTTAGGATGCTAACGTCTCCAATGTACACAGTAAACCACCTAGCAACCACGGCTCAGGATGTGTGCAGAGCTTCCATCAGTCAGAAGATGCAAAAACTTTCTGTAAAATCTATAGAGAAGAGGTAACAGCTTAAGCCTGGCCAATAGAAGTTGGTCCTTATTAGGTACCGTGACACAGAGCTTCCACCAGTCGGAAGATGTGAATGCTATCTAAAATCCATAGAGAGATACAGACAGCAGAGCTTCCACCAGTCGGAAGATACAACACCACCTCAATCAATACCTTGTGATCCTTAACAGGTATCACAGTATATTACTAGCATGAACCCCTCTTAGAGTTTTAACATACAATTCATAACTGTTGGCTCAATAGCTCAACAGATAGTCTGACCTTTGACTTAAAAGTCATTCGGTCGTTTGATCGGAAGTCACTCATACTCATACTCTGACTCCCAATCCCAAGGGCTATTTAGTCTTTATCTTGATTAGGTTCTTCCCAACCCTCAAACATAGCCCTCAAGTCATCATTTTATTATCTTTCATAAAATGATTAAGTCTCTAAACCATCTAGGTTTATTAGTCAGGTTTTTCTTATCATTTAAGACCTCATCTATCAGTCAGCATAAAAAGAGGGACAATTGTCCTTAATACAATAAAATGAAACACATGAAGCTAATATGCCAATTAGGGCTTGAAATTATTTATTATATAGCCCAAAACTAATAAAATGAGCCTATGTACGTCACTAGCTTTGTATGTACCATACTGCATTGAATTACACATATAGTCACGTTCCACCGTCAGTTGTAGGCAGTTTTAACTGTCAGTTGATGTCCACTAACAGTTCAAAACTAAACTAATTTATGAAGCGGGTTCGGTCTAAGCATGAACCGGGTTCGGTTTATAAATGAACCAACTTGACTCTGGACCAAACCAACCAATTTACTGGACCGGTTCAGTTTAATAATAGACAGGCCCGGTCTAGCTTGCCATTGGACTAGACTCAGGAAGACGACTGGTTGGTCGTCTGAGTGCAGCGGCCGTCACGACGGCCGCCGTCGTGCTACCACCGGCCAGTCAAAAAATCTCGTCCACTTCTTCCCCTCTATTCGAAAATCCACCCAAAGTCCGGCAGGTCTGAACAGAACTCCAACTGGCAGCAGCAGAAAGCTGCTGCCTTTTTCTGCCTGGCGGCGACGACGGCCCTTGCCGCTGAAGCTCCGTCTCCGAGCTTACTGTCACCGCCATCGCCTCCGTTGGTGGGAGGAAAAAATAAAACTTGATGAAAGGGTATGGGATCCTACCTCGCATGCAAACCGATGCTGAATCGCCGCCCGCCGGAGGTCATCGGAGAGTCACCGGAGATTGCTGGAGGTTGTCGAGCTCGCCGGAGGGTTGCCGTCGCCGCTCGAGGACACCATCCCCCTGCTGCTCCTCTCCTCTCTCCCGGCTCCCCCTTTGCTTTTGTCTTAACCCAATCGCCGGAGTCACCGTCGTGATCGCTGGAGGTAGCCGAGGGTCGCCGGAGTTGCCGTCGCCCAATGTCGATCGAGATAGCCGGAGGTCGCCTGAGCTCCAAATCATAGCAATGTTTATTTCTCTTCTGTTGAGTGGGTTCGAAATGGGCAGGGGTGAAAGCAAAGTGAAGGTGACGATGGCCACCTAGCCCGAAGCAAGCCACACCTGGCTATGCTTTGACACCCACCTAGCTAAAACAAGTGAGGGCATGACACTGCTTGTTGTGGAGCTGGAGGAAAATACAACTTCAATCCACTCAAAATGTGTGATGGCATCCATCTCACACAACAGTCCTACAAGAAAATAGTTGCCCAGCTGGTTGCAGACGGCATTTTTGACTGATGGAAGAATGTTCTGCTATTTAGAGTATTTCATATTTGCGACATTCTTGAACAAATATGTATTTAACTAGCTTTAGGAGGTTTGGTGTCTTGATCACTCTCTCCATAGAATGCAGTCATATCTGTATAAGCTCATAGAAAGTTGTACTGCTTACCTGTTTTAATGCAGTCTTATACGTTGTAATGGCATTTAAATTTACCAATGTATAACTTGTTTCATCAAAAAAAATTTCTTTTAATTCATATGCCAACTATCAATGTTTGAGCAATTGACCAGTTTTCATTTGAACTGCACTGGGTTATTTTTGGCTTGAACTGTCCAATTTTGGGACCCTATCACCATCGATCCAAATGTTAATTCCCGCCTTCACATGCACCAATATGGATAACCAAAGACTAGTGTTGACTTGCCTAGTTTCTTATATAACATAAGAACATTCTCATATAAGGAGCATGAGAGCAATCTTTTGGGTCATTGGATTTTGATCCAATGGTAGGTATCAAATCAGTGGGTAGATAAGTGTGTCATATCAGCCGATAATTGAATTCCTTGTAACCGTTTACTGCCATCAAAGCAAGATCTAACGGCTACGAATTGAATTAGTCTCATATAAGGTATATGAGAGCAATCTTCTTTAAACTTTTTCATATATTTATATTGTTCTCATACAAGGAGCATGAGGATAATTTTTTGGATTGTTGGAGTTCGATCCGAATGTGGGCATCAAATCAGTGGGTCGATGAGTGTGCCTAATCAGTGGATATATATAAATGTTTGCTGCTTATGTCAGACTTTTTACCATTTTAAGCTATGGTAGCCTGGGTCATTTCAGATTGTCATTATGTTACCAATTTCAGTCGACTTTGAGAAGAGTGGCAGATACTACAAAGCAGGTCACAAAATCTGGGAATCTGAATGAGTTTTCGATGGTCTTGCTAAATAACATACTTTCACTTCCCCTAGGAGTCCTACTTGTATTTGTATTCAACGAAGTGGACTACTTGACCCGTATGTGAATTTTATGCACAAACTTGTTACGGATCAATGAAAGATAAAATCTGTCACAATGAGCTAAAACCGTCACAATAGGTAGTTAAAGAGGCTCAATTATGCTTTCAAAACTGTCATTAAAAGTCTACACCGACAGAAACAAACCCGTCGGTAAAACTAACTTTTAGCGACAGTTTTTCCGTCGTTAAAAGACAATTATGTAGTAGTGATTATCTATAAATAAGATGTCTCATATTACATCAAACATGTGTCTCAAGCATTGAGAGAGTAGTAGATAATCACTTTAGTTAACCAAAACACTTAGGTTGTAGTGCTTCTTCTAAGTGTTAGAGATCAAGTTATCCCCGGAGGCAGACATCCACACCAAGCTTCTAAATACCGGTGGAAGGAACAAATTTTGTCTTAAGGACGAAGTGTGAAACACTTGCCTTGATCATGTGTCATATTTATAGCTTTTGCCCATTTCCAACTCATAGAAATACATATAGCAAAGTAAGTTTTCTAACAATAATACCCTCTCCTGTTTTAGATATTGTATCTTGAAAAATGTTGATTTTTATCGGATGATAAAAATCCCAACTACTGGGGGAAGAAGAGGTTCAAAATCCACTTAAATTGACTATATGGAGCATTTTAACATGACTGTCTTCTTCTCTAGATGTAGCATCTAAAATAGGACAAAGTGAGTAATAAGAAGCATTTCCAAGTGTCCATTGTCATTTAGCTTTTGGTATTAATTTGATGATAATATATCAAATTTGTCATTAAGCTGTTCACTCATATAAATGAATAAGAAGTCTCTGTTCCTCCCACTCTCTTTCTCGAATATTATATCACGTCAGGCCATATTAGAAAATGGTTTGCCATATACAAGAAACATACAAATCTTTTATTTATATTTTGGCCTCCTGTGTACAAGAAATCCTGGATCCGCCCCTAGAAATAATCCATTCACTAATAGCTTAAGCTTTTAACTAGAATGATTAAGTGATAGTTGGGCCGTTCCATCTCTATGTGATCATGTGTAGTTCTTAGTTCTTACCCATACGAGCTTATATGGAGAGGGCCACATATTGGAAGTGAACTAATTTTAACTGGCCGAATCAACTTGGCCAACTTTTATGGACCAGTGTGAACCACACACGAAATAGGTCCTACAAGTTTTCCATTATTTTCCGCAGCAAAGTTCCACAAATTATCTCCTATATAGTATATATTTTTGCATATTCGTCCATGTTCTCTCTTTTATTTTGGGTAAGGAGGGTTTAGGACCTGACTAGAACGACATGACAACCAGCCTTTTAGAGCACTGTATCTTACTGCCAATCGCCACCACACAAAATGTACACTAGTTTAGTTGGGATATAATTTGTGTTGGTGGCCAACGGAATAGGTGTTGGACCTATAGACCTCACTTTCGAGGCAGCGCGCCCTGGTCATCAAATGTTCCTGCTTCCTCTTCTTTTCACTTATACATGCTCTAAATTGTGCACATACAACCAGCCAAGTGGCGAAGCTAGGCAGGCGTCAAGTAACAAGAGCAGTGACAAGAAGGTGAGACTAGATTTTTAACACAAGTGAGATTTTTAACACAAGTGAGACGCAAGTCCACAACAAGATAATCAGCTTTAGAACCACAAACTTTGCTAAAGACCAAAATTCATAAAATTATTAATATGAGAAAACAATATATGCAAAACCCCAACTATGAGGCTCCATAAGTTTTCGATGATGACAGAAAGAGGGACGAAGTAATCACATTGTGAATCTGTGATATACAAAATCTGGGCTTATTTTCTCCTTCCATACATCTTTTATGTATCTCTAATAATCTTTATAGCATATATAACTTTTTTCTAAGTTCATACTTCATAGATAAAATCTGGGTGTATCATCTATGAAGTCTGTTGTGATTCTGTTGAGCTAGAAAGCATGGATATGAATACGGTGACACAATACGAACATGGGGACACGACATTTTCTTAAAAAGTAGGATACGACACAACTAATAAAAAATTATTTATATAAAATTTAAATATATTTTTAGTATTGTATTAACACATTTTTTCTCTCAAACCTTATAAAAATTACAATTACAAACTTAAAATTATTTTTTAATCATTATTTTTAGCAGGCTCTTGTGACGTTTGACAAGATTCAAACCCACTACTATTGCCTGAAAATAGCATTACTTTTACCATAAAGCTACAGACGCCTTTAATAATGAGATGATCGTGTGAAAAAATATATATTTTATATTGAATACAGCAGGACACCCATGCGGCCGTGTCATTCCGCTATCCATGTCTGATACGTATCGAATACAAATACAACAATGATTTTGCCATATCCATGTTTCCTAGCTTTTGAGACTCTAGATCGACTCCACTCCATGTCCTATAGAATTGAGAACATTGCTTGCTATAATTGAAATTTCTCTTAGAGCTAACTTTTACTTGTGTTCCAGGCTTCTTCTATTTATTCTTGCTAGTGGATTCATATTGAAGGTTCCATAATATATGTTTGATGACAAGTTTGAATACATGTCTTCGGCTCAAACTTGTGCAAATGTCTTGTCAAATACAAACATATGTGAAAAACGAAAATGAACTAGTTTCCATAAAACTTCATGGTTAAAAGACAATTACATGAGGAGCAAAAGAACAAATTTCTTGTCATTTCATAATAGAATGTTTGCGTTATTAAAGGAAGAAAACATAATCGCAGGTTTAGGAATTGCACCACTCTTACCCTCTCATATTATAAGGAGCATCTTCTCTACAATTTCAAAAAATAGCTCAAGTGTGAATTAGGTATATAACCAGTCTATTCACCGTTCGCAGGGATCTGATCTGAAAGTAATTCTGCGCAGCAATTTGACTCCATCCTTTCCTCTCTATGCAAAGAGCTTTTAAAATGACAAGTCTTGAAATCTATATACACAAACAAGTGTTAAATTTGCACGTAAGATCAAATTTCTTGTCATTTCATAATAGAATGTTTGCGTGTATAAAAGGAAGAAAACATAATAGCAGGGTTAGGAATTGCACCACTCTTACCCTCTCATATTATAAGGAGCATCTTCTCTACAATTTCAGAAAACAGCTCAAGTGTACATTAGGCATATAACCAGTCTATTCACCGTTCGTAGGGATCAGATTAGAAGGTAATTCTGCGCAACAATTTAACTCCATCCTTTCCTCTCTTTGCAAAGAGCTTTTAAAATGACAAGTCTTGAAATCTATATACACAGATAAGTGTTTAAGTTGCGTGTAAACAAACTAAATAACTTGGAAATTTGTTACCAAATGCACCCTAAGGGCCTGCTTGGTTGCAACTTCTTGGAGTAGAAGAAGCAGAATCTAAGGTATTCTGCTTCTTGGACTTTAGTTGTGAAGTGAAGTGTGTTTGGTTGGACATAAGGAAAAATCAGCTTTTTGATTAGTAGTCTGTTTGGCAACATAAGCAAAAAGCAGATTCTGGAATTTAAGTTACAAAATTACCCTTCACAAGCCAACCTTATTAGGTTTAACTGTTGTACCAAGAGACTAGCAGGTTGTGTTAGTTGCTTTTATTTTAAGCATATACAGCAATGTTGCATTTAACCAATTCCTTCAATTATTGTTCACATAGGACAAATCTCTGGTACTACATATATGTTTTATGCTTATAATTTCTATTTTCCAAATCTTGTAATCTTTATTCCAAAATCAATATCTTAAACTCGATTTTCGACATAAGTATACAATCATGAATCATACAATGGCCAACATGAAGCTTTGAATGGTTTTAAAAGAACGTTATCTATACACATGAAACTCTACCCCTCTAGAGTATAACATAAGCAGAACGAGAAAGTTGTCGCCTAGACCTCACGTCATCTACTCTATACAATGGTACCTACATATCAGATTTTGATGTATCTCCAAACACCGAAAACCGTAACAGGCAAGGCAATCAGTTAGCCGGCACAAACTTGATAACAAGCATTCACAAAAACTAATCTAGACCTCAATGGCTTTAGTTCCACCAATGGGTAAGGCAGAACTTCCCCCTTCTTTTGCTTCACTCGCAGCCTCGGCTTTCGCAAGAGAATCTCCTTCAGAGGGTCGGTTTCTTTTTCAAGAAGGGATCCATCATCATCATCTAGTGATATTGAAGCTGCTAGTGTCTCAGACGTAACTACTGAAAAAGTGGTTCCTGATTTATGGTTAAACATCATTAGCAAAAAAAACTTGGATGGAATACAACTCTAGTTAATTTAGCATGAATGTTCATTGGAAAGTACCATTATTTGGCCAATTTCCTATTTCGCTAATAGATGCAGATTTGCAAACTTCTGGAGAGTAAGTACTTCCCACCACCTCTCCATCCTGCAACTAAAATGACATTAGATCAACAGCCTGGACTGTAATCATAAATGCATTGCATACTAAGTTTTCTCTATTCCCTTTGGGAACTTGTAGTCCTACTTCCCTTGGAAGAAACTGAAGCTGCAATTTTCTTCTCCCACAAATCAAAGTTGGCAACACGGCTTCCATCATACGTATGAATACTAGGGTCAGCACTGGTGCTGATAAGCATTTGTAAGCGAATTCTTCTTGGGGCAAAGCCCTGTGCCACAAGTCCAGGTCTTGGGTATTATTGTTGCCTCAATTGCAAGAACCTCTCATCAGCAAGAAAGAATACTAGCATTTTAACTATTGTGACAATTTTTAATAGAAAAATCATGGGTCGAAAGATGCAGCATGCCAATGATGCAGTTGGAACGAATATAACAGGTGATTAATAATAGAAGTACCATGAAGCCCACATTAACAGTTTGATAAATCATAAGATTTGTTTACCTCTGTAGCTGCTGCATCAGCATCGTGATCTTCAAAATTAGAAACAAATAGTGAACATTTTTCAATTCTGATGATCTATAAATTAGAATAATATGTCATTTTATATATATAAAAACAGATGCTACAAATTGTCAATCAGATTTTCTCTTCATGATCAATCTTAATATAAAACTATAAGAACTTAAGTTTAACTACTACCAATGCCAGTATCCAAAATTAACCAATACAAACCACCAATATAAGCTCAAAAACAAAGTTTTCCTACAACTTACTGACAAATAACACAAGAAGAATTTTCACCTGGCCTGGTCTAGTACCATCAAGATCCTTCTCGATAGCCCGATACTCATGCATAATCCATTTAGTACGCTGGCCACGCGAGTACTTCCGCTCACATGGCAAGAAGAAGAACCACTCTGGATCATCATTTCTAATCACCGATTTACCCACACTAATCAAAGGCACTTCTAACCCTCAAATTTGCTTCTTTGATCATAAATCTAAGCAACAATAAGGAAAATCAACAAAAAAAAAATCATATGTCCCAAATTATGCAACACAAACGATCAGCCCTCAAAACCCACAATATCAAATTAACAAAAACCGCTCAATTGGATCAAAATGGGTGGTAAAAAGGGTAGAACGGAGAAAAGGAAGACACTATACTAAAGATACACTTCTATACTCAAAAGTTGCATCTTTGATGAGGTATCAATGGCATAATCAACAAAAAAAAATCATACATCCCAGCTTAAGCAACACCCAAGATTAGATCAGCACTCAAACTAACAAAAAAAGCTCAATTTGTCCATGTTCAAAATCAATCAAAAGATTTAAAAAAAAGTAAAAAGGAGAGTACTTGGCAAGTCCCAGGGCTCGCAGCGGCAGACGTCAACTTCAGGGATGACCTCAATCTCGCCCTTCTTTGCGTTGATCTTCTTGCGAAGGTAGTGGCTGATGAGCTCCTCATCCATCGGCCTAAACCTGAATCCCAGCGGGAGCACTGAGGTGGCCGGTAGAGAGAGATCAGCCTCGCCATTCTCTGTGGTCGCTGATGGAGAGAGGTCAAACACCGCACGTCCTTCTCTGTGGTCATTGGGCGAGAACCTCGATATAGATCAGCCGCCGGACTTCTTCTCTGCCTTCGCCCTTCTCTGTGGTCGCCGTTGTTCACCTAGGGAAAATGGGACACGAGCAGTGAGGGCAACGACGGGAAAAATTTCATGCGTTTTCAGAAGCACGCGCTTCATCACGGAAATCTCCTCGCGAGGAGATTCTGTGTGAAGTCGACTTTTGCCATAATTTGGGGCGGAAAGTCGACTTCACTACTTGGCATGATTCGTGTGAAATAGAGCAACCAAACGGTCTTGTGCGGAAATCGGCAGATTTTCTTAGAATCAGGTGCGGAAATCGCCAACTAAACAGGCCCTAAGAAAGTACTCTTTGAAGAGCTCAAATCACAAGTCAAAAGAACTCTCATATCTCTCACATGATCAGTTGATAATAAGGAAACCCAATATAATGTCAACACACGAAATTACAACTTATTTCACAAAATGAAATGCGTTCTACCTAACTACAATGCCAAACAAATGACTTCCCTTATATCCCAGAGCTTCTATAATTTTCCTTTGGCAACAATGCCTAAAGGCATGCATGGTACTTATTAAAGATATATAGCACAGATCCTATGATACACAAAAAAAAAGAACAAGGCCACGAGAAATTAACCTCAAACAAAGCACACAACGTATAGTTCTAAACCAAATAAGAACTGAAGGGCATTATAGTTACACAGAATGAAACCAATCATGCAAGTTATACCAAATAAGAACCGAAGGGTACTATAGTTACATAGAAGGAAGCCAGTCATGCGAGGTATAAACCTCGATCTCATGCTGATAAAACTCAACTTCTAAGAAGCACCTTCATAACCATAGAGGAATGCATTCGAGCCCATGGAAGGTTCCAACAAAAACAGAAGCGGGAGATGAACACCACAGTAGATGTACAGCCTCTACAATAGAAGTACACCACCTATACCCTCGACCACTATCCAACTACTCAAAGTTTAATGGATGGAGTACAACGAGTAAGAAGATAGGTACCTCGACTCAGATTTCATGCTATCCGCTAAGGAATTGAGGCAAGTCCCATGTTATGATAGAACTAAGGAATTCCGTATCGGCGATATATCGTCAATATATTCATATCAGGTCCCACCCGATCAAACGATACGAACAAATATCTTTTTCTAAAAAATTTTACAATATTGCCGATATATCGCCCTTTTAAAAAAAATGTTTTTGAAAAAAATGGAATTAATTTCTTTTAAAAAAGGAAAAAAATAGTTTTCCGGTTTGTTTCCCCTTCTAATATGCATATTTTGAAATCTATGTTTTGTCTAAATTAGTGTAACTCATTTTAGAAGTTAGATTGTGAAAATATATGGTAAAAACTAGTTTTCGTCCACCGATATTTTTTTATAAATATCTCCGATATATCTCCAATATTTTGTCTCTTTTGTCGACCGACATCATATACAGGATTCCTTGGATAGAACCAATCACAAAAACAGTCATGCATTTATCCCAAGTATAAATAGACCTCGTATAATGTTTTCTATAAACTACTAACTCCCCCCATCCAAAAAAACCTGGTAGCATTTGAAAATGAGTAAAATTTATTGGCCACCCACAACATTTCAAGCATCTGTTTACCGCTGCACATACACATTCATGATGATCTACTGGTCTATAGAGCAAAACAAGTCACCTAATATTCGATCTATAATTTTCAAATGTAACTAGGTTTTTTTGGATGGAGTATACTGCATTTGGTGTTGTGAAAATGCCATGAATGTGCATTAACCCAAATTACGACCCCTGTTCCTCCATGTTCCTCTTCCTTTGTGCTTCTCTCTCTCAATACCTCGACCTCATTTCCTCATATGCCCACATCATTTGTTATTGTCTGTCACAAGCAAGGTTTTCAAAACCGGACCAGCCATCAATCTGGATTGATGGCCGGTCCGGTTGGACTGCGGTTAAATTCGATTGAACCGGATTGACTCGGTATGGGGTGTGAGGAGTGAAGCCCACCTTATATATATGATAAATATAAATTTTATGTAATATTAATATCAAAGTGTTTGTAGCTCAAGTGGTTAGGGAGTTAGGTACTTGTATCTAAGTCCCAACTGTGACCTGGACCAGCCCGGTTCGGTCAGCGGTTCGGAAGAAAACCAGCCGGTTTAATGAACCGGGGTGAACCGGCCGAACCAAACTGGTTCTTTGGCCGGTTCCGATTCTCTGTGGTCAGACCAGTCCAGTCCAGTTTTGAAAACTATGCTCACAAGACTTCGCCCTCATTTCCTCATATGCAGTCTTCCTTCATTCTTGTCTCTAGCCAAACCTCGCCCTCATTTTCTCGTATGCCCTCATCCTTTGTGTTTGTCTCTTGCAAGACCTCACCCTCATTCCATCATATGCCCTCATCCTTTGTTCTTCTCTCTTGCTAGACCTCGCCTTTATTTCCTCTTATGCCCCCATCCTTTGTTGTTGTCTCTCACGAGACCTCGCTCCCATTTCCTTATATGCCCTCTTCCTTTGTTGTTCTCTCTCGCGAGATATCCTCTTCATTTTGTCCTGATGCCCTATTCCTTTGTTCTTGTCTCTCGAGAGCCTCGCCCTCATTTCCTCATATGCCATCTTCCTTTGTTTTTGTCTCTTGTCAGACTGTTGTGAACGTCAGGCCAGGCCCAGTGTGGGCCCGTCAGCAGCCCAATAGGCCATCACGTCAGCATTAATTCATTAGGATCTTTGATTGATTACGTATCTTATTGTAATCAGGCCCGTTTAGGCTAATTGTTAAGTGACGGGCTGATAGAGAATAATCAGGGGCCAATTAGTGGCCCATTAGCAAGCCACGATCTGGCCTACCATATTGGGAAGCGCGTCCTCTTTATAAAGAGGTCGTCTTCCTTGTTCTAGGGTATGGAATAACAAAGTTGTCTTTTCTCTCTAGCTTTTTCCCTTTCTCTTCCCCTTTTTCACTATGGCATTTGATTTCGTTCGTGTTCCCTACGGGAACACAACATTGGTATCAGAGCCGTTCCGATCCACCGTGGAAATGGCAATGATGGCCAACGACGGTGACGAGGTCCCCTCTTCTCAGCCGTTCCGCGTCTTCAATCTCGAGGCAAAAATGAGAACAATCCTGCATCTCGCACCTCCCATCCCGATCGGAGATAATGAGGTCCCCTCGTCCCAAACGAATCGCCTGGTTCGCTTCTTCAGCCCCGAACGTATCCTTGAAGAATCGGATCGCCACTGCCTTGGTCACCAGCACCCACAGCTGGGGCTTCATGGCAGAGAATCTGTCCACGCCAACGGCGGCGAGATCTCCTTCTCTGCCACCGGCACTGGGTCGCCCATCTTGTTGGGTTGCTTCTCACCTTTGACCCTTTCCAGGCTGCCAGATGATCTAGACACTCCAGACTCCGTGCTCCGGCGGGGAATGGCGACAGCCGCTTCACTGTTTGCGAGGGGGGCCGAAGAGGAGGTGAGCAGCAACGACCCTGGCTTCGCCGACGCCTGGTTCGAGACCAAAGTCGTCCGACTCAGGGCTCCCAAAAAGGGTAAAGTTTCTGTCACCTACGACTGCATGGTGGATGAGTTCGATCCATCTGCCGTCTTCCCTCACCGGAACCAGCCGATCGAGTCGGCCCTCGACCGGTGCCGGAATGTCTCCGATTCCGGAGATTCGAAACTCCGCCTCGGTTTTCCCAGCAAGGGCCGGCTCACTTCTGTGGCCATCTATGCCAGCTGCTCCATCGCCCAACTGGAAAAAGGAAAGGTCCTCCCTTTCCCCGGAGGAAAGCTCCGGCTCATGTGCAACTATGGTGGCCACATCGTTCTCCACCCCTTCGACCAGACGCTTTGCTACCTCGGCGGTGATACACGGATCCTTGTCGTCGACCGCCACTCTTCGCTCGCCGAGACTGCGGAGGAAACCAACCCCAAGCACCACCGCCAGTCCGCCAAGCCACCGGCCGTCGACCTCATCGTCGCCTACTGCCGCATGGCCCCCACCGCCACCACGGGTTCCCTCTCTGCTTTCGCCTCCACCGTCGACTCCTTGCTCCTTGTCCACGAGACCAAAGCCCCAACCTTTGGAGCCGGTGTCGTCAACCACCAGTCCATCTGCCAGTTGCGAGCCGTCCTTGCGATTCTCGTCATCGATTCCATCGACGACGGCCACTGGGACTTCCTCACCCCCGACGAGCATCATTTCACCTTCCATGACCCCAAGGCACCATGGCGTCCCCAACCCTGCAAGAGGGACCTCTACGCCACCTCCTCCGTCGGGCTTCCAGACTGGGTGGATGATCTAGCATCGGAGCTTGGGTGGATGACGCAGAGGTCGAGCTGGGTCGGCTTCATGGCCGTCTGCGACGACGAGCAGGAGGTAGCCAGGATCGGCCGGCGGAAGATCGTCATCTCGCTGAGGGGGACGGCGACCTGTCTCGAGTGGGCCGAAAATGCACAAGCCCATCTTGTGGCAATGTTGGATTGTAATGGATCGGAGGGAACAGTAGCCCAGCCCAACATGGCGTGTGGATTCTGGAGCTTGTACAAGACCCGCGGGGCCCATGTTCAGAGCCTGTCCGAGTCTAAGATTCCATCTTTTGGAGCAGGTGTCACCATCCTCAAGCCGATCCGATCCAAGGGCTTCTGCCGCTTCGGCGTCGCCCATCTCGGTTTCCACGGAGTGCGCCATGACCTCCACCACCAGCCTCACGGCTCCTCCAGGGCCGCCATCACCTCCGTCATGGGTGGCGCCATCTGCAAGGCCGCCCGTGAGGAGATCGTTGCCTCTCCAACCTCCACCGCTGCCGACACCTCCGCTGGATCAACCACTTCAAGAACGACGCCAGAAAAGCTCACCTTTACCTACAAGGCGGAGCCTTTCTCCACCTCCAGACCCTCCGTCGTTCCCTCCAAGCCACTAACAGTCCCGTCTCCTCCTTCAGCCCCAGCTGCCACCACAGTCTTCGTCGGCGGTTCTGATTCTGTATTTGGCACTGTCTTCCTCAAGACCAGCCGGTCCATCGGCGGCTGCCAACTCAGCAGTGCCCAACTCGGCCTCGACCGAACCGACACTGCCGTCTTTTGCCGGCTCGGCGTCGCCCACCTCAGCTTCTACCGCGACCTCCGCCACCATGGTTTTCGCACGGTGTCTACCATTGCAGCTTCAGCTGCCCCTGTCGCTGCTACCGTCACCCTGGCAGCCTCTCTGCCCCAGATGCTTCTACTCCGCCGCATCCCTCCTCGAATCGTGAGCCCGACCGGTAGCGTCTCGTCCATCCCTCCTCATGCCGAGAGCCCGACCGGTGGCGTCTCGTCCAAGGGGTTCCTCCTCTTCTGCACGCTTGAGCATGCCACCGCTGCGGCCGTGTCTACCGAGATGTTTGCCAATGGTCCCCACATCTTTTCTTGGTCGCATTGAGGACAATGCGATAGCGGAGCGTGGTGGATTGTTGTGAACGTCAGGCCAGGCCCAGTGTGGGCCCGTCAGCAGCCCAACAGGCCATCACATCAGCATTAATTCATTAGGATCTTTGATTGATTACGTATCTTATTGTAATCAGACCCGTTTAGGCTAATTGTTAGGCAACGGGCTGATAGAGAATAATCAGGGGCCAATTAGTGGCCCATTAGTGAGCCACGATCTGGCCTACCATATTGGGAAACGCGCCCTCTTTATAAAGAGGTCGTCTTCCTTGTTCTAGGGTATGGAATAACAAAGTTGTCTTTTCTCTCTAGCTTTTTCCCTTTCTCTTCCCCTTTTTCACTATGGCATTTTATTTCGTTCGTGTTCCCTACGGGAACACAACACAGACACATCCTCATTTCTTCATATGGCCTCTTGGTTTGTTCTTGTCTCTCGCGAGACCTCGCTCTCATTTCCTCGTACTTCCTCTTCCTTTGTGCTTCTCTTTCGCGATACCTTGCCCATAATTGGTCCCAATTTCTTTCGTGGTCTTCCTCAAAGTTTGTGTGGCTTCACTGGGTTTCATTTGGTAGTGGCGTGGAGGCAAGCATTGTGGGCTTGTCGTGGGGCATTGTCCTTGAGGACCTCGAAGGCTGACTGCAAGCCCTGGAACTTGGTTGTTGCCCGTGGATCTTCAGGATTCTTGTCCCCATGGATCTCGAGTGTCTTTCTCCGATACACGAGCTAAATCTCCAGGGCATATGACTAAAGGCCCTCCTCTTCGCGTCTATGTCCAATCACCTCATACAGAACTTGGTGAACATATCTAAGAATACATGAACTCCAATCGAGAATTCTTCAAAAAAAGATGATACTTGTGGGTAACTATCCTTTTTATACAATCCTCTTCCAAGCTTCACATCTGCCGAGTCGTTGTTTTTTCCTAAAAGAAATCGCTTTCTCTCATACAAACTTCTGATCATGATTTATGCTAGGAATGTTAGAGTTACCAGTGATATCCTTGTACTAAATTGAGAAAGTTGACTTATACTGATTTGAACGTATTTCTTTCAACGACTCAATGGTAGGAGCACTACGGTTTGGGAAGTTTTAGGGTTGGAGCGATGATTCTACGTGTCCTCACCTGCCTCGGGTTGTATGAGGCACACATGAATCTCTATTTGGAGATGAAGCATTTTGTTTATTTCTTTATTTTGTTATCTTTGTTATTTTGCTATATCATCTCATCCAGTTCTGAAGTATGTATAATTGCTGCTCTCATGTTTCTTGTTTTACAAGTTTATTATGAGTCAAAAGTGATGTTTTATAGTAGATTGGGTTAGTCTCGTTATGAGCCTGGGCTCTGGAGGAGTGAGATGAGAGGATCTGAGCTATTGGATTCGATTTGGCGGCGGGTAGGTTTGAATCTCTGCCTACCCTGCATGACATCAGATATTCAATCTGACGGTTCAAATCATGTCGACTCAAGCTCGTTTACCTAATCCCTTACCTGTTGTGTTATAGGTTATATGAGGCTGGCAACACCATAATACCTGTTATAAAATAAAAAAGAAACACCATAATACTTGAACCGATATGAGGCCAATGGAGTTGCCTCCGGCTAGGGGAATTATGCAATTGACATATGAATGGGAAGCATAATTGGTATTCTTAACCAATCCAATTGGCAACATGATGGAACAAACAAAGAATGAAAACTCATTGGAAAAACCAAAAAAAAAATCAGAGCAAATAAAAGTCATCCGACAGGGCCAGACAACAATCAAACCTTCTAAATCAAATAGTATACAATGAACTAACAATAATAAGTAATAACATTGACTAGGCAAGAAGCTTGGCTGACTCCCGCTCCACCGCAGCCTTAAAGAAACTGCCTTCTTCAAGCAACATCTCAACAGGCATGAACCCCAGCCCGTCAGCTATGGCCTGCATCATGCTCCTTATCTCCTCCCTAAAAATCTCCAATCTGACTACGCCGTTGAAGGCGTCGAATCGAAGATGATGACACGCATCATCAGGGGACGGGAAAGTATTGAGACTAGGCTTGCCCCTGCCTTGAGATCGAGCTCCAACGGATACGAAGGATCACATCTTTTTTGCATGGGAGGGACATTGTACGCGCAAGTGCACATTAAGGTGGAGTGTGCAGGTATGCGCGCGCACGTACAGATCGGTGTTGGATGGGGTACCGGTGATGTCCTCATACTAAATTGAGAAAGTTTCCTTATGCTGATTTGAACATACCCTTTCAACGACTCGATGGTAGGAGTACTATGGTTTGGTAAGTTTTAGGGTTTGAGATGATTCTACGTGTTACATAAGTAACACTCCATGAGCAGTGTGCTCACCTGCCTCAAGCTGTATGAGGCACACATGAATCTCTATTTGGAGATGAAGCATTTTGTCTAATTCTTTATTTTGTTATCTTTGTTATTTTGCTATATCATCTCATCCAGTTCTGAAGTATGTATAATTACTGCTCTCATTGTTGTTGTTATATGTTTCTTGTTTTACAAGTTTATTACGTGTCAAAAGTGATGTCACAACGCCCATATTCGTCACTAAAACCTATAATTTTGTCACAAAATATTATTTGCTACGACAAATAGCTCGTCGCCATTCTGTCCCAATACGCCGTCCCCAAAAGTAGTTGCGACGAGATAAGTTTAGTCACAAAATAGAACCTTTGCGACAAAATATTCCGTCGCTAAAAGATGAAATTTTGTCAAATTTTGTCACCAAGTTTCCCTGAAAACAGGAAACAAAATAAATTAAAAATAATATTTTGCGACGAAATTTATTTTAAAAAAATTAGAAGCTGTTTGCGACGCAATTGTTATATGTTTCTTGTTTTACAAGTTTATTACGTGTCAAAAGTGATGTCACTACAACATGGCTCGTGCGACGCCCATATTCGTCGCCAAAACCTCTAATTTCGTCGCAAAATATTATTTGCGACGACAAATAGCTCGTCGCCATTCTGTCCTATTACGCCGTCACAAAAAGTAGTTGCGACGAAATGAGTTTAGTCGCAAAATAGTTTAACCTTTGCGACGAAATATTCCATCGCTAAAAGATGAAATTTTGTTGCCAAAGTTTCCCTGAAAACAGGAAACAAAGTAAATTAAAAATAATATTTATGACGAAATTTATTTTAAAAAAATTAGAAGCTAGGTTCGCGACAAACTAATGTCATCGCAAAAGACATTAGACGTTTGTGAAAAGGGATCAGTCCCTTTTGCGATGAATAGTTTCGTCGCAAAAGTGAGTTTTCCCTGTCTTACGTCTTTTGCGATGACATTAGTTCGTCGCCCCATAAAAAATGCTCCATAATAGCAATGCGAACCGTTTTTCATCTCATGGAGCATCTATTTCAGGACGGAGGGAGTAACTAAATTCAAATAACAACGGGAAGCTATATGTGCATCATAGTATTAAATCAATGTTCAGTGGACCACGTTGGCCAAAGTTAACTGAAATTTTACATTGTTGGAAAGTGGATTGGTCTTATTGAGTCAGTTATGGGACATCGAATTCACAGAAACCATTTCTTAACTACAGATGTACTTTTTAGTGGCAAGCAATATTTAAAAATCTGCTTTGCGTGTACATCATTAAAAAGATCTGGTTTGTGGAGAACTTCATACCTTCTCAGTTGGTTGCCATCAAATGTTAAAACCTGTAGGTTTGGCTCCAGCAGACCCTGTTAGACAAATAGAATTCTCCCAATAATTATGATATACCCAAACAATAAGTTAGACTGACGACAATGTATGTCATTTAGGAAATCAACAGCTCTTTCCTGTTAAAAAAGTATTGTCTCATGCATGAAAGAGAAAGTCTTTCAGATCCAGTTTATGCCATGGAAAGTGTGTCAAGAAATCTCAAGAAACTGATAGAAATAAAACTCTATATTCGTTGCTTTGATATATTTTTTGCATATGCAAATCCACCTTACTTTTTTCCAAACCATTTTCGTTTAAGTAAACAAGCCTACTGTTTTAAAGAAGTTTCTGGTGAAGTACCCTTTCTTGAGCCCGAGAAACATAAGCATATATCAGTTAGGCTTTTAGTTTCAATAATTATCTTAAGCTTGTATACAAGTCAATTACCAAGGCTTACTACTATAATATACAAGAGTCCACCAACAGAATAATTTAATCATGTCTAACATAGACCTATAACAATAGAACTTGCAGAATTTTTAGTAGTGTCCCAAGTAAGAGGAAGAGTGAATTTACCTTCAACTTCAACGGAAAGCCTACTTCGTAGAAACTTTAACAATGCAGGTGTGGATCCCGATATTAATGAACTGAAGAGAGTAAAATAGATTTCATTATTAAGTAGAAATGGCAAACAAATCCAAAGGTTACAATCAGCTGTCAAATGACAAAATTTGTGTTTTCCATTTTACCTTCTGAGAGTTTGTAAAGGATTGCCTCTGAGTAAAAGCTTTCTAAGAGTAGTCATTGAGCCTGTATGTAACAATGATGATGCAATCAGTATTATGTAATAGTTCCAGAAAAGTTTCTTTTGTAAATAAAAAACGGAATATTCTCATCCGTAATAATGTCTGAAGTCAATAGCAAATAAAAGGAAAAAGAATCTTTGGCCTTTCTAGTATTCTCCTAACAAAGAATTTCAATTGTTTAGATTTCCAGTCCACAGACTATTTCGCATTTTTCTATTTTGTAACAGAAACAGCACATTGCGGTGGGCACAAATCTGGAAGGGGGTTCACAATATTGTGTACTTACAACTCCTAATTGTTCAGAAGCCTTAGCTTTCCACAAACGTAAATTGGTGTCATCACTGCCTGAAAGATTCACAGCTGAACTTCACGCAGAACACTCTGCGGATAAAAAAGAGAGATTGGAATAGGTTGATGACTTCATAAACACAAAAGTTCCATTCACCTGTAAACAGGTTCTTTAATGGAAAAAAATCCAAAACCACAAGCAAATTATTAAAAACTTCCAACCGGCCATGCAAACCTTTGCATCCTCTTTGTGTGGTAGATTTCTCTGCTATGACCACCATTACACTGAAAGATTCTGACCTGCAAAGAGGTATTAGCAATAAGCATTTAGAACACATATTGACATTGCAAAGAGGTATTTTATCTCTTATTGACATTTCACCATACATATAGGGGTCAATCAGAATTCTCAAGCCATCATTTCATCAAACACATTGGGAGCAGTACTAATACCTTAGCCGGCTGCGCAGCGAAAGAGGATGTCGGAGATGGCACGGGCGGCGGGCGGAATCAATACATACGAGCATCAGGTATGGCGGACCTGGTTGCTAGAAGTGAGTTGGGGAAGATGAGCTCGTGGTTTTATCCGGACGATCTGATCAGAGAGGGAGGGGACGAGTGAAGAGGGCGAACGGGAGGAGGGCAGTGGGAGAGGAGAGAAAGAGAGAGATTTTTTAAGTTGGGTGTTCAAACTATTGCTACAAACGGTAAACTCACCCCTGCCAGCCCGCTCTAATAACGGGAGAAGCTTAATCGGGATCCGACGGTCCAGAGCACCCACACTCATGCCAACAAGCATAAGCTAGGCTCGTATCAACTGGAATGGTGTTTTTAATTAAAGTCAACCTAAGTATGGCCCGCTACTTGTGTGATAGGCATCAAAGCGCTCTAGATGGCTACTTGTGTGATACACGACGTTCATATATCAAATATATTATACCCACATATGTACTACATGTCATTGTCAATCTCTTTATCTCGCCCCTTCTTTTCTCTTTTACAATGCTTACATACTCGTGCTAATAATATATCATGCATGAAAAATATTCATTGCATTTAATGTCATGCAACTAACTTAGTTCCATGAATGGAGGCTATTCATAATTGACCACAACATTATCCACTTTACTCCTCCTTTTTACCATGCTATAATGTGAACCCCTCTCAAACAAAGTTACATTAATGCTTCAAACATACACCACACCTATCATGCCATATTCCTCTTCTGTTACTTTCTATCATTGATGTTATGTAATTAAGGTACAAACACAACTCATAGTTAACAATAAATCTATTTAATGACATAAAAAATATAAAATATATTATGTAAGTATATTTTTAAAATTTAATATTCAATATTTTATGTACTTTATTGAGTTTAAATACAAAAATCATTGAAATTTTTCCAAAAATAATATTTTCACTAAAAGAACACCTTGTTGGATGTACTTAGCGATTTTCTGTAATCAATTTAATCATTTCTTCCCATTTTATAAAAAAAATATAAGAGGATAATATTTTGCCAAAAATATCTATTTGTTGCAAATGAGAATGGTAAATTTTATATATATTTAAATATTTTTAGATTGCATTAGATATAAAAATATAATACTTCTATTTATAAAAGGTAAAATATATTACTTTTGCGACAAATATAACAATTGGTCGGAAAAACTATTTATTATTTGCGACTAATTTATAAGTTGTCGCAAATAGTATACACTTTTGCGACTAAGTAGCTTATTCGTCGCAAAAATACATTATTTGTTTGCAACCAAATTGGTTATTGGTCGCCAATAGTACTTATGTTTGCTACTACTTATCATGTCGTCGCAAAATGCTAAGTTATTTCGACAACTTTTAAATTCATCGCCAATTTATATCTTTTGCGACAAAACTTGGTTTGTCGCAAAATAATGGTCGCAAAATCCATGATTTGTTGTAGTGTGTTTTATAGTAGACTGGGTTTATCTCGTTATGAGCTTGGACTCGCGAGGAGGAGGATCTGAGCCATTGGATTAAATCTGGTGGCAGGCATTAATATAGGGGCAGGTAGGTTTGAATCTCCGCCTACCCTGCATGACATCAGATATTTAATCCGACGGTTCAAATCATGTCGACTCAAGCTCGTTATAACAAGCTGTTATAACTGTTCGTAGCCATTAAATCTTGATCTGACGACTGCAAACAGTTATAATGAACTCACCTATCCACTTATTAGGCACACTCACCTACCCAGTGATTTAATACCCACCTTCGGATCAAACTCCAACGACCCAAAAGATTGGCCTCATGCTCCTTGTATGAGAACAATATAAATATATGGAAAAGTTTAAAGAAGATCGCTCTCATATACTTTATATGAGACCAATTCAATTCGTAGCCGTTAGATCTTGCTTTGACGGTTATAACGGTTACAAGGAATTCACTTATTTGCTGATTTGACACACTCATTTACCCACTAATTTGATACTCACCATTGGATCAAAATCCAATGACCTAAAAGATTGCTCTCATGCAGGTCTTTGGTTATCCATATTGGTGCATGTGAAGGCAGGAATTAACATTTGGATCGATGGTGATAGTGTCCCAAAATTGGACATTTCAAGCCCAAAATAACCCAGTGCAGTTCAAATGAAAATTGGTCAATTGCTCAAACATTGATAGTTGGCATATGAATTAAAAGAAAAAAAATTGATGAAACAAGTTATACATTGGTAAATTTAAATGCCATTACAACGTATAAGACTCTGCATTAAAACAGGTAAGCAGTACAACCTTTCTATGAGCTTATACAGATATGATTGCAATCTATGGAGAGAGTGATCAAGACACCAAACCTCCTAAAGCTAGTTAAATACATATTTGTTCAAGAATGTAGCAAATATGAAATATTCTAAATAGCATAACATTCTTCCATCAGTCAAAAATGCCGTCTGCAACCAGCTGTGCTACTATTTTCTTGTAGGCCTGTTGTGTGAGATGGATGCCGTCCCAGTTGATATGTGAAGACAAATCTTCGCAAACTGAAGTTGATGCATCACACATTTTGAGTGGATTGAAGTTGTATTTTCCTCCAGCTCCACAACAAGCAGTTAAAGCATTGGCAGATCCTGGTAGATCAAAAGAAAGAGCATAAGATTTTGAAAAATATTCAGGACAATGATTATGAGCTAAGTTAGAAATTCGTGCTTGAGAACTTGCCTGAACCAGATACTTCATCATCAACCAGTTTCAAGACAGCATTATAGTGATCAGCATAGTTGATATCCACATCTGGAAATTCTTCTCTAAGAAGCACTAGGGCTTTCTGAAGGTGTATGTTATGAAGCTCGGCGAAAACGTTATAGCTTGCTAAGCAATTTCTTTGATCGTAAGCTGATGGATCAGTGGTCTGAAATTGAGTGAGGTAGATAGGGAAACATCCAATGGGGAAGTTCCCAGGAACTACCAAATGCCTGGCTCCATAATCGATCGAATCACCTTATGAAAACCATATAACCTCCCTCCATGTGTGTAAAGTTACTTGGAGCTATCAAATGCAAGATAAATGCTGAAATCATTAAAGCAATCAAGTTAAGCACATGAACTACATTCAACTTGGATTTGGCCAACTCATTTTTTCTGATTGCTGCATCCTGCGGCAACAAACAATGGAGGGTGCTGCATTTGGGCAAGGGCCATGCACATGTTTGTGCACCATGGCCTGCATGCGATGAACCTTCTTGGGGGCAAGTGCACGTAGCATTTCTACTGTTTTCAAGAATTGGGTATTTAGAACCCACTCCCCTGCCTATTGTATCATAGGTTAGAATTGACGTTATAAGACTAGTGCAACACTCTTATACTTAAATCATAGAAGGCCAATGGAGGAGTCTTGGACTAGGGCAATTGAGCAATTGACATCCAAGGATGGGCAGCAAAGTTGGTATTTTTGACCAATGCAATTTGTGGACATGACGGGGGTGAAGATTTTGCCTCCTCTTCAATGTTTAAGAATGGGCATCATGAGTATGGAACAATTCAGAACAAACAAAGAATCAAAACTAACTGGAAAAAATAAAGGATCAAACAAAAGTCGTCCTATGCGGCCAGACAGCAATGAAAACTTCAAAATCACATAGTCTACAATTAATTGACAATAACTACATTATGGGAAAAAAAATATTTTGTTTCATTCGATAAATATGATATAGCGAAAGTTCAACTTTGGACATCCTTTGTGATTTTGTAAGAATAAAGTAAACACTTAGACACCCTTCTCGGGTACATACATCGGTGTGCCGTTGTCGGATTCTATCGTGCACACTAATGAAGCCTGCTCCCTCTCTAAATAGCCAAGTTTCTCAAAAGCTTGAGCTGGTAGGAAAGGACCATTTTTTTAATATTTAATTCAACTCAACAGTCCCCCGAGTGCAAGCATCCAACAAAACATAGGACGTGGACATAATAAGGGGAGAGGAGGATAAAACACACAATCTTAGGGGATAATACCATGTTAAATAACTAAGTCTCCAAAAAGCTTGAGCTGGTAGGAAAGGTCATCTTTAATATTTAACTCAACTCAACAAACAACATGTTGTAACTAACAATGATTACAATGTTGTTAGTAATTGCGTTCTTGTGAAGGTCACTAAAGGAATTACTAGACAATATATAATAGCATGTGAAATACAGGATTAGTAGGGCTAAGTGTTAAAGAAGGAAAGTAATACGACTAATTAAGAATTGACTTCATGTAGGCTCTGCTGCGAATCGGAGGGCTATGTGCCAAGACAAGACAAGCATCCGAGTGACGCACCAAAAGAATGGCGCACGCCGGTTTTGACAAGATGAGTAGCATGGACAAAGAAGTCGCACACATAAATAACTTTTAACGTGGGTACAATGTATATACTAACAAGATATACAAGTAGATTGGCCTAGCCAACTCCACAAAAAACAAGAGAATCGACTATGATTCAGGAGTACAAGTTACATGATCACTCACCAAATAGAACCCCAAAGTAGCTTGTCCAATTCCTCTGCCAAGACAGACAAGAGGAATCTCAAGCTCTTCCAATGGTTATCCAATCTTGCAGAATAAAACTCAAACCCTAACAATTCTAAGACAAGTGGCTAAAGCCAAATTAATAAGAAACACAACAAAGAACAAGTGGTCATAGCCATACAAGCAAGAGGCAAACTCAACAAGTACAGGACGAACAAGAGACATGCCGTCTATATGGAACTCACACAATCTAGGCATCTCAAGTCATTCAAACAATCATAGTGGCATAGACTAAGCATAAACTAAGAGCCTGTTATAGGGACAACTCCAATCCACTACAACAAAATTGGCTTTTAACAGAAAAAATCTATTGATAATATCTATCATTGGCGACAGAATTCTCCATGGGATTTTTTTGACAGAAAAGAATCTATCGTAAAAGGAATGCCATTAGCAGCGGATTTGTTTCGGTGGGTGTATATCCGTCGGGATTGAAATTTATGGCGGAAAACTGTCCGTGGGTATAAAAATATTTATTTTGGCAATTTTTTTAACAGTAAAAATTATGTTAGAAGAAAAAGGCACACAATGCTAAGGAATTCCGTATCGGATATGGGTATAGTATCGGTCAGCCTAACAGACAAAATATGGGAGATATATTGGAGATATTTGTAAAAAAATATCGGTGGTCAAAAATTAGTTTTTATCATATATTTTTATAATCTAGCTTTTAAAATGAGTTATACTTATTTAGACAAAGGATCCATTTGATTGGTCTAATTAAGTGCTAAAACTAATAAGCCGGCCATAAGTAACTTATCAGTCCATTTGTTAAAGTGTCTGATTAAGTTAGTGAATTAAGTGGCTTTACAAAATGAACCTCAAAAAATCAGGCAATAAAATAAGTATGAAAAAAGAATACGATCCTTTCTGCCTCAGCCTCTGACTAAGCCGACGGTGGATGCCAGCATGCCGAAGCGGAGGACCTTTAGGTTGATCAGGGCGCGGAAGGCCTCATTGTCCTCCTTGAGGTTGAGCAAGCTTGAGACCCTGCGCCACCTCGAAGACGATGAGCCTCTTGGCTTCAGTGATGTCGGCGTCGCAGGCTGTCTGGCCCTCGAGGCTGTGCTGGCCACTGGTGGCCAGGGAGAGTCCGACGAAGACTGCCACCGTGAAGAGGGAGCTGACATTGACGAGGTTGTCCAGCGCCATGACATGGACGCTCATGGTGGTCGGCGGGCAGACGAGGTCGGTGTCCTTGGGGTAGTCCGGCCCGGATCTAGAAGACAAAAAAGCAGAGCATAAGCAAGGTAGCAGGAAATAAAGAAGAGAGATGGGCTTACTCGTCGTCCATGGCTTTGTCTGCTTAATGTGGGGGAAAAGTGCTATCTTTGCTTGACAATGGTCATGGAGATTTGCAGGAAGATGGAATCGGTTGCAGAGGGAGAAGAGAAGCCGGGACCGGGGGAGGAAGACTCCAAATGATGACCAAGGATACGGGTCTGGTCTGTCTTTTATGACACTTCTTTGCTTTTATATATACTAGATGTGTGTCTTATTTTATGCACTTCATACATTGAAAAATGGAAAAAGGTAACCTCCGGTCGACCGGAGAGCAGTTGACTAAATTAATAACCGTCCGATTCCATCGGACGGTGGGGCTTAACCCTAGCTTTCCACGAATGAACCAAACAGAGATAAAGTGGGCGGGGGGAAAGGCGAGGAAAGAAGGGGGGATTTGGGTGGAAAGTGGGGCCCGAAATTTTCCACCCTCATATGGGGGGGATTGTGAAGGAAAATCGTCGGGCTTGATCTGTTCCTTCTCTTGCTTCTCAACTCGTCTCCCTTCGTCCCTGCCAATCTCCCTCCCCCTCAATTAGGTCTGATTACACCGAGCGCTACTCCAATCTCCAATGGCCGAATCCGGTGGCCTCCGGAGGACTCCAATCTAGTCCAGGCGAGGGCTGTGACCTCAACCGACCTCATTTTCGATGACGACCGGTCCGTCGCCGCCAACTCGTGGTCGATTAAGGGCGACGCCTGCGACGCGCTTTCTGTTGGGACTGTTCATGCTGCTTCCGATTGCAGGTTCGTTTAGTTTTGTTTCTTCGTGCTTTGATCTGTGGGAAATCGTAATAGTTGGGGCATTGCCTCTCTTCCTTGCTATCTGCTTCGCATCCCTTCTCCTGTTTTAGTTTCATCTATTGCCCCCTTTTGTGCAGATCATAGTAGAGAAGAACCGCAAGGAGATCTCCAAATACCTCTTCCAATGTACCCTTTTTCCATTATTTTCAATCACTCATTATCGATTCTTTCATGCCCATCTCCAATTTCTTATACCTCTTCCATCTGGTTTCTCCGTCACTCCCCACTCAGCCCCATTTCCTCCTCTGAATTCTGCCAAGACTCCATTGAGAAGGCGAAAATGCAATGTGGGTTCGTCGCCAGTCTCCTAATGTGGATGGGCTGCCATTGCTCTCTACCTGTTTGTTCATTTGCCTCAGTGAGAAGTTGTTGTAAAAACTGCTACTTTTTTGTCTTCTTGCTTGTTTTTTGTCTGTGGACACGAAGCTTTTTGTGATCTTCTTTTAGCTCTGGAATGGTGGGTTATGTTTTTTCTGGTTTTAATTTTCAATATGGATAGCTAGTGTATTGATCGGGAGCCCATGTTGGATGCCCATGTTATATAAATTTTTTGAAAATTTATTTATTGGATCTATTTAATAGCACGAGACTGTATGTAATTTCATATTTTTCTGAGATTCTACTTTCTCCAAGTACAATGGATTCCACTTTCTTCGGTTACAACCAAACGGGGAAAGATTATAGTTTCTACAGGGAACCAAACAGACCCTTAGAGCTGTATTGCATGGCGTGGATGGAGTTCTTATGGAAGAGGAAAGTGCTGGAGAGGGTGGAAAACAAGCTGCCCAGACTGGTATGCACACGTAAGAAAACTGTTACTGATGGGGTTTCCATTTCTGATCTGTTGGTGAGAATAGTTTTCTGGTTTTTGGAAAAGTACTCAATTGATGTTATTCTTCTACTTTTTGGGTCCTCAGATCTATATTTTGTCTCAGTCCAGCAGGAGATACTCTATCATCTGCTAGATTGTTCGACGCAATCGTCAGCGGGTGCATTCCTGTCATATTCAGTGATGAGATGGAACTCCCTTTTGAAGGATTACTTGATTATCGAAAAGTATGAATCATTTAGCAAATATGTCTTTTTTATGGTACTAAATTGTTTATTTTGCAATTTTCCTTCATTTCTTACAAAAGGCTAGTAGTTAACTGTTACGACTCTCCTAGTACTAGGCTAATATGCTATTTACTTATTTCCTTTAGGCCATGTGGGCCACTTCAGTAGGATTAAGCTATTTACTTATTTGCATAACTTGGCCCATCAGGCCCATCAGCTTTAGGCCCTGCGCCTATATATATAGGAGACGACTTGTTTAGTTAGGGTATTGATGAATGAATTCCTAGTTTCTCACCTCCTTCTTCTCTTCTCTCATCTCTTTCCCTACCCCCTTTGCCGCCAGCTTTGTGCATCCTCCTAGGGTGCACAACATTGGTATCAGAGCATTCGATCACTTGTTCCGTCCTCATGGCTCGGAAGAAGGCCTCGGATAACCTGGAGGGTCCCTCGACCCAATCAGATGAGGAGGCGCCGACGGCTCAGGCCCAGGCCGCCCCCTCCACCGCCATGGATCCTGCTCTGTTAAAGTTCTTCACAGACTTTACGATAGAGATGTGATCCCTGCGTATCAGTCAACAGGCCATACAACAGACTATGCTCAATCAACAGACCCTGCAACAGACCATGCTCGAGCGTCTGACGGCTGCTACACCGCCGCCGGCCTTTAACACGGAGCCGCACCAGAGTACAGCGTCTGCGACGGGCCAGGGGATTCCTTTGCAGACTCCAGCGTCACAAGGACACTCGTTTACTCCTCTGCACGAGGTCCCTCCGCAGGGCCAGGCCTCAGCTACAGCGCAAGGCTCTCCTACGCATCAAGGCCGAACCTTTCAGTCCCCCGCGATGGCAGGCCCCTTTGATCCGACTAATATCTTGCCGCCAGGGACCGCTGGCACTCATCTGCGTGCCTTTCCTCCTCCGTTTGCTATACCTACTCATCAGTCAAGGGGAGATATGCCGCCCTATGGGCCATTCCTTGGCCGAACGACTCATCCTGGCTTCTCAGATTTCACGTCAGGTATGTCTCAGGGTCCGTTTAATGATGCATCTGGACGGCCCTCGGCTGAACCCCGATTGGCCCGACTTCAATTTCCTAAGTATAGCGAGGAAGACAGCCCTATTGATTGGATATATCAGGCAAATAAATTCTTTGAGTATCATGGCAGTCAATCAGAAATTGATAAGTTGCGCATTGCTGCTTTCCATTTGACGGGCGATGCCTTAGTTTGGTTCCAGTATTTTGAACGGGATGTGCTTAATCCAACTTGGGCTGACTTTGTGGATGAATTATGTGTGCAATTCGGGCCCAATGATTATGCTGATTTTAATGAAATGCTGGCATCTCTCCGTCAAACTTCCACAGTACGTGTCTATCATCAGGAATTCATGCGTATTGCCAATCGCTTGCCTAATTGGGACCAAGCAGCATTAGTCGGTGCCTTCATGCATGGCTTGCGGGCTGACATTGCGGATGACATCCGCCAGTTTCGGCCCAAATCTATGAAGGATATCATTGGGCATGCTCGAGTCGCGGAAGAAAGGTTGAATCGGCAAAGACGGGCGGTCCGGCCCCCCTTTCGACCCCCTCCTGGGCTATCGGTCTCTCGGCCCATACCCCCTAATGCGGCCGTTGCCAGCTCTAGGCCCGGCCCATCTGCAGGAACCGGCCTGCTTCCGCCTCTTCGCCGGTTATCCATGGATGAGAAACGGGCCAAGGGCCTCTGCTTTAACTGTGACGAGCGATATGTTCCTGGTCATCGCTGTCGCACGCCCCCTACAACTTTTATCTTGGAGGAGTCCTGTCTTGAGGAGGTCGATCTTACTGCTTCACCGGTCGAGGATGCTTATGTCGATCCCACGGCTGAGATCTCCTTTCATGCTTTCTCGGGCACTTACACCCCTCACACTATGCGCATTCAAGGTCAGCTAAAGCGCCAGCCAGTTGCTATTTTGATTGATAGTGGAAGTACCCACAATTTTATTAATGATCGCGTGGCGCAGCGATTGGGCTGTCACATTGCTCTTGACTGTGCTTTTGATGTTCTTATTGGTGATGGCACCCACATGCGTAGTAAGGGCCTGTGCCCCCACGTTCCCTTGCATATCCAAGGGTATGACTTCATGGTGGATCTCCATCTTTTACCCACAAAGGGGGCGGATATTGTGTTGGGGGTCCAATGGCTCCAAGATCTGGGGGACGTGGTCTAGAATTTCAAGGATTTGGTGATGACATTTGGGGTGGCCGATCAGCAGGTTCGTTTACAAGGATCCATTCCTGGAACACTCCAATCGGCCCAGGCTGTTGGGTCTTTCTTTCGGCACTCGGCACATGGGTTTTTGTTGCAACTTATGTCTATATCTGAATCGACCCAGCCTGACCTGCCGGCTGACTTGACATCTCTTTTGGCTGCATATGAGTCCCTTTTTGCTGAGCCATCCGGTCTTCCTCCTACGCACGGGCACGACCATTGAATTCCCATACTTCCTGGGTCGAGCCCCGCTAATGTTCGGCCATACCGTTACCCCTATGTGCAAAAGGCTGAAATTGAGCGTTTGGTGACCGACATGTTGGCGACTGGCATTATTCGTCCCAGCTCTAGCTCGTACTCTTCTCCCGTTTTGCTGGTCAGAAAGAAAGATGGGACATGGCGGTTCTGCGTTGACTATCGTGCCTTAAATGCTATTACATTAAAGGACAAGTATCCTATTCCTGTTATTGAGGAGCTTCTCGACGAGTTATCAGGTGCAAAATATTTCTCTAAACTTGATTTGCGGTCTGGCTATCATCAGATAAGGTTGCATCCAGAGGATATTCATAAGACTGCCTTCCGAACACATGACGGTCATTACGAGTTTCTCGTGATGCCTTTTGGGTTGACTAATGCGCCGGCCACCTTTCAGAGTTTAATGAACGATATTTTCCGTCCCTTCTTGCGCAAGTTCATTTTGGTCTTCTTCGATGACATATTGGTCTATAGCGCTTCTTGGGAGGATCACATTGGCCATCTGCGAACCGTCCTTGATATTTTAACTGCGAACTCTCTGTTGCTGAAACGGTCCAAATGTTCCTTTGGCCAACCTCAAATTGATTATTTGGGCCATATTATTGCTCCCCATGGCGTATCTACAGACCCGGACAAGGTGGCCGCGATGATCGACTGGCCAACCCCCACATCACCGAAGGCCTTACGTGGTTTCCTTGGGTTAACAGGCTATTACAGGCGCTTCATCTCCCATTATGGTACGCGGGCCGCCCCTCTCACTGCCTTACTGAAGGCCGGTGCCTTCGCTTGGAGTCCTGACGCTCAGAAGGCCTTCGACTGTCTTAAGCAGGCCATGACATCCGCACCAGTTTTAGCCTTGCCGGATTTCTCTAAGCCGTTTGTGGTAGAAACAGATGCTTCTGATAGCGGACTAGGCGCGGTACTTTTGCAGTCTGACAGGCCCATTGCCTTCTTTAGTAAAGCCTTATCCGGGCGCTCTCTTCGTTTGTCGGCTTATGAATGCGAAATGCTTGCTATTGTTCACGCCGTGACGAAATGGCGACCATATCTTTTGGGCCGGCACTTCATTATCCGGACAGACCACCAACCCCTCAAGTATTTTCATGACCAGCGGATATCCACTCCAGCCCAGCAGCGTTGGGTCACGAAGCTTATGTGCTACGATTATGATTTGGTTTATAAACGGGGGTCCGAAAATACCGTGGCCGACGCTCTATCTCGGCGCCACGCGGAGGGGTCTCTTTTGAGCCTCTCTGTCCCTACTTTTCCCTTCATGGCTGACTTGTTACAGGCTTACCGGGATGTTCCTGAGGCCATGGACATTTTACAGCGCCTCCAGACTGATCCGACAGGCTTACCCTCTTTTGTTTTGCAGGGTAGTTATATCTTCTGGAGGCAGCGCCTCTGGGTTCCCCCGGTCCCGGTCCTGCGGCGGAATATTATTTCCTTCTTTCATGATACCCCTAGTGCTGGTCATGAAGGGTCTTTCCGCACCTACAAGCGTGTGAGTCAGAATTTTCTTTGGCGAGGAATCAGAAAGGACGTCCATTCATATGTGGCGGCTTGTGATGTTTGCCAGCGCGCAAAGGCCTCCACGACTACTCCTGCGGGCCTTTTACAACCTCTCCCTATTCCTGATCGTGTATGGGAGGATGTTTCCATGGATTTTATTGAGGCTCTTCCTGTCGTACAAGGTAAATCAGTCATCCTTGTGGTCGTCGATCGTCTATCTAAGTATGCTCATTTTTGCGCCCTTGGTCACCCTTTTACAGCAAAGACTGTCGCGGAACTTTATGTGCGCGAAGTGGCCAAGCTACACGGCATGCCTCCGACAATAGTGTCAGATCGGGATAAGATCTTTATTTCTCTGTTTTGGCGGGAATTCTTTGCATTGCAAGATACTAAACTGCACATGAGTACCGCTTATCATCCCCAAACAGACGGGCAAACGGAAGTGGTTAACCGTTGCTTGGAACAGTACCTGCGCTGTTTTGTGGGTGAGGAGCCTCGTCGGTGGCTTCAACTTCTTCCATGGGCTAAATGGTCTTATAATACTGCTTATCACACTTCCACCGGATTCACCCCCTTTGAAGTGGTTTATGGCCACCCTCCGCCTACAGTGATCCGTTATTTACCCTTCAGTTCTTCGGTGGGCGAGGTGGACTATGCACTTCAGACTCGTTATGAGGTCTTGCGCCAGCTCAAGACTAACCTCGCGACTGCTCAGAATCGGATGAAGCAGGTGTATGATCGCTCTCACATGGACAGGGAGTATTCAGTTGGGGATTTGGTTTATGTTAACCTCTTGCCTCATCGACAACATTCATTGGCGGCTGTTGCTTCTACCAAATTGGCACATCGGTTCCATGGACCTTATCCGATATTGGAACGTATCTGGCCGGTTGCTTATCGTTTGCAGTTGCCGCCCACTTCCCAGGTTCATCCGGTTTTTCATGTGTCCCGTCTACGGCACTTTGTGGGAGATCCTTCTCGCCTTACTAGTGGGGTGCCTGCCCCGTTGCTCTTGCCGGAGGATCCTCCTATCCTTCCTTCGTTTCTCCTGGATCGCCGGCGGGTTCGTCGTTTTGGACGCTTGGTGAATGAGGTGCTCGTTGCATGGCAAGATCATTCTCTCGACGATGCCACCTGGGTATTGGAAGACGATTTCTTTACTCGTTTTCCTACATTTTCGCCTTGAGGTCAAGGCCGTAGCGGAGCGTGGTGGAATGTTACGACTCTCCTAGTACTAGGCTAATATGCTATTTACTTATTTCCTTTAGGCCATGTGGGCCACTTCAGTAGGATTAGGCTATTTACTTATTTGCATAACTTGGCCCATCAGGCCCATCAGCTTTAGGCCCTGCGCCTATATATATAGGAGACGACTTGTTTAGTTAGGGTATTGATGAATGAATTCCTAGTTTCTCACCTCCTTCTTCTCTTCTCTCATCTCTTTCCCTACCCCCTTTGCCGCCAGCTTTGTGCATTCTCCTAGGGTGCACAACATTAACATCCTTCTCTGCTAGCTGGTTTTCATCCCTTCTGTTTGTTCTTTTTGTAAGAAGTGGCTTTCCACCTATCAGAAAGTTAGTGGTTTCACCTTTTTCATTGGAATTCGACAGATGGGAATGGTAACTGATGAGGAATTTACCATGTACTATGTTACATCTGTGGTTACGGCACTTGCTGTGCAGGGCTTGGTTTTGGGATATCATTTTATAGCCATTATCTTGATATTTTTTTGCAGTATCAGAGTTGTCAAAGGTAACAAAGTAGATTTTAGAATGATATACCATTTAATTCACTCTTATGGGTTATTATGACTTGTATGGTCTTGCATTATCCTCAGTAATTTTGAGTTCCATTTACCTTTAGCCAAAAGTGAAAGTGATTTATTTGGTAGGTGGTACATTCTTCTTACGTTAATTTTGTAGGATCACACTAGTCTTTTGGCAGCTGAAATTCTTTCTCACGTTTGCAGATAGCTTTGTTTGTTTCATCTGATGATGCCATCCAACCTGGGTAGCTCATAAACTTCCTTAAAGAGTATTATGTCTAGACAGATCAGGGAAATGCAAGCCAACCGCTTGAAGGTAAGACTAGTCGTTGTTTATTTTATAGGATACTCTTTTTTTTCTGGTGTATATTATGAACTGAAGGTTGATCAATATGAGAAGTACTGACATATGCGTTCTAATTTGACCAGTACTCTCGGCACTTTTTGTATTCAAGCCCTGCTCAACCATTGGGTCTAGAGGACTTAACTTGGAGAATGGTATGTAATTTTCCTTGATGCTAATAGTGCAGTTATAGGTTTTAATTGTTCTATTGGTGGTGGAGCAATTTCATTTTTCGTTATAGGGTTAGTTTGCACTGTAATTTTTAGAATATGGTTAAATTAGGGCCTCAATTTTTCTAGAATGTCTGGATGTTGATACGGTTTGACCTTAAAACCTGGGATCTTTCAAGAATGAATTTTAGTTTTTCCTGTGATTATGGCGTTTCATGTTTTTGAAGTTGATTTTGTGATTGTGGGTGCTTGCAGCTGGCCGGGAAGCTAACAAATATAAAATTGCTTATTCTACGGTCACAGCATGCTGTTCATGGCACCAGAAGCATGTGTACTTGTGGTTGCCGGCTGGTCAATTCCACGAGAACACTACTATGATTTCACCTTTTTTCCCTGAGTGAGTTCTTGTGTCACTCATACTACTGAGGAGTACAGGAATTTATGGGCTTTGCATTTTGTTTTGTATAAAAGGCGCCATTCAGTATTGTACAATGTATGCGTAATTGCTTTGATTCATGTTAACTGTAAATGCTTTTATAAGCAGAAATGAACATGAATGTGCGAATGGCAATGCTCTTTTAGCTCTTGTATGCATAAGATTTTTCCCATTCTTGAATTTGTTAAAATTTTCCAATGCAAGTAACGAAGTTCTTTTAATTTTTTGTTTGGTACATAGGAAGATTTTTCTAGTTAGTATATGTCGCATGCTAGTAATTTTGCATGGGGCAGTAAGCCCTGCTATTCGATCAGATCGAAAGATCGCATAACATTGTTCCCCAAGGTCGGTTCAATTGATGTATAATTTTGGCTGACAGTGCAGACTAACCTTACCCTCGGCTATTGTTGACTGGGGGACATCAGATCTAAAACGCCAGCTGCATAAATAAGTGTTCTTAGCCAATAATATACTTCCTCCACCCCATATAAAATGCTCTATGCGGGAAATGAAAGAGTTTGTTTACTATCCAAAAAAAACACTTATAATGTCTTCCAGTGAAATAAATGCTCATTGGACTGTAAAAGTCAGCCTAGATCACAGGCAAGGCTTGTGCACATCCATCCAACCATCGACGCACCAAAAACATAGGAATTAGAGCGCCGTTGCCCTCCCAAAGTGACTGGAGAAGAAGTTCTGCCGCCTTTCTAGTGCTGTGATGGAGACGAATGCCAGATGTTAATGAGCTTGGTAGTGCCGTTGGTATCCTCGGGTTGTTCACAGTGGTAACCTGCCAAGAGGGAAGGAAAGCGGTTTGAGAGGAAGAAGTGCGGTGACTGGTGAATGCCCCCAATACAAGGGTAGTGTACTAGTGTCTTGAGCATACCCCCCAGCCCACTCTTGTGAGCTCATCTCTGATCGTTTCCGTAGCCGACACCGGGAAAGGCACCAGCCAAGCACTTGAGTGGAGGAAGGCTCTCTCCACTTGGTTGAAGTAGCTTTTTCAAATGTATTATTCAGTTAAAAAAATTACACAGGTATGCTTTTCCAAAGCTGTGATAACTGATAACCATGGAAATGCTAACTCCAAAACCTTCTTGTTAGGCTTGCTAGCAGAAAAAACTTAACTACTTCAAAACAACATGGTTTTATTTATAAGTTACACATAACTCAGTTCACAAAGCTGCTAACAACAGTCAGGTCTACAATTGAATTCCCGAAAGCTGTGCGAATGGAAAAGCTCAATGTTCTCTATAACAGAATGTCATAATCGAACATTAGTACAATGAGAAGTTGAGCTCAAGAAATGCATCGAACCCTGGCACCATTAAAGCTTCCTACTTGCATATGGTCTTTGGGAAATTTTGTTGTGTGTTCTGCATTTGCAATTGAAGTTGACAAGTCAATAAGTACATAAGCATATAATAATTTTCCGATTAGAGAAAAAGTAGTTGACAATAATTTTAGTCGCTAGGAGAACCTATTCCAACAGATAAGGTACAACCCCATGCAAAATTTTGCAAGGCATTACCGACATCATTTTTTTCCTTCACTATCATTTACAGCCTAGCCGAAGTAACCCCTGCACTTGGATAGTGATCATCATTATGGTCATACAACACAGGCTGCGTAACTGTGGATTTCTGACCTTTGCTAGTAAACCTTGTGGGGATGGAACCACCATCAGTAGAATCGCTGGTATACATGACTAACTTACTGACTTTTTCACATGAACATGCACGAATAACATTGAGATTACCATAACTACTCACCAGAACTTCTGTTAAAGATTTAAATCCATCAAGTACTGTAGAAAATAAAATAGGACATTCTAGAACCAGTCGTAGACAGAGGTTAAGCAAATGCTGACATTCGATTAATGTAGAACTAGTATCATGTTCATTCTTCATTCAGCTGCCCCGCCAGCATTATGAGTTGATTCATCAAAATCTATTGCCTTCTCCTGTAAAGGCATGTGATTACCCAACCTTGGTTCAACACAAGAAAGAAAAAAAGAAGATAGAACAGGAAGCAAGCAATAATTTCTTAAACCTCATTTCTTCAAAGATTTTCTCCACAACTGCAAGAATGACAATTGCCTGAGTATCCACCCAAGAAGAATAAACAATCGCATAAGAAGATGCCATATTTTCTATAAGGCATTTCATTGAACATATAGCATGCCATAAAATTTACCAAACAAAAAGCACAAAAACGTCATTGAAACAAAGATTCTGTACGTGCAAATCTCCGATCACTTGCTTCATTATTCCTAAAAATCTCCAAACCCCACAACTGAGCTTCTCTCGTTTTGGGTTTTCAGCTGAAGACAAGCAAAGAAACCAAATTTCGAAAATGGGTCCAGAAATCCTACCGAGTCTCTGTGCGCCTTGAATCATCCCTGCAATGGAGAAGAAGAGAAAGGAGTTGCCTTGGGTGTGCTGCGGAGAAGTTGGGGGCGGCGACGAGGGAGGAAAGAGAGGGTGGCGGAGGGGCGGCGATCTGCTCAGCGACGAGGGAAAATAGTGAGGGCGGAGGAGGGGCGGTGATCTGCTCGGTGACAAGGGAAGAGGGTGAGGGCGGAGGAGGCAGGACGAGGGAGCTGTCGGGGGAGGGGGAGGGGGAGTGGGTAAGGGTATGGGGGGAGGGGAGGGGAGGGGGTAAGGGTTATTAAAAAACCCGAATCGGACGATTATTAATTCAGTCGACTGGAGAAAAGCTATCTCCAGTCGACCGGAGGCTACCGGCTCTCTTGGAAAATAGGAAAAGGTCATGAAAACAAGCTAGTTTTAAATTTGTCGATTACAATTTATTGGCGTATATGTTATCGTGTAACTGCCTTACATAGATCCTGATATTTTAATAAATTTGCTGTTATCTTTTTGTAGTTTCTATCACTTTTAATCTAGGTTTACATTTCATGAGGACGAAACAGAGTGGAGAAGTAACTTTACTCTTATCTTACTGTAGTCTACGTGTGGCATTTTTTTTTATAATTGGAATCATTGGGTATGCTTGTTGTGTTGTTGTTACATGCTTTCGCAAAAATAGTAGCATTTTTCTGGTTCATATGGTTGTTTGGGACTTAAGAAAAATTTATCGGAGTTTTGAAATTTAACTTCCGTTAGTTGGAAGATGTTGGCAATGGCTGCAGTAACAATCAGGTTCCATGACAGCATTGGGTTGGCGATGATGGCTGATAAGAACTTAAATGCATCTTGCAATTGTTGACGGTTATGTACATTGGTGATGGTGTTGAAATGAGGAGAAATTAGTTAGCCTTGCTAAATGAATGTGAAAATTTTTTATGCCACCTTGGGATAGTAGGGTCAGGACAACTGACTTTTTCTAGAGGCTGGCTCAACTAGTGAGATTTCCCCAATTTCTTTAAACTTTAGCTCTCTAATTTTATTGCAAGTATTATTACTTTTGGATATTTTACTTATCATTCTTTTATTAGTGGCTTTGCTACTGTATTTCCCATGATGAATTTCGGAAGCAGGTGTGGATTTGAACAAATTTAATACTTTCGTTGTTGTATGTTAATATGATCTTTCTGTTCTTGGCTTCCAAATTTATGCTTGTCTGTTATCTCTTCAGGTTAAAACAATTGAATCTTTGAAGCACGAGAACATTGTTGAGTTGTACGGTTGCTTTGCAGGACCTGTTGAGGACCGCGAGACAAGAATGTTAGTGTATGAGTATGCAACAAATATGTCTCTGTTTGACAATCTTCATGGTATTGTATTATTGAATCTTCACCTTTTCCATTAATATATCAAGATAGAAAACACTGCTACTTTTGAATGTGGAAGCTGCAGGTATAAATAAAGGTGCTCTTATTCTCGACTGGAAGCAGAGAATCAATATTGCCATTGATGTAGCAAGGGGTCTGGAATATCTGCATTCTATGTCAATTGCGTATCAGGATCTCAAAGCAAACAATGTGCTTTTATTTGAGGATAAGAAGTCTCATGCATAGATTGGTTTGAAATCTGAATCTGAAAAGTCTACTGAGTTCCATTTGTTTCATCTGAATCAGACTTTTCAGATTCAGATTCAGATTCAGTTTGGAGAATTTCAGATAATGACTTTTCAGAATTCTTAGCAGACTTTTCAGATTCAGATTCAGACCAATCAAATGGGCCCAAAGCATAGATTTTAAAATATGCATATTAGGATGGGAAACAAGCGGGAAAGTTACTTCAAAAAATGATATTCGTTAGTCTGGTTTTATCGGGTGGGGCCCGATATTGATATCGGTGATATATCGCTGATATGGAATTCCATCCACAATGCTCTCTCCGGCTCTCCCCCAGTCCCCCTTCTCCCGTGCCCTAGCTCTCCCCCGGAGTGAAGTGAGCCCCATCCCCTTCCCAGTGATTGCTTACCGGCGATCCCCTTTGCACGAGCGGAGAAGAAGGGAGAATCAAGCGTTGCAGAGCCGCCGTGAGCTAACGAAAGTGATCGGAGAAGAAGGGAAGTGTCTGTGGAGTACCTTCTGTCATACACTTTGCACGAGCCACCGTGAGCCCCATCCCCTTCTCCTCCCAAAGAGCCGAGACTCGTCTGGCAGCAGCAACTGGACGATAAAAAGCCCGATTCAATTTTGAGATTTCTCCCCCATTTTCCCCTCTCACAGGGAGTCCCTTTTGTCCATTGGTCTCCTATCTTTTCCAGTGTCTACTGGCTTAATTTATTGTGTGATTGAATAGTGGTTGCTGCTCCTTTGTTTTAAGCTTGATTTTGGTCTAGCTTTTCCTGAACTCCGCTGCTGTCCTGTAGGTGAGTTTTTGGATAGTAGAAAGTGTCGAACTTTGTTCTCTTTTTCGTATGTTTTTGTGCTGAATAAGGCCTGAAACTAGTAGTTCTTGGTAGTGATGCGCCTGGGCTCTAGGGCTTTGGGTTGTTGTTTCTGGAAATGGGGACGCGAAGGTCCGTGATCCCAACTCAATGCTTCTTCCTTCTGTTCCATTTTTTGGACAGAGGGAGTACTAGTTTATTAGGAGTGCCTAGTATTTTTTGAAAACATTTATGCAAAGGCATTTGATTTCTCGTGCTTAGATTGATGATTCATATCTATGGTAATATGCAAACTATTGTATTTGTGATTTGTCGATGGATTGGATTGATTTTTTTCATATATGCGCATTTGCTAGTATTTGGCACCGAGAAGGGGGTACAAGCTCTTCAGCATGACTAGCTTCCAAGAAGCTCCATTGCTTCTTTACATGGGTCTGCTCAGATATTCCTCCTGGAGGCGCTGAAGGAAGATTCAATACTTTATATTGCATCAGACAACCCACATTGCTGTGATCCAAGTCAGTTCCTCTGCTTCTCTATTCATTGAGTTTCAGTTGACAAAAGTATTGGATTTTTTTACTCATTGGAGTGATATTGAGTGTCATGTCCTAATGCTGTGTGACTAAATGTCACAGTTTCTCTGTTTTGGCAATTATTGATGCATAAAATTTGGACAGTGATAACCCTACAGCAGATTCCTACACATTTTCCATATACAGCTGATGTGTATGGAAATGAGTGGGTTTCACCCACTCATTTCCATACACATCAGCTGTATATGGAAAATGTGTAGGAATCTGCTGTACAAATATCGTTTTCCATAAAATTTGATTTTTTTACTCAGCTATGTGAATACCGAAGAGCACTCTGTGTTTTGGTGTAGATATCAATTTGAGAAGAAGAAAGGTGATAATGGGGGAGCAAAGATTGTTGGCCAACACCCCAACATGGACAGTTGCTTCTAAGACTCTCTTGCTTAGGAAGTTAAGCCCGTTGTCCGGCCATGAGAGATGCTTCTAAGTCTCTGTTGTTCTTCTTCTTGTTGTGTTTGTAGCTGAGCTTTTTGTTGGAGGAGAGGTGCAGTAAAGGTTATGCCTTTGTGTTTTTTTTATGGCGATGGAGTTTTCAATGAAAGAGGTGCTGAGGAGTCTCTGCCAGGGCAGAGGAGGATGATCGCAAGCTGTGATTTGGAAAATGGGCTGCAATAACCCCACGTAAGTTTTGCATAAAGATGCCATCTCCATTACTAGTCAGGACTCTGTCTTTCTTTCTGTTTCTCTCTGAGACTCTTTTCTGTGCATATGTTAGTGGATTCTTGATAATCTTGCTTTAGCTCTCATTTGAGATGGTTTTCTCTGCTCTAGACCTCTGGCAAGGTCACGGTCCGTCTGACAATTGCCACTGTTTGTTGATTTTCCCAGTAATTATACTATTGTCGCATAATGTAGTTTATTGTAAGGCAGTTTTTTCTTTTTCTAATTTGCATCTGCCCTCTATTACCTGAGAAATGTGGGTGCTGTTGTTCTGCTTGAGCTTACTGTTAAGACCATTTTTCTCTGTCATGGATTTCACTTTTTAAAAACTTTTTACTCTGCTTAAAAACATTTTGGTCGCAGAAGTGCATGCAAAGGAGTGTTGAGCAAAGGAAGGATTCTTATTGTTCTTGCTTTTTGTTGGACAGTGTGAAGGCTATTATGAACCTGGTCCACTCAATATGTCTAGAACTGGAAGCAGTAAGGTGCTTCAGACGGAATGGGACGCACTTTGGCATGCTTCTGTATATCAGTTTTCTCAAAACAGGGATCAGGTTGAAAATTGGATGGAAATTCTTGTGTTCTAGTTAATGGTTATGCAAGTCCATGTGGTATGTGACTCTTCCACTAGTATCTTTCTTCGCTTAGCCTTTGACATGTCTATCTTATTTATCAGCATCTTTGTTTTTGTAAATTGATCCTAGTTGGTCTTTAACCCTTACAAAGCTCCTGCTGGTTGGAAAGTAAATTATCTGTTTCTTTGTAAAGGTGCTTCAGAAATAAGTTGCTATTTTTATTATTTCTTTTGTCTTTGATTTTGAGACAAACTTTTTGACTGATGTCATTTGCCCTTCACCGTCAACTGATATTGTGCCTCACTTCGGCGGGTTATGTCAGGATCATTATTTTAATGTTCTCAGGATCATTATGTCAAATGATTGGTTTTAAAATTATTCATTTATTGTGTGGCATGTAAAAGTAGACAATGCATTAGGAATAGTATCTTATATAAATCAGTACACCTATAGTTAGTGATTTCAGAAGTCTAAAGTTTTGTTGCTTGTTGTAGGCATAAAAGGTCATCATCATGCCAGTAATACACAGGTGTGCAAACTTCATTATCTTTCGGTTTGACCTTTTCTTTTTATATGAACTTAGAGTTTTACATATAGGTGATTTTGATAGGATAAGATCACCAGGCGGACTAACTATGCAATATGCACTAGTTCATTCTACCATAGCATCCAGTCTTCCTGATACACAATAGGAGAAAATGCTCTCTTTTTGCCTTTCATTTAGAAGCAAAAAAAAATCTTTGAAGGAGATGCTTTCATTGTCCCTGTTCTTGGGGTCATGGTGAGAGAGATAACAGAGGTAAAGAGGCATGGAAATGAACTAATTTAGTTACTACTTCATAATATAGGTTACAATTGGGTCAAATCGTAGTCGCCACAACTGTTAGAAAGTCCATAGTTGATATGAAAATTACGTGAATATTGTTGTCCAAAATTGAGCTGTTAAGAACACTTTTCATCTAATGGTCTGTTGAAGATGTGATATGGCACAAGAATTTTTAGTAGGATTACTTTATCTTTTTAGAGAGAAGGGGGTGAAACATTTCTTCTTTACAAATTTCTTTGAATTTGCTAGGAATAAGTTGATCACAGAACACACACGAAACAACTGCTCATGGAGAGAGAACTAGCTTGCTTCCTCGCAAGCAAAATGGTCTGCTGTCTCAGGTTTCAAGTCCCAGTGGAATAAAAATTGTCATCACAGTTGTTGGTGAAATCTACCTATTTAGCTAGCATTTACAAATAACATGTTGTTTATGTGTACAATGTGGTCCTAATTATATGAATAATATATGAGGATATCTTTTGCATTTATGAATAATGCTTGTTATCCATATTTAGCATAAAGCTGCTGTTTTTTTTTTTAAATTTTTTCGAAGTCTTTACCAACGAATGAGCTAACACCGTCGCAATAGGTATTTAACGGAGGTCATAGGGGTGCAAGCGGGTTGGGCTATTGCGGGCAGGAGGTTGGCCCAACCCGAGCCCTAACAGCTAGAACCTCTCCTGAGCCCTAACCGAGCCCTAAGGCAATTCCAAAAATCCAGCCCGACCCTATCCCTAAGTGGGCTTAGGGTCGGGCTGTGGCCTTTCGGGCCTTTCAATTGCCATAGTATTTTTGTGACCCAATCTGTGATGTATGATCAAGTCAAGCGAAATCTTTTGAAGTAAGGAACAACAAAATATTCACAGCTATTTTTTTTAGAAACATTCCACGCACTCACTGATCATCCACTACGTTGAACAAAAAGCAATAGACTTGATGCTAAGTAGGTATAACACACAGAATTTTTTAGTTAAAAAAAACTTTTAGACTCGTTGATTAAACATCTTCAAGCATTCAGCAACAAAAGCTCTAAACAGCATAAAGGAGTATTTTTTCCTCGACAAACCATGAACCATGCATATGATATTCCATTCAAACCCATTTGCCAGTGAGTGTCTTCACAAAGATCTGCATCTCCAATTACAAAAAGTACAACTAAACATAAGACATTTTGGTCAAAAGAATAATCAAACAGCTAGAACGTAAAAAGAAATTTTAGCAAACAAGCAGGATCTGTCGTACATTTTGTGGTTCTTTCCCTTTCTACGGTTGCTGCTTAATTTGTAAATTATCTGTTTGTACCTTTTTCTTCAACCTGCTCTTCTTCGCTGCTTCTCTTCTCTATTCTGTGCTAAACGTCGCAAGGTCTGTAACAGTTGATCAAGTAGAAATTTCAGCTTGGTAAGCTAAATTTTATGAATTGCCCACTAATGTATAGATTGTAAGATTATATGATACGATAAGGTGAGTTAGTAAAGAAATAGTAGTCCTTCTTATGCACAAGACCTTGGCATCTAATATCTTGGATTCATGGGCCCCCTTCCGCTGCCACATTACAAACAATACCACGGAGTCACTCATATTTCTGTATTGTTATAGTAAACTACAAATAAAGAGGAGGGGGATGTTGGTCAGATTCACTGTTTGGGATTGCAATAAAGCGATCTTGCATTCAGCAAGTTTCTGAATTTTTTAAGGGGTAGAGGCCTGAGCTTTGAAGATACAAAAGTAGCAAGGCTGTTTAATAAGTAAGACAAAATGGACTCGATGTGTTTCAGACTTTGGGCACAAGCTGGAGCTAGCAGTAAATGGTCAAACTGAGAACCTGACAAAATCAGAGGGAAGCTTGCTTGTTTAAGGACTAGCTTTAATTGGGATGATGAAGAGTAATAGCTTGCACTCTCCCTTGTTATTTCCTTTACTTGTTTTAATTTTCAAGCAATATTGAAGAATAGATTCTAATACTAATTTTGCTACAATTTGATCCCCACCTTTGTTAGGCTTACTGGCTGTAGATTTGGTGGTCCTACCCTGGAAGCATCAGTTGCCATATCTGCCCTTTGAGCTGTGGATTGATCTGGCCCCTTCTTGCTGATTGGAGATTCTGGTTCCAAATGCAAATCAGTTTTACATGACAAAGTATTCAGAGCGCAGTGCTATCTGTCGACTGAGAACTCCCCTGAAACAAGCAGAAAAAGTCCCCTAATCATGAGTTTAATGCAAAAAAAGCCAAAGCTAAATAAGTAAATAGTCAAAAGGAGCAAGTAAACCAAGTACTACCCTCGGTGTAGTTTGCTGAAATCTCATTGGCCATGAAGGAAAGATCTCCAGAGTAGGAGGCCTGTTCGTCAAAAAAACTTCAATGAAAGAAAGAAATAAATAAAGGATGATCAAATACACAGTCAACGTTTAAGATTCCTCAATCAGAACAGTTGGAGCCTTTGAGGGTAACAATAGTTCCAAGGCAGAGACAGAAGCAGGTGTAAATGCTCAACAATAATTCATTTTGCGGTTTCATCAAGGGCTTCTTCCAACTCCCCAAATTCAAAAGCAGTTCCCTGATGATCACTGCTCAACCAACCAAAGATGGCTACTGGTCAGCATATTACTTAAATAGGAAAAAAGAGATGCAGAGAAGAATAAAGTGACCAAATAAAACTATTCAATGTACTAGACGGCATATAATGCATGAGTCGTGTTGCTTAATTTCCAGAAGCAATACATAACAAGCAGAATAATTCAGTATGCCACACATACACACACACATAAAAGAAACATTAAGGATAACAACCAAATACTTGATTCTATGTATAGTTGAACTGAAGAAGCTTAAATCATACACAAGAGACCAAATTAGTATCCTAACTGTACATGCAAACAATTTTTAGTGAGAAAAAAAAAACTAGAGAACAATCGTAAGGATGTAACAAAGACAAAAGAACGGTGCAAGAAAAAACACAATCATTTACCAATCAAACAATCAGTCAAGCCTCATCGAAAGATTTGCAGCAAAAAAAAAGTATCACAAAAACATGAACAGCAGTAGCACAAAAATTAAGAAGCCAGAAAGTTCTACATCCACGATTAGAAAATAACAGAAAACAAAAATCAACAGACAACAGGTAACCAATAAATAAATTATAAAGTGTATAAAACAAATACCCCTTCCTGACGAATGCCGATGAAGTGATCCGGCCCTTTCGCTTCTGCTAGAGACCCTACAAAAGATAAGAAGAGAAAATCAGAAAATCACTTTAGCATGGCGAGGATGGAACCTAGAGGTGGTAAAGTCGAGATCTTTAAGCCTTCCGCCTCTCCCTCAGTCAGTCCGGCAGATAAGAAGCCGGCTGCAAGGCTAAGATTAGGTCACGAGAGGTGAGAAGGTGGCGAAGGCTGAGCCGCTGAAGAGGCGAAAAGGTGACGAGGTCACGAGAGGAGAAGAGGCAAGAAGGCGATGGCCGACGAGGTCACGAGAGGCAAGAAGGCGGCCGCAAGGCTGAGCCGCTGAAGAGGCGAGAAGACGACGAGGTCACAACTCACGAGAGGAGAAGAGGCGAGAATGCGACGGGGTCACGACTCACAAGAGGAGAAAATCGACGACGACGAGGTCACGAGAGGAGAAGTAGAGAGAAGGCGACGGCTAATGACGAGGTCACGAGAGGAAAGGGTGAGCTAGGGTTTGCAAATTGCAAGGGCATTGGTAATTTGGTATTTGGTATATACTGTATCTGGGCCCAAGCCCGGCCCTAAATTTGGCGGGCTTAAAATTTTGCGGCCCGGCCCGACCCTGTGCCTTAAAATCCTGGTCCATACCCGTAGTTTTACGGGCCGGGTAGGGTCGGGCTCGCGGGCCGGCCTGCAAAATTTGCACCCCTAGTCATAACCCGTCTTTAAAACTGTCGCTAATAGTCTATACCAATGGCAGAAAACCGTCGATAACTTACACTTGCGACAGAAACAAATCTGTCGAAAAACTGTCGATAAATATATTAGCGGCAGATTGTCATTTTTCCGTCGAAATGTCATTAGCGGCACCACTTATAATGGCGGGTCTAGCGGCGGAAAAGATCCGTCTCTATTAAATTGTAGTGACATATTTATAGATTTTTAACGACAGTTCATGCCGTCGTTAAAAGCCAAATTTGTTGTAGTTAACCTTGGAACCCCTCTAAACATGTGTCCCACGTCCATAGCCCAAATATGAACGGAGTCCTCATAAAAGCATGTACTTATTATAGGCATAAACCGATTGAACGCACACGTCTGACGTATTGCAGGTCGCACGCTGATGAGTTTGAAAAAATAATTCCTCCTCGCAACACATTGCTAGATAGACACTTCGCTAGTCTCCTCGACCAAAACCAACAGTCTTCACAAACCCTAACAGGCTCCACAGTTGTGTTAGAAGGTCGGGCATTATAGAAGCCATATTTTAACATTTAAGTTTCATGGAAAGTGGTTATTCCGATAATATTAAGAAAATACTTTCTTTGTCCCACATTAATAGTCTTTTTACCAAAATTAGAGCTTGCACATGTCAACAGTTGTGTTAATGCAGAAATTATCCCTTCACTAATATCTTAAGCTTTTGAGAACCATAGTTAAATAATAGTTGGGCCCTTGCGAAGCGGAGGTCCTAAGTTTGAACTACCATTCTATTGGCCACCCACCCGGGATTGTATCTCGATTTACCTGGTACATACAATGGGTGAGCCTTGTATGCACACAAGGGGATTGACATTGATATACCGTGCTCTAAGAGATTGTTTGCCCTACTTCTTCTAGTAGGGTTCTAAAGACTCAGACACCCCTCGTTTATAAAAATAAAATTAGGCCCTTCTTTACCTATATGAGCTTAATGGGGAGGCCACATATTGGAATTGGACCAATTTGAATGGGCCGCTACTTTTTAGGGCCCACTTCAAATCAATACTTTGATGTTCAAGAACCACCGGAAGATTCTTGATATTGCTTTCATTTAGAACCAAGAATTCGAGACTTTGATGTTCAAGAACCGCCGGAAGATGCTTGATATTGCTTTCATTTAGAACCAAGAATTCGATACTTTGATGTTCAAGAACCACCGGAAGATGCTTGATATTGCTTTCATTTAGAACCAAAAATTCGATCCTTTGATGTTCAAGAACCACCGGAAGATGCTTGATATGCTTGAAGAAATGCCCACCTTGGAGCTGATCACCAATGTTGTGAAAACACCACTATTCTGTGTGGCCTGTGCGAGCACGGATTACATTACGTAAAGTATGCCTACTGAGAATAATATGACGTTTACGTTTTAATTACATCCGGACCCGCTTCAAAAGCATCGAAGATATGGACCACTTTTTCCTGGATTCTCAGTGCTTTATCAAAGAAAAAAGAAACGAACCATGTCCACAAAAACCTCTGCGAGGTACAGTTGTGGATTGGGTTGGTACCCGTCTATCAAGTTTGAAGACACCTTGAACATCCTCACCATTCTATCATTTCAAGCTCCTCTTCTTTGTCCTCCTGCCTGCTCACTCTTTTTACTCACTTTTGCTTAAAAAAATTTCCAAAAATATGGTGGATGCTATCACCTCAAAGGCAATTGAAGCTCTTACCAGCCTTGCTAATGAGGAGGTGAAGTTGTTGAGTGGCACCAAGGATGAAGTCAACAAGCTTTCCAGCACACTCACTGCCATTCAAGCCTGCCTTCATGATGCTGAGATGAGGAAGATTAAAGACAAAAGTGTGCAAGATTGGCTCAGTAAGCTCAAGTATGTAGCTTATGAAGTGGATAACGTGCTTGACGAGTGGAAGGTGAAGTCACAACAGCTAAGTGCCACTAACTTTTGTTCTGGAAAGTCGGTGTGGAATTTCTTTACCCATTGCACTTGTTTTCAGCATGTTATTCTGCGACATAATATTGGGAAAAAAATAAAGGAACTACATGGAAAAGTGGATGGGATTGCATATGAGAAGAATAATTTCAATTTCCAACCGATGGAAGTTGCTTATTCAGGCAATCCTAGGTTGACATCATCCTCAATTGATATATCAGATGTGTATGGCAGAGTAGATGACAAAAATAAGCTTAAAAGTATGCTCATCAGTGAAAGCAGTTCTGAGCCATCAGATATTCATGTCATATCAATAGTTGGTATGGGAGGATATGGAAAAACAACCCTTGCCCAAGCTGTTTTTAATGATCAAGAAGTTAAGTCCCACTTCCAAGAACATGCTTGGGTGTGTGTTTCTAATGAATTTGATGTGTCAAAAATAATTGAAAAGATTATTGTGGTTGTGAAAAAGGTTACTCCCTACAGTGTTGAGCTAGAGGCCTTAAAAAACAGTTTAGGGGAGATCCTTAAGAACAAGCGTCTTTTACTTGTTTTAGATGATGTATGGAATGAAGATTATAGAAAATGGGAAATCCTCATAAATGAAATAAAGAATTGTGTTGGGAAAGGAAGTAAGCTAGTGGTCACCACACGCCTTACAAAAATTGCCGATATGATGTCTAGCTCATATATCCAATTAGGTCCTTTATCCGATAATGATTGTTGGTTACTTTTCGAGAAGGTTGCCTTCAAATCCATGTTTAAAAGTGAGTGTTCTGAGTTGAAAGAGATAGGGAGAAAAATTGTGGAAAGATGCAAAGGCACGCCCTTGGCTGTCAAAACTGTAGCAAGTGCTTTGAGAACTAGAACGACAGTAGACGAATGGAAGAGCTTCCTCAACTCCCAAATATGGAATTGGCCTCAATCTGAATTAGACATTCTGCCTTCCTTATTACTCAGCTATAATCATTTGTCAAGCCCACAACTGAAGCAGTGCTTTCAATATTGCTCTCTATATCCAAAAGATTATGTTTTTAAGAAGAAAATGGCGGTGAAGATGTGGATAGCTCAAGGCTATATTGCACATGATGCAGCATATCCACAAGAGCTCTTTCCGGAATTGGAGGACATAGCTGGAGAATATTTTGATGAGTTACTAAGGCTTTCGCTCTTCCAAGAGCCGGAAAATGACATCTTTGGAAACATAATTAGTTGCAAGATGCATGATCTGGTTCGCGATGTTGCCCAATTTGTCACAAAAGGAGAATTTGTTCGCATTGATGTCCAAGAAGAAATTGAAAAAATGAGATCTATGAACGTTGTTCATTGTGCTATCCTGACCAATAAATTTGAAGGAAACTGTTTTAATGCATCTGAATTCCTGCGTACACTTCTGGTCCATATTCCCCGCATTGTTGACGACTCTCTCCCAATTCAACAATTGCGATGCCTGAGAGTATTGAAATTAACTAGGCAGAAGGGGATTAAGGTATTGCCCACATCAATTGGCAGATTGGTGCATTTAAGATATCTTAATTTGTCTGGTACATCTATCAAGGCATTACCCAAGTCAATGATGAAACTATTGAATCTAGTATATCTCAACTTGTCTTCCACAAAAATTGAGGCATTCCCGGAGGTGATTGTTGGATTAAGGAATCTGAGACATCTAAATTTAAAGGGAACAAGATTAGAGGAATTACCTGAGTCAATCGGAAAATTGGAGAATTTAAGGTATCTAAAATTGGCAGGTACAGATTTAGATAAAATTCCAGAAACAATTGGGAAATTACAGAATTTGAGATGTCTACATTTGAATAGGACAAAAATAAAGGAATTGCCAGAATGCATAACTGGTATCAATCATCTGCAAGTATTATCTTTACGTGAGTGTGAGAGTCTCTGTAAATTACCAGATGGAATCCACAAAATGACGGGCTTGAAACAGCTTGAAATTGATGATAGCATGACATTACCTGCAGGAATAGGGAAATTAACTTCCTTGCAGGAATTGGACAGATTCGTTGTGACTGCAAATGAAGAAGGATGGTGCAACCTTGGGGAGTTGAGGGATCTCAATAACCTCCACGGGAAACTCGTAATTGAAAAGTTGGAGGAGGCAGGAAGCAGAGAGGAGGCAAATAGCGCTATGCTTGAGAACAAAAAATTTCTTCGTGGACTTGAATTAAAGTGGTCGCCCACCACAATGTCGACAGAGTCGGACACCAGCAGAATGTTGATGATGAGAAGAAGAAGAGCTTCTGCTGAGGATGTCATGGAATGTCTTCGACCCCATCCAAATCTGCAAAACTTGTTTATTTATGACTATCCAGGTACGAAATTTCCAAGTTGGGTGGCCGACCCAATCTTCTCCTGTCTAGAAGAAGTCTTCATTGATGGATGCCCAAACTGCACAGAATTACCACCTCTTGGCAACTTGCCCAACCTTCATACACTTTGGATACGGTCCATGCCAAGCCTGAGGAAAGTGGGGGCCGACTTCTTTGGGTGCAGCAGCAAGAATGGGTTTCCCAAACTGGAGCAGCTCTATTTCGTTAATTTGGAAAAGTGGGAGGAATGGGAGCCGCCATTGAGGAGAAGGGCGATTAAAGGTGACGATGGTGATGATGATGGAGAAGAAGAGATCACAGCCACCATGCCCTGTCTCTGGCGCTTTTTCATCGACAGGTGTCACAAGCTCAAAGTAGTACCCTCCATTTTTTCCCAAGCACTCACAAGTGTTTCCATCAAGGCTACCCAAGCACTCAACAACGAGAATTGTTGGATGGCATCCCTCCCGCACAGTGTTGAGATAGTTTACCTTGATGGTCCATCCCTGCTCGTTAGGCTACCGACCCTCCCCAGGCTTAAGGATTTGCAGATCAACTCAGATGTTGAGTTGACGGAGCTGTCCAAAGATATAGTCAGATTCAGTGCGCTGCAAGAGCTGTCTTTATACGATTGCCAAAATTTGAGGTCTCTTCCCAACGAAATGAGCTCCATGAAGCAACGGGAGATTCGCAATTGTCCAAATTTGAGGTCTCTTCCCAACCAAATGAGCTCGATGAAGGAGCTGCAGCAACTGTCGATTTGGAATTGTCCTGAGCTAGCAGAGAGCTGCAAGAGGGATGGAGAGCAATGGCACAAGATTGCCCACATCCCACGCATTCAAATTGATGATGAACGAATTCAATGGGAAGAGAACTGAACACCTCTGCCTCGTGTAAGTGGCTCATGTATATATATCTAATACTTTCTTACAGGGCCAAATTTTCGTTTCCTTTTTATTTAGCTTTTTATTTGACTTTTGCAGCACATCAGTACTCCTCAATTCTGAAGCCTCTTCAACAACAGGTGAGCAAACAACTTCGTTCTGCTTTTCCTTTTATTTAGCCTTTTTATTTTGACTTTTGTAAATGATTCACGACTGACCAACTTTTGTTTGTAGTTTTTTTTCTTTTTTCTTTAAAAAAACTTTGTTCTGCTTTTCCTATATTTCGTTTATTAGCTTCATTTCTTAAGTGATGTCGAGTTGAGTTAATATATTAAAAATAGCCCTTTCCTACAAGCTCAAGCTTTTGGGAAAATCGACTATTTAACAAGTGAATGGGATTAGAATGGAGAACTCCTGATAAGCCCAATGCAAACACCTGTTTTTCAATTTCAACTCCTAATTTCGTTCAGCCAAAAACAAAAATCTTTTTTGTTATAGCTTTGTGCTGCTCTTGCTAAATTTGGTTCATTATCCTCAATTCACAAGTGTCTATAATAAGGCCCACTGCAACAACTGTTTTCTGAAGTTTATTATTGTAAGCCACCTGCAGACATTTTGCAGCAGCATATTGTCTTTTTACTAATATATTTAGAATTTTTCCATGTAGCATAATACTTGTGTCAGAATGTTCTTGTATGAATAATCAAATGTTTCTCTATTGAAGTTGCCAAAGGATGTCTGCCTTCCATGCTTTTGTCTCTGCTTTTCATAGGCATGCACCTCAACACAGTCATGTTAACCATGCCAAAGTTTCTTTCAAGATAAAGCAGTCTTTTTATTCTTCTGGCCAGAGTTCTTATGGAATGTTCTATGATTGTAAATGATGACTAGTTGCTTCATGTAGCCTAATTTGGTTTGGATTCCTTCTTCAATCTATTGTCCAAGTACAAGTTAGGTCAAGCTTGCTGACCCTCCATCCGGTATTACTTATTTGCATTAGGTAAGCAATATGAAACAAGTTTAGTTTTCTAATCCAGACAACTAATACGGGATGGAGGAGTATATCCTAAACTTCAAAATGTTCTCATTAGTAGATTACACAAAGTTACTTCTCTTAGGAAGACTAGTTCTATCTTAATCTCATCTTTTGACGAAAATGTTATCCATATTTAGGTGGTAATAATAGATATAGAGTATGCTCACTTTTACTAATGTGGAAGAGGTCCGAAACATCCCATAGAAAGGAGATATAGCTGAGCAAAAGTAGGTGTGGCATGAGGATTCACAAGGGGCAAAGAGTTCTAGTACTCTAAATTTCTTCAAGAATTACAGATTTATTATATGATACATTTATGAAGATTTCATTGCCTATCAATGTATTCTTAGACACCTCGCACAATCATCTGACAATGTGGTTCACAACCCTATTTCAGAAAAATAAATTTCTTTCAGTATTTTTTTATTTAACTTTCATATCTATCAAATTTGAGTACATGTAAAGACTATACTATGTTTGGGAACCGAAAAGATATTATAACTAAAAACAGCAAAACAACCCTTAGAACCCAATATCTCTCCATTCTTATGGTTGCTAGCCATTTTAGTTTCATCATTGTAAGGTTGATTAATTTCTATGCTTTTGCTTGTTCTTCACCATTTTTGTGGTACATATTGATGAATCCTATATAATTTGTCAGACAAGTTGATGTTAAGACGACAGATGCCTTCCACAGTAACATAGAGGTGCGAAGCGTGAAGAAGAGCCTGTTTTCATTTCTTCAGGCCTGTCTTTACGTGAAGTATCATCGGAGCCTTATGTGATGGTCCAAAAAAGAGGGCAACTTTATTAATCAACACAAGAGAAGTTGAAGGTATAATTGCTATCTATTTACATACAAGAACAAACCAAAATTTGCAGGGTGTGGCGTTAGTTTTATATCAGGAGTTGAAGGTTCTACCACTGATGAAATTTTTTGTTTGCAAGATTAAACTTCACTGAAGGGCGGTAAGTTATTTGCGTGATCTGAGCTTTTGCAGTTCTTCAGAAAGAACTGAGCTGATGCAGTATATATTTTTTGGCATGAAAAATTTGTATACTTTCGTCATTAATTCAATACTCATTTCAGTCTTTGTTCTTTGGAACTGTTCTCTTTCAAGTCTACACTTCTGTCCTATGTCATTAACCGGGAAGTTTTATTTATTTTTCAATCTCCAAATACTGGTTGATTTGCTGTTTTGTAGGGCTGCAATATTCCTGAAAATTGTGTAAAACTTGATGTTTTGTTTCTTTAAAATCGTGCTGAAATTGGATGTTTTAATATCACTACTGAGACTGTTGAATCTTAAATTATTGATCAGGCAGTAATGCACTAAATGTGCAGTTTTGGCATGGAGTTACTTCTAAAATTTGAAATTTCTATCTTCAATGATTGCTGTGAAATGTGGCTGTGAACCCTGCAGTCAAAGTCGGTCTCTGAGAATCTTAGGGAGAAAACATAGTTTCTAGTGTTTTTTGTTTTCGAATGGACAGAGTAACTACTTCAATAGTTGTGGAGAAGTTGAGCCCCAAGCTGATTATTTTTTTCCACTTCGTGTCTAGTAGAACTGGTAGTTCTGTCTTCAAACCAGAATAGCCTGCTTCAAGGCCTAAAATGCATTTTGTTTGTTATTGTAAATTTGTTTATACAGTTATTGTTAAAAAGTTAAGTTCATAATATATTCTTGTACATGTTTGGTTTATTACAAGAACGAAGTTATGGAGGGCTATAAAGTTATTGTTTTACCAATTCTATTTTCAGTTCAAGGACCTTGATCTGTAGAGCACATTGCAAAGGCAAATAGAGGACTATTTGTATGAAAAGAAAGTGATGATGAAGAATGGCTAAGAGGTCTGAGAAGATATATGGTAAAAATTAGGTTGTTCTGAATTGGAAAGCTCTTGGAACTGTTAGATTGACTTTCTCGGTTACTGCAAACAACACGAAGGAGACGACAAGAAAGTGTTTGTTGAATGCCACTGAAGACGTATGAGAAGACTTCCGCATCAAACAAGGAGTATTTGGTGAAAAACTTCTGAATTTACAGATGGATGAAGATGTCATTGTTCTAATTGCTTTTCTTATGGGATCATGAATATTTTAATTTGCTTTTTCATTGGGTCATGGTTATAAATCAGTTAAAATTTGTTAAAATGATATTTTTGATAGACTTCATGTCCCAACTTTCTTCTCGGGTTTGCTGTACATTTCAGATAGCATGGTTGGATCAGTGAGTAATATAATTGGTCACCGTCTGATTAAAGGCTTGCTTCTTGCTGAAGAATTTCAGATGAAGAATTCGATGAAATGTGGAGGTTCTAGAGATGATGCTCTAAATCATGCAAAGGGGAAAGAGATGACACATGTTGCAAATATGGTAAGAAGGGCTACTAATTAGAAATAGAGTATAAAGCCAAAAGGACTAGGATGACTATTGTCTTAGACCCATCGCTAAAAGAGGTGAATCTATTTACATTAGGGAACAAATTCTATGGTCACTTTGACCCATGTTAGAGGATGTTAGTTCAAACATCTCTTTCAAAGCTTTCAGTTAGATGAACTAGATTTAAGCAGCCAATAGTAGCATTGATTCCATGTTGGATAGATTTAAAGAAGTTTGTGATAATTATATGTTGGAAGTCAGTAGCACGCTAAAGATATTTGTGTATATAACCCAGTTATCTTATTCCCACTTCCAGAGCTCCTAATTTTCTGAAGTTATGGGGCTGTCAAAGTTTTTTTCAAAAGCTGAAATGGCAACAAAATTTGGATTTAGTGTAAGATAACATTAACACCACCTTGGTTTCTTGATCATTTATTGCCATCCTTGAGCCTTTTATTTCAGCTTCGAGCTCTGAATCTTCCGAAGTCTTTGGGGCTTCAAAGTTTTTTGTTCTTATGCTGAATTGGTAGCAAAAATTGGATTTACTGTAAAAATGGCACTAGCAACTGCTTGATTTATGGCTCATCCCAATACGATACTCTGGTTGCTAATGATTCTACTCTCTTTGAAGTAATAATTATTAGGTACGTGTCTGTAGAGGAAACTCATGCCCTCGCCCTCTCTTTGACTTCCCAACTCCGCCAACTCCACTTGTTTTTTTTTTGCGAATACCAGATTGGCCTGGCTTCCATGTCACCGGTTCAACCGGCATGGCCAAAGTGACTGGCTTAGTCTGGCAAAATGGCTGGTCCCGTCCGGGTTTGTTTTATAGAGTTTCAGTCTGGGTTGAAAACACTTGTTCTAGCTAACGGGTGAAAGGAAATGGAAAAAAAAAGGAACTTTAAAAGTTTTCCTTTTTTCAGCATTTGAATAAACAACTGGAAACATGTTTCCCCTCCGGTCTTTTTTAACAGAGGCAACCGATTATCAAAATGAACTAATTTATCTTTTTTTATAAATAAACTGATTTGACATTTTAATAGATGCAATCTTAGTTCATTTTGAAAATTGATTGCATCTATTAAAAAAGATTAAAGGTAGTAAAGAAAAGATAGAAAACATAAGCTTGAAGGAAAATGGGTATTTTCCTTTCTATTTACACACATGAAGGAAAATTCATTTTTTTTCTCTATCCAAATACACATGAAGTGAAAAGATATTATAGTTATTTTATATTCTTTTCTTTCCTATAGATTCTTTTTCCATTTCTTCTCTCTATATCGCCCATGTGAGCAAAAAAGTTAAAGTTGGGCATCAAAAGTCAAAACTTCCTAGTTCACTTCACTTGCTGGGAAGTTCCCCTTCAGTTGGGTTTCTAATTCCGTTGGTTGATCGAAGAAATAAAGAAAAAACTTGAGAAAACCGTCAAACACAAAACACACAATGATTTGGCGTGGTTTGGCTAAAACTGCCTCCCCACCAACAAAATGTTTCCTTCCACTATGTCATAAAAACAAGAGTACACAAAGCTCTCTTAATCTTAGAGATCACAAGCTCTCAATATTCAAACTTCCTTTCGACCCTTGTGCATAAACACCAGGCCTCTCTCGAACACCTTAAATCCTAGAACAACTCTCGAAAGAAAACACAAATATAATACACCTTAAGAAGCCCCTTAAATCTATTTATATAGGTCTTTGGACGTTCACAAGTCCACAAGCAAATCCAACTAGAAACAAAAATTTCCTACATCAACATGTAGCAACCACAAAGGACTGATTGACCCCTACATGAATTAAAATCTTTCATCACCTCACCAATTGACCGCCAGAGCTGGCCGATCAACTGGACATGCTCCTGCCGTCTTTCTCTAGCCCGGATTCAAGGCAAATCCTTAACACGATGTGGGCCCAAAAGGGGCAATCTTCTATGCTGCAATGCTCCAGTTCCAAATTCTCTTATCAGATAGTCATATAAGTTAGTTGATCTCTTAATCTTTGGCAGATCTCTTTTTCTAGTGAGCTACAAACTGGTGCAGGCTTCTCATCATTTCCTTTCTTTTCTGCTTGATGTATATTATGTCCTCTTAATGTTTCCTTCTTAATTACACTCAAATACTCAGTTAAACTCTATTTTCGTTTTTCTCAATGAAAAAAATCCTTATAACTACTTCAATGATAAGAACAATTCCCTAGTTACATATGTTTTTTTTGGGTAATTAAAAATTTTATTAACCAAAAAGTTGGGAAATGAGAATATCCACGTAGAATAAACCCAAAACCCCTCTCGCATGAGGAAAGCTAGAGAAAAATCATTTAAAAGATGAAAGAAAATTCAGCAATTGTATAATATAGATAGATGCGGACATGAGCATCATCTAAAAGCCTCAAATTCTGACCCTTAGTCGAGTCCTTTCCCAACAATTCACCAAATCAATTTAAATTGCATTCTCCCTGGAAAGATGAAATTAGAATATAAACAATCAATACAAGTAGGAAATCATAACACGATAGCAAATGGAAAGAACGCAGAAACTTTTTCTGCCCTTTCAGATGGCCAAACAAAAATAATACAAGAGACAAAGCTCACCATTAGCCCTTTTTTCTTGAGCGATTTTGGGATCAGTAGGTTTTAGACATATATTAGAAACTAGGTAGCTGCCTGATTGTCAAATTTGTGGTTTGTACTCCCTCCGTTCCAAAATACTATGTACCTTTGAGAAAATTCTAATTTTTATTGGATCATGAAAACCACAAGGAAATCACATGGCTCGTTCTCTCTGATATCCCGTCCAACTAGTATGCTCGTTCATGAACAAAGTTCTAGTCAATCCTTCTAAGTCTCCTCCAATTTTGGAAAGAGGAAGTCACTTGATTTGGTAAAATATACACAATATTTTAGAATATAATATTTTTAAATGTACATAGTATTTTAGAATGGAGGGAGTAATATTTAATGTAGAGACAATTCTATAATGAATGATCATGACACAGTACTATCCCATTACTTTTTTTTCCTATCTTCTGCCTTAATTTTAAGCTCTCCTCTCCACATGATGACAAAGTCTCAGATTTTTTTCTTCTGATAATGGAGTTCACAATTAGCCTATCATTCAAAACTCAGAAAAACAATGGAGCAACGACTTGAGCCTGACTAATTTAGGAAAACAACATTTCTAAGTATGCATAAAAGACATAGGGTAAGTATTGTTAACCCCCATTTTGTTATAAGCCCGCCCCACTTAAGGAAGAGAAAAAAAGGAGGATGTATTACTGTGGGGTCGGGTGATAAAAAAAAGGAGCGGGACAATACACTTCCCAAAGACATACCTATGCACGCATCTGCAACCCTATCCAACAAAATACCTCAATTGAGTTGGTAGTTGGTTTCAATCACTCAAAACAATATTTAGCTCCAAACAAAAATTTAACAGACAAGTATACCTATATATGAATAAGATAAATGGCAGATATGGTTTGGCAGCCATGCAAAACAAAACTTATATTTGAAGGTAAACTCTCAAACCATCCGTAAATGGTCATTAATGTGTGAATAAAATCAATGGTTTTGTCCTAAATGCAAACTCTACAGCAAAATGCGCCGACAGAAACCAACTCTTGTGATGGGGCTAAGGGGTTGTTTAGTTAGTGAATTTTAATAGATCTAAAGCTTAAATAAGAGAGAATTTATTGAGGCTGAATTGGTGTAAAATGAGAATGTTGTTTGGTTGCTGAAGTGAAAATTCACAATTCAGTCTTAATTTGATGAATCTCCTTGTGAAAAGATTCACAAATTAAGCCTCAATTGAGGGAGAATCCTCTTTCGGACTGAATTATATGTTCAACCCAAATTTATAAACCAATTAGTTATCTCCAAATTCAGGCTGAATTTGCTGCCAAATTCATGAACCAAACAGCCCCTAAACCAGAACCAGATGCCCACATTGTGAAATAGATCGGGTGCATTCGTTTGGGTCTGGATCATCAAGATCCAATCAATTCAGAAACGGATTTGCACCTATATCTTGCATAATCTGTGTTCCGAAGTGCATATCTGGGCGAATTTTATATGCTCCAAATCACCATTACGATATTGTACCATTAGATTATTTTTCATGCAAATAGTACGCACCATATATTCAAAATTGTTTTTAAATATTAAAATCTGAATCCACATCTGTATTTGATTACGGGTCATATTTTGACGAGTTTTGCTACATATCAAGTTTAGACCAAATCTGAAATCCAGATTTTACTAGTACCAGTATGTTTTTAGCCTAATTTTACCGTGTACATTCATAAATAACACTGCCAACAAATCTGTTCCTTTCAAAAGCATGAAACTGAGCAAATAGGAATTCAATCAAAACAATTGACCACAAAATATAGATACAAATAGGGATAAAAAGTATATAAAACAACCCCAGAGAAATATCTTGTTAACTAAATATTTCAGATATTTAGATTACAAATATATTTACAGAACTGAGAACTCACAAAAAACAGTTCAGTTACTAATAGATCCGTCATTTCTAGTTCCATAACATAACATATTTATGAACTCACAAAAAAGAAAAATAAAAAGAACTGGATTAAACCCAAAATGGAGAAACGAAGAAGTTTGGAGCTGATAAGAAGAGAACACAGACAATCAAACCAACAAAAGTGTTCCCTGAAAAGCAAATTCGAGTCACTGCTCATATTTGTCCATGCAATAAATTGATTGCACATATACTTTCTTCTCAACTCCAAAAGATATTGGATATGAGTAATGCTATATCTCCCGCTTCTTTATCACAGCCAACCTCACATGCTAGTGTGGTGAAAGGAAATGCAAATGAGGCCCGCAGCATTTCCATTAAGGGGCACGTGAGGTGGCCGTGGGAAAAAAGCGGGAGAAGAAGCATTTTCCAATGAACATAACTTCAAAACTTTTAAAGAGGACATCTTTTCACACATTGATAAGATAATATCACAAAAGAAAAAAAAACCCTTAAGTAAATTAACAATCACATAGTTGTACTTTCATCAGTGTTGGAAATGTAACTTAATCAACAAATTAATATGTTGGCAATAGGTTCCTTAAAATTTGCAAAAGCTAAATGTTGTACTGTACTGAAAAGGCTCGTCCAGAACTGTCAAGAGAAAAATTTAAACGAAAAGAAAACCATGTAGTTCGAAATTACAAAATTTGAAACAAAGCTTAGTGTTGGTAGCATTTAAACCGATAAGCCTATACATACTCCAAAAGAGCTCTTTTTAGGATCAGAAGATGCACTTCTTAACTATGCTTCTCGTCAATCCAGTTTATACAGGTATGTTGTTCTCTACAAATGTACCTTGGGATAATATTGAAAGATCCCTGAGTCTGGTTCTGTTTTGGTTCAAGATTATGGGGTGTTATCTGTCTGTCCGCTGAAAATGTTTGCTTTTAGTGAAGCAAGTAATTATTGTCGCATAACTGCATCTGAGATTATTGTGGAATGTTTTCAGGAACTAAGTAATAGAACTTTGTTTTCATAAGTGTGGCTTCTGGATATCTTGTTATGTTCAGAACTGTAATTCTTTTCCAACTCATATTTTAGTATGTTTTGGCATGACAATCTTAAGTTTGTGTCTTGTGCATGCTCTCAAGGGACCTCTACGAATGAATTACTTCCCTCTTTTATTGAGAAGATCGATTGATCCTCTTTGGGTACTGTCAGAGGTTTCCTGTCGTTTTAGTAGTTTGTGATGTTTATAAAGATGGTTTCATGATGTCTGAATGTAAGTGGAAAAACAATAGGATGCTGCGGTTGAAAAGGTTGTGGAAGTCTAATGTAGATTGTGATCTACATAAGAGTCCATCGTAGGAGAAAGGGGAGAAAGAATAAGATTAGGGCTAAAGAAGACTAGATTTAACTAAACTAGAAAATAACTATTTAATTGATCATGCATTGTTTTGAAGTAGGGTACATATTTATAGACCCCTAAACTATAATCCTAATTGACACTTGAGACTAGTCCTAAGAATCCAACTAATGAAAGAAATTAATCTTAATCCTAATTAAAATAGGATCATAACATTTCACCAACGCTTCTGTATCACTTCTTCCTTGAGATGCTCTTGTCTGTTTGTATTGAAGGCGAGAATGTACAAACCTTTGAAAAAACTTTGAACCAAGAATGGGCCACACAAGACCCTCTGCATTTTTTTTTCTAAAGTTGGTGAACCAACCTGATGGCTAGAACTTGAACCAAGTATGAACCAGCCTGAGGGAAGGTTGAACCAAGCCAGCCTGATCATGTTTTCAATTACTAGAAGATTCGAGAGTCCCTTCTCACGCTAGATTTGGAGCATCTGCTTGACAAAGTAGTGGGGCGACAGAAGAGGTGGCTGGAAATACGGCGGAGAAAAGCGGAGGAGACGGTGCGATGGTGGCGTGAACGACTGCGGCAAACAAGTGGGGCAGATCCGGCTGGGAGTACCATGGCGAGGCTCCGGTAGCAATTGGGCGGAAGAGTCGAAATTGT
>CM077505.1:46021528-46065598 GCA_039654745.1 Houttuynia cordata | reverse complement strand
AAACAGCCCCTATGGCATGAGGTCGTGGGAATGTCTCTGATGATCCTCTCTCCAAACCACATGGACGTGAGGAGAGAGATGGAGGTTCCCAGGGATTTTAAGTTCTGACTTGCTTGCTTTAATGTGTACTAGAAGGGCATCCACAAGACAAATTGTTGGGATTGTCACATAAAATAATATTATCAATTATTCATAATTAATTAATAAATTGTTATATAAAAATACCATAGAGAGTAGAAGAGATTAAAACCCGGTTCGAAGCACGCTATGCGCTGTCCTTGAAACAGATACGCCGCCCTCTGTGCATAAGCAATCAATGGCGTTCCGTTCCCGAGATACAACGAATCATTCCGTCATTTTAAAGGTGCACACAAATTAAACTGACTGGATCTCGATCAGCGGAGATTCTATTGCTCAATGATAGACCAAGAATTCGGAGAGAAGAATAAAGAGTTTTGATCCCTTATGTTACCCTTCTCTGAGAATTTTCGTTCTCTTTATAATTAAAGACTCTGTTTGGGTGAAGATGGATGAAAAGACGCAACTTTTAGAAACCAAAACGGTCACGTTCAGGACTGTAACCGTCACGGCAATTGATCGCTTTATCAGATGATTGATCGCGACACACGAAAATAAGAAATCACAGTAGATACGATCGATCACTTTGATCCCGATTGATCACTTAGCGATCGATCGCGTCAATTTGGCTGATCGATCGCTTCATTTTATTATTTTTCCTTTAATTTCAAGTCAGATTTCAACAATCCCTAGTAAACTAGTCCACATAGTAAAATGCATACGACACATGAATGAGACATTGAGCAATAGTACTCTAAATTTTTGGAGATAAATACTTTGTGGGTTTGAACCTACGCCTAGTTTGGTAAACCGCCACTCTCACAAGTTCGAAGTTAACAAAGTCATGAACTTGAACCTTAGAGCAAGTGCTTTGACAACCCTAACAGTTAGAGTAACTCTTTTTTCGAGATCATTCAGGGTAGTACTTTTACGGTCATGCGCCTTGTATCTTTTTGTCATGCCCCGAAATCCCATACCTCAATCGGAGTGCGGAAGCCGACAAAAGATATACAATTCGAGGTAGAGATCCCGGGCACGCGATCGAACAGTCGATCTCCAAACCGATTACAATCATCTCAAAAGGATGTGTAACCGATCATGCCCGCAATCAGTGTAATACAATAACAGACATCAATAAATACTATGAAATGAATTTACTGAATAATAATCCATTTAAGAAAGTCAAATAAAATAAACCTATAAGTTTATGGCACACAATTGCCAATAATGTCATAAACATCAATAAAAAGCAAAGCAAATAACTAAATAGTATTTAAACTCTTCTCGGTGCCTGCAATCCGCCATTCCACTACTGCACTTCTTGATCTCACTTTTCATTTGCACCTGCATCAGATGATGCATGAATATTTCATAGAAACACTCAGTAGGATGTAAAAACTCATTGAATTAAAACAAGTAGTATGATGAGAATAAGAATAACAAAGGATTATAAACATCCCACAACATCTAAACTGAACCGAGGTCGATACACCTGCAAGGTTAGTCAATAACAACAATCCTAACTTGCAAGTATAGGAAAAGAGCAATAAGACTCCAAACAAACATATGTGTAAGGAGAGAATAACAATCATATCAAAGGCTCCAGACATCTAAAGTGAAAGGAGTTACAATTTCCGCTCACTAAACTGATCGCTCGCAAGTGACTAAAATAATATACCAGAACCACCCTAGGGGTCCTCTCTTTGGAACCCTGCCATGCATCTAGGATGCTGGCCCCACCAGTGCTTACGGACACGATGGGCGGAGACTAAGGACCTTCCGTAATGTCCACAATCTAGCGTACGTATAGTGCCTCACTTCGGGCAGTATGGAATCGCAACTTCATAAATATAAGCGACCTCGCAAGATCTAGCAATGGCTTAATTGAGCATACTATGAATCCACCATGGGGAGAGTCTCGCAAGATCTCTAGTGGAAGAAAACAATCATGTAATCAATATGAGCAATATCTCAAAGGAATAGAGGTCACAACACTCTAAGATCATAAGATATCTCTTACTAGAATAGACTCGCTCATGGAGTATGGATAGAAGTGTCAAAGTCTTTGGTCAACACATAATTCACTCATTAGAGTAGCATAGAATAACAAGACAACCCAAACACTTCTAATAATAGCAACTCACCCAAGGAGTACCATACAATCAACACATACATTTCATGCTCAGCCTAGATAGGGATTCCATATACACATTAAAATTTTATAATGCAAATATCAGAGATAGAAAATCAAATAATCTTAGATTATTTGAATTCCAAGTGGAATATCAAACCGACATCAACGCTTTTAAAATAGATAGTTATGAATCACTTGTTCAAAGGATTATCCCTCCTAATTAGATTACTCCTAACCCAATTCTTACTGTGATATTCCATAAGTATATAGTCCAATTACTGGTATTGACACGTTAGACATTATCAGATTATATTGCATAATGTTATTTGTATACTTAGTATTTTCTCTTAGATTCAGCTCACTGCCTCCTGCACAACAGTCCCCTTCCGACGGCTACTGTGCTCTGTTTTGAAATTTTTAGTATAATACCCTCGTGAGTCTAGTTTCTAACCCCACTGATTTTATATTTTTCCGATTTTATTTGAATTAGTTATGAATTATTTACTACCGACTGTCAGCACAGAAATAGTTCTGGCCGAGATTAAGACTCTTAATTAAACTTGATTATCTTACTTAATAACACATTATAGATGATAATATATCATTAACAGACTATATACTCCCCTCCTAGATCAATTACAGAACCTAGGATTATCTAGAATTACTAAAGTTTACTCTTTTCTTGTGTTCTTTTATATATAACACAGTTTTTAAATATTAATACATCCCAAACAAGACAATTAATGCAAGACACACCTTAAAGGCACAAACTCAACGTGGATCATAGTCCATCAAGCAATATCAGAACTTCTAGTCTTCGGAAATAAATAAAGCATTAGACTTTAGGTGTGAATCCCTATCTAGAAACGAAACATGAATGCACATATTATTATGATGCACTACGCATAGAAATAATGACACAATTCATTCATCTCACAAGAATCCAAACAATACTCTAAAGTACTGAATCAAAACACTTATCAATATCATATAATCAGAAGAGAGGAAAGGGAAAAACTATCCTACTTAATTCACCAAAGATTTCGCCTTTCTACGCGTTGCTCGTCTCCTCCGCTTCCTCCAAAGCTCCCGCTCTAAGCTCTTGCAAACTCCCACAAAAAGAAGCCTTAAAGAAGATGGGTGAACGTGGGAAGGAGAGGTGGAAATGTCTCTGGACGTTCTAGGGTTAGCACAAGCCAATTTTTAGTATTTATATAGAGTTGGGGAGAATCCCTTCTTAAAGTAATTTTTCAAATCATGGACACTTCCAACCAATTGGAAGGCTTCAAGATCCTTCTAGAGACGTGCAAATCAAGTCCCTTTGGGATTTGGTATCTTTCCCAAGCAAATCCACCCCAAAGATAAGCTAGAAATTGCAAAACCGCAACCAGCGATCGATCGGCTATACGGCGATCGATCGTCGTATGCATTATTTTACACTACCGCATTACAGCCGATCGATCGCCGTTATTGCCAATCGATCGCTTTACGCTAAACATGCCCAGCCACAGGAAGCTATGACTGACACATTTAAAGGTCCTGAATGTGCCCTCATGCCCAGCCACAAGAGTGCCATGAAAGTGAGAAATCACACGTCGTCGTAAATCCGAAAGAGCCAGCACCCACAACCTATCCTTCCAAAACAACAGATGGTCACGCCAAACAAAAGGAGGCTCAGTCTGCGGATCAACCTGCAGTCGGCCAATCAACTCCTTGGTAGCCATGTCATCAACATATGCACGCTTGAGTTTAGGAAGAAAAGGACAACCAGGAAGAGAGAAAGCATACAACGCCCCATCCTTAGGTCGATGAGATAAGGCATCCGCGACCGTGTTATCCACCCCCTTCCTGTAGACCACCTCGTGATCATAACCCAATAATTTACTGACCCAACGCTGGTGAGAGGGAGTAGATACCCACTGATCCAGGAAGTATTTAAGTGGTTAGTGATCAGTATGGATAAGAAACTGACGACCAAGCAAATAGGGCCTCCACTTGGAGACGACATGCACAATAGCCAGCATTTCCTTCTCGTATGTAGATAAGGTCAAAGAACATCTGGATAGCGCCTTACTGTAAAAGGCAATAGGACGATCTTTCTCGAGAAGAACAGCCCCTAGGCCCACATTAGAAGCATCGGTCTCAATGACAAATGACAAAGAAAAGTTCAGAAGAATCAGAACAGGGGCCTAGGCCATGGCCTGCTTCAACTGATCGAACGCCACCTGGGCCTCGTCAGACCATATGAAAGCTCCCTTCTTGAGCAAGGATGTAAGAGGGCCAGCAATAACCCCATACTTGGTAATGAACCGCCGATAATAACCTGTGAGGCCCAAGAAACCACGAAGAGATTTGACACATGTGGGTCGTGGCCACGAAAGCATGGTTTCCACCTTGGATGGATCCGTAGCCACCCCAGCATGGGAGATAATATGTCCCAAATACTCAACTTGTGGGCTGCCAAAAGAGCACTTCGAACGTTTCAAAAAACAAGGAATGAGCACGCAAGATGGCAAACATTGACTTGAAGTGGTCGAGATGGTCTGCCCAGGAGGAGCTGTAGATCAATATATCATCAAAGAACACGAGAACAAACCAGCAAAGATAGGGCGGAATAAGTCATTCATGAGGCTTTGAAATGTCGCCGGAGCATTAGTCAGGCCAAACGGCATGACAAGAAACTCATAATGGCCGTCATGAGTCTGGAAGGCCGTCTTATGGATGGCATGGGACTGTATACGGATTTGATGATAACCCGAGCATAAGTCGAGTTTACTGAACACTGCTGCCCCTGCCAGTTCATCTAAGAGCTCCTCTATGACTGGAATGGGATACTTATCCTTTACCGTAATCGCATTGAGTGCACGGTAGTCCAAACAGAAGCGCCAAGATCCGTCTTCTTTATGCACCAACAGGACTGGTGATGAAAAAGAACTGGTACTGGGCCGTATGATACCCGACTGCAACATCTCCTGGACCAACTTTTCAATCTCTGTCTTTTGCATATGAGGATAACGGTAGGGCTGAACATTAGCTGGTGGGGCGCCAGGCATGATAGGAATGGAGTGGTTGTAGTCCCGTGGTGGCAGAAGGCCAGATGGCTCAGTGAAGAGGTCTGCATGCTCATCAAGGAGGTGGAGCATGTCGACTGGTAGATCCGGTTGGCGCACATCGACTATAGCATGCTACTGTAAGAAGAAGCCTTGGGGTGTAAAAGAAAGAACTCACCTCCTGTGTAGTGTGCAATGTACCCAGCTGTGACCCATGTAGATGGATACGCTGGCTGGCCACCTCGAAGTCTATCGTCAGATCCCAAAAATTTCATATCACATCTCCCAAGTCTTGTAGCCATTGGACGCCGAGAACGATATCCGCCCCCTTCGTGGGCAAAAGGAATAAATCAGTAATAAAAGAATGCCTTTGGATCGCCAATGTTACCTGCGAACATACGCCCATGATATGGAGATGTTTGTCGTCCCCAATCAATATTTCAAAGGGCTTGGATTCGAAGACATAACACCCCAGACATTGCCCACCGTCACAGTTGTAGGATATCGTGCAAGTGATTGCACTATATTCTTATATTTCAAGTATTTGTCTACATGACTTATGCTGATATGCTCTCTTCATATCTTTCAGTTTGAGAGAAAATAATAAAATTGTGAGGACATTCACTACCTAGGAGGTTGGATGAGAAGGAGAAGAAGAAAAAATAGTAAAAGAAGAGAATGAGCAATTTTCAAATTAGGGTGTTGATGGAGACAAAGAATTTATTGATACTGATAATCTATAGTCAAGGGATGAGTGGTTGTTATCTCTATACACACAAGCCCCTGAGTTGAACATGGGCGGCTAGAAATTGATCAGTCTAAGTATGAAAATTTTTTAAACATGATTGCTACAAAACCAACCACGTAGAAAGGGAAGAATGTTGTTGTATCTGATAATCAGAAATCATAGCTTATTCATATTGAAGAAGATGGAGGTTGGGATTGACGCACTAAGTATATTTTGGATGAGAAGTAAAGACATACAAGGACAAGGTGATGTTGAGCGATAGTTTGCAAGCAATTGACTACAAGACTCTTATTGTGTTAGGGGCTTAGTTGGAAAGCATGAAAAATTTCAAGAGAACTATTATTGATTTGGCAATAAAGAGGAGGTTCACTTACACTGTGGTTGATGAGAACAAAGATACATTGCTGTGAAGTGCAAGGAGAATGGGTGCAAGCGGTATATTCGGGCGTCAAACAAGTCAAGCAATATACTTAGGTGTCACAAGGAGAGAGGTTGAGCATACATGTGACATAAAGTTGGGAACGAAAGATCATCATTTAGCTTCATACCTATGGATTTTAAGGAAATGTCATGACCTACACAAGGACTTAAATACTATCACACGAGGTAATATCATAATGTACATTGAGAAACATTGGGGCATCATAGTCAACTATAAGAAAACATGGTAGGCGAAAGAAGATTTATCATAGTTGATTGATGGCAACCTAGATGATTCATATCATATTTTACCCACATCTAGCAATGAATTAAAAAGGTATAATCTAGGAACCTATGTGGTTATGGAATTAAAAAGGTACAATCATTACTTATAGTCGTGTCATTGCAAACATGATATGAAGGAGTCCTTGATGACATGATAGCACTAGATATCGTGTTCACAATTGCAAGACACGAACACATTGTCATGTATTTGTTAGCATGAGTCATGTCCTCAATGACATGATGTCTACACTGATTTATTATGGTAAATGCAGTCATGTTTTTCTCACACAGCTCTTATCCTATGTTACTTTCAGGATATGTTCCTCAAGTTAATTCATATTTTTTCTTTTCATAGAGGTGCCTTCAAGACTAGACACAATTATTTTTGACAAACAGAAAGGATTTCTCAAAGCAGTCCCCGATGACTTCTCGGAGGTTCATCATGAGTTTTGCCTCTGTCGTATATGAAAGAACATCCTAGACGAATGGAAAGATAGACACTTGAAGAACCTCTTATTTAGAGCCACTAAAAAATTCAGAAGATCAAATTTGATGAGGTCATGAAACAAATTAAGCAACACAATGAGGAGGCATTCAAATATATTAATAACGTCAACTATAGAAATTGAGTTAATGTTGAATTCCCTAGTAGAAGATATGATACTCTCACCTCAAGCAGATCATAGAGTGTGAACAAAATGTTCTTGAAGGCACGAAGTTGACCAATCACTAGATTCATCAAGCAAATGCATGCCACCACTACACCTCACTTTGAGAGACATAGATAATATGGATTAGAGTTGTACAGTTCAAGTGAAGGCCATATCATTGTATGAATTTCAAGTGTATTCTCTCCACCATGTGGTACATTCAATGTCATAATTACTTGTGTAATGAAATACGACTTGTTTCGAGTTGTGTTTGAAAATACATGATTATACTTAATGTTAATTATTGGACAAGAGTTTTCTTAGGACTACATGAACCTTCTGAAGAAGACATGCACATGCGGAGAATTTCAAAGCATGGGACTTCCTTGTAAACATGTTATAGCCTCAATTGATTATGGGAGTTTGGACCCAATGCTATATTGTGAGAAATGGTACTATACAAAGACTTACTGTACAACCTACAAAGAGTCAATTCTACTAATATTAGACATGCATAAATAGTTAGATCATGGGGTTCTACCAATATATAAACTACCAATTATGGACAAGTTAAAAGGCAGCGAAGGGTGAACAAAATTGAGTCACAGCCGGAACCCACTAAGAACCCAAGGCGATGTGGTAATTATCACCAACTTGGGCACAACCGAAACAATTGCAATAACCCTACAGTTGAGAAACATGCTAAGCATAGAAGAAAGCTATCAACCACAAATGACGTAAAATCGACTTTAGGAAAACATCATTCTGGATTGCCACATCTACCTCCATTCTTCGTGAAAATAAAATCCAAGACAGTGTGTATTACAAAAAATAGATAGTGAGTTGTCTCATCGAGGACACGATAGGAGACAATGTGCCACATATTCGATTACATGATAGCAGTTGTATCATGTCTTTGGCTACACGATTGGATTACTATCGCGTCCTCGAATGCACAGTCATCGGCTCATCGAGGACTCAATAAGAGAAATGTTGTATCATCGAAGACACAATCACACAATTCCTCAAATATATTGTGTATATGAACATAATAGAAGAAATTTAAGTGGTCAATTTTAAATTTATATTGTGTATTTTAAATTATAAATAACAGACATTATGTAAATTAAACACAAGAATTAAGCGTGTATTAAACACATGATATCATTACTAGCATTACTATTGTATCTTCGAACACTGTTGATGTGGCCTTGATGACACGATAGCACTGCTATCGTGTCCTCGAACACACAATACAAATGTTATCGTGTATTCGATTCCACGATAGCACTACTGTCATGTCCTCAAATATACGATAGCACTCTTATCGTGTCCTTGAACACACGATAGCATTACTATCGGGTATTTGATTCTACGATAGCATTGCTATGTGCTATCATGTCCTTATTTATGTTTGCATTTTTTCTTTACGTTGTTTATAATTTCCTTCATCTCATTTTTTTCTTGGATAGAGAATCATATTTTCTGTGCCATTTTTGTTAGTGTTTACTAATGGAATAATGTGATTTGTTCTCAAATCTATGCAATCACTTCTTTAACGCCGATAAGGTAAACAAGTAGTTGAGTGGCTTGTTTGAATAGTGAAGCACGCCCTCTGAGTTGTCTAGCTGTAGTTCGCCCTTTTTTGTTCCTTTTAGCCCTTTGGTTTATTTAAACACTGAAATAGTTTTAAATATTGAGTGCCCATTTGCAAAAGAGTGTAAATTTTAAGGAAGGTGAGCAGCACTTTAGACAACAAAACTCTTAACTTAGATTCTCACAATTTAAAGAACTCCAACTAACTCTTATGTTTGAAATTTCTCACCTTGCGCAAAGATATGGAGGCCTGAAAATCCAATAGAGGACATTTGATACTGCTCTATTGGTGGAACAATTATGGAATGTGGGTATATTATATGTGCTAAATTTTTGTGCGTGGAGGCTGTCTATCAAAGATATTGCCTAATACATCTATTTTCGAATATTGACCTGAAGCCCCAAACTCTTCGACATGCAAAGCTATATCTCGGTTGGTGCATATGCTGAAATTAGACACTCGATATGTAATTTGGTGATGGCACTACCATACTGGCAGATTATCCAAGATGAGTACCTCCTACTTCTAGTGTACACTTAATACATACAGTGACTCAATACAATACCTGCACACAGTAAACTTCATCTATAAATTAACCCTGGTACACAACAATGGACCGTTCTAGCTTTTGAAAACCTATTTACTCAAGATGTTATGCACATCCTTGCAGTTTCATAAGTTTTGATAAAGGTGACCAACTGATTAGGAAATACACTTCCTCTGGTCGACATACTGTCTTCCTCAGGCTAAGGTATGGTGCTTCTCTTTGTTCAATGGGAGGATCAGTTTGGTTGCATTTACGGCATAGCCTAAGCCATATTGCGCACTTTTGTTTGGAAGGCTTGGCCACAGCTAGTTTAATTCTCCCGCCTAGGACTGCCACAAGCTTCCGGAAAATGATAATCCTACCCTGAATCTGTACACCAAACAATACACTCGGTGTTTTTTGTTGGACAGTCAAATTGGGTTTGTCTAACAAAAAGACATGTAATGATAAACGTGCAGTTTCGGTGTACAGTATTACTGTACAGTTATCAGTATCCATTGTGTATTCTGCCAGCAAGCACCGCAGACTAGCTATAACACTTAATTTTTTCAGTGTGCTTTCGTTAGAGAACTTTTCCATCATTTGATGCCTTTTTGGCGCAAAATTTCTCCTCAACAAAAATTGCTCAAGAAGTTTCACACATAAACACAAAAAAAAATTGCGCAAGGACATAAGAGATTTTCTGCATCCTCCTCCACAAAGGTCAGCCATTTCACATTTGTTCCTTTTTTTATGATACTCATATGGTAGGTTTGGAATGCACCTAATTTCCATCATCTTCATACAAGCCAGTGTCACCGCTGACTTGATAAGTATATCAAGTATCAATTTCAAACTATCATAAAGCAGTTTTCAAAGAAGATTAACTTGTCTTTACAAACCTGAAGTAATTCAGGGTGACAGCCAACATCATTTTCTTTCGAAGCACCTTCACAAGGTGTGCCATGAACTGTTCGGGCTTTTAGGTCCCAAACACAGGCTACCATCAGAACAAGCTTTGAAGTGACAATTACCCTTATATACCAAGAGGTAAATGATGCTTTAGCAAACTTTGCTCTTGACCACTTCTCATGTTCTATTGATTTAATTGACCTCCAGGTGTTTTACGTCCATTGTTATGTACCGATGTTTCTTCCTAATATAGTTTCAGTCCAATAAGAGCCTGAAACTACCCTTCTAACCCCCCCCCCCAAAAAAAAAATTAAATAATTTTCTTGTGAGTTCCACATAAGAAAAAAATCAATTTTCCTATGTGCATTTGAAAATAAGTTAAATTTATTGGACTGTAAGGCCCGCACAAAAAAAATAATCTTCCAGGTACACTTTTTCTTGATTTTGGTTGTGAGGGAGAGCAAATTCAGCCATGTAATCATGGATCCGTATTTTTCCAAATGCAGACAGGCTCATGGCGGACCGAGGGAGTATGCTTTCTTGCTGTCCAATCAATCAAGGTGAAAAAAATTCTACTCCCTCCCTTCCAAAATACTATGTACATTTGAAAAAAATTCTTATTTCAGACAAACTTCTTTGGCATTTTTGCCCCTATTTCAGGCACCTCAATTTCAACCACTTTGCAATCAGCTGCCCCTAATCCGACTACCACGGGTATCCTACAGGTTCCTTTCGGTACTCCTACACCCACTATCAGTGGTAACAATGAGGGGGCAATATTAAGGACATTGCTACTACAACAACTTTCCTTGACAATAGTGCAAGCCGAAGAAGCACCCCACAAAAAAATTGATACAGGACAACCCATCATAGCACTGCCTTTGGGAAAGGAATATTTTTGCAAACTACAAGAAGACCAACAACATTTGGCAGCTCCCTTATAATGTGATGTGTATAATGAGGAGCATTGGTGGGCTCTAGTGATGTGTTTCTTTTGCTTCATGCTCGCACATATACTCATCTCAGGACTAAGAATCAAAGATCACCTCAAGGTCGGGGTGAAGCGGAAGCAGTGGTGGAATGTTATGATTCCTAGTTGGAGTAGGATTAGAATTTTCACAGCCTGTGATTTTTTAAAACCATTTTTAAATCAGAGTGGTAGCGGAAAATCAGAGGATTATTCTTCTAAACGATAACTCATTAGTTGAAAATTTGTCGACTAAGTATCTAGACCGTGATAATTGGGGTTTACAAATATCTTGAAAGACAATTATTACAGATGCAAAGTCGATTAAACCAACGCAAGTCCTTCGTGTGCAAAACTGTGATCCATCTCAAAATACACTATAAAATAAAGGAGACTGATGCTTACTTAGAAGCTATCAAGTCATCTTCACTCTCGATCGTCTACCACCATGTGGTACGTGAAGACGGTCTTCTACTCAAAACCTGCATCACGAGCAGATGCTGAGTATAAAAATACTCAATGGGATATTGTAACACAATCATCAGCATTAAAAATCAAAAGATTTGTATTATCATTTTATACAGCCTATTATATAGTTCTACTTGATTCTTTTATTAATCTTTCAAGCAAAGTATTTTATTATTTCCCAAGTTCATGTTCAACAATTAAGTCTTTATCCCAAATAGGCAGACTCACTGAATGTTATTCCTACATGATAGACAGTTCCAATCAAATCTCATCGATATCTCTGCACTGCATTAGCTGATCAAAATATGATCATCATAGCCATGTCACATAGTTTCCAATGTTGGAGCTAAGTGGTCCCAACTACATTCAAGATAACCACTGCCCCTTCCAGACGCGTAGAACAAAGGCCCTCTATGGCAGTGAGAATATGCTCATGTGGCAACCCACTAACACCCTCACGCCGAAGCATTATAGCTTACCCTTCTTTGCCTTCAGACCCAACATGCTCCGACTATGAAACCCACGGCCATAGTTCTGAGTCACTGTCATTCAAAAACTGACTCACAATCCCAATGGCATTTTAGTCATTATCTTGATTAGGTTATTCTCAACCCTCAAGCTTAATCCTCATCTCATCATTTTATTATCTTTCATAAAATGATTAAGTCTCTAAACTATCTATGTTTATTAGTCGGGTTTTTCTTATCATCAAAGTCTTCATCTATTAGTCGGATCAACATGAAACCATGGACAAAAGCCCAGAAATATAACGACATAAAGATAATACACCAATTAAGCTTCATAATATCTATCAAAAAGCCTAAAATGATAAAACTGAGCCTATGTACTATGATAGCTCTATATGTACCATACTACACTACTTACACAAATGGTCAGACTCTACTGTCAGTTGTAAGTAGTTCTAACTGTCGGTGGATGTCTACTGACAGTTCAATCCGAACAGGGTTTGGTCAACAGATCAATTTTGGTTCACAGTCAAACTGGTTCATCTAGAACCGGTCCGGTCTAACCCTGGACCTAATAGGTTCTGGTTGCCTCTGCTTGCACCGTGGGTGGCTGGTCATCACGACAGTCGTAGTCGTAACACGGCTGTCCGGCCAGCACCTTCCTCCCTTCTCCTCCTCTTCTCCACAAACCGATGGTCTGCCCATGGTCTGGGCAGATCCGGGGGAAAGAGCACGAAATGGAAGCAGTAGAAAGCTGCTGTCTTTCCGTCCTTTATCCGCATCGCCATTGCCACCATGGGCGGAATGCAATTAAAAAACAATAACACAAAGAAACTACGAAGAGGTACGAAATCCGACCTTTACGCATGTTGGGGTTTGATCTATACATGAAATATGCATTTTATTATCTCATAAACTTATGATTATGCTAGTGTTTGTTTAGAATAACTACTACTTTAATATAGTTTTTGGTTCTTGTAGGAAATGAGAGCAAAGATGCAAAAATATGGCGAAAACGGACTTCAATGGTTAAATTATCGTAACTCCGTATACAAATATCGGATTGGACTGATTCAAGTCTCATGTGAAATTTCAAGGAGTTAGCTTTCCAACGCCACCAACCACGCGCAATTCGGAGTTCGGAGCAAAAAGTTATAGCCATTTGAAGATTCCGGACAGTAGAAACGATCGATCGCATCCTTACGCGATCGATCTCGTCTTCCGCTAAAAACACTACATTGGAGAAAACGATCGATCGGACACCCAAACGATCGATCGTATCTACTGGAATTTTTGGACTTGCGCGAAGTTTTGAAGACAGTAAAAACGATCGATCGGCTTCGTCCGGCGTCGTTCGCCATACGATCGATCGGAAGCAATTAACAAAGGAAAACGGCTTCGTTCGGCAGCGTTCGCAAGGCGATCGATCGTTCTATACGGGCGATCGATCGGTGCTTACGGAAAACGCAATTTAACCCTATTTTGACTCGGATTTGGAAGGGGATTTGAGGGCTTTCCTTCACCCCTATATATATGCCTTAAGGGAGAACGTATGGGATATGCAAGATTAGAGTTTTGAGTTCTTTTGGAGTCCTTGGAGGCTAGAGCAAAGGAGAGAAGAAGAAGAAGATGAAGAATAACATGATGATGGATTCTCTTCCCATGCTTGGCTAGACTCTCTTCCAAGGCGTAGATGAAGCCCAACTGATTGGTTGTATTGTTTCTTTCTCTCATATTATGTTTTTATTCTAGTTGGTGTATGAACCTTTGTTATGCAATAAAAGTTAATTCATTAGAGTTTATTCTTTGTACTCGAGAGAGACAAGAGTGGATCTTTGTGGATTTCAATCTGAAAGAGCACTTGCGTGTCCGAGAGGAACGTAAGGGCTCTGAAGTGTTACATATTAATAAAGTCTCATTGGTTTATACTCGAGAGAGATAGATCACAGTTCCATATTTTAATAGATTTATGTGTTACATCCGAGAGGATGGCACTATAATTCGAATTGACAAGTGTATGTCCGAGAGGAATACACTAGCCAACTGGAAATCTGAATTCAAAAGAGAGAGAGAGACGATACACTAGTCTATTGTGGTGGATTCAAAGCCTTGGTACTTCTCCTATTGATTAATCTCAGCTTAGTTTAGTTAAAGTTCATTGCTTTTCTCTAGATTAATTAAAAACTGCTGCTTTTCTCTTGAATTTGGTAGAATATTAATCCGTCCCTGAGGTTCGACAACCCCTTCCATACTCACCGTAGTACAATTGCCTTGTGCACTTGCAAGGGTTTAATTTTAAACGATCAGGGTTTGATTCGCCGCTTGCCGGATGGTCGCTGCACTTATCCTCCCTACCGGTGCATCGTCGTCACCGCCGACGCCGCATCCAGTCACCGGCATCGCCGACGGTGGCTCGACTACCCTTGGCTCTGCTTCTCTCTAACCCACTCATCTCCCTCTCTGGCTCTCTCCTTCTGTCTCAGCACCCTTCTCTGTTTTAAAACCAGAGAGGGGCAGCTGACTCACTAATAACTATCGACACCTGCCCACACAGGTGTCAGGAGGTCATCACAAGAATACTTTCCTAATTTAGTTCATCATTGCTGGAGTAGGATTAATTATTATTTTCCTAGTTTGATTACTTTCCTATTCATAGTATAATTTAGTAATTTTAGGGCTACATGCCTAAGATTATAAATAGGGTTTTAGACCTATTGCTACAATACATGAATAGTGATATGAATAGTGATTTCAGAATAGTTATCCTTTATCTCTTCCTTCTACTCTTCATCTTATTCTCTCCCCTTTCACTCTATACTTCTCCGCTTTCATCCACCCTTCTCTACTTAATCTATTGTAGATCTTTAAGCATATTAAGGAGATACAACAGATCCCTAGCTTGTTGAAGTGTATTCCATTGGTCTGTGTTTGGGGTTGTGTTCCCTTGTAGAGTAATGCTATATCTCCCGCTTTTTTATCACAGTCAACCACACCTGCTAGTGTGGCGAAAGGAAATGAAAAGTGGGACCCACAACATTACCACAAGGGCACATGAGGTGGCCGTGAAAAAAATACGGGAGAAGAAGCATTTTCCATCCTGAGTAGTGCTATTCCTCCTGCTTTTTTATCACGACTGACCTCACCTGCTAGTGTGGTGAAAGGAAATGAAATGTGGGGCCCACAACATTTCCACGAGGGTCACGTGAGGTGGCTGTGAAAATAAAGCAGGAGAGGGAGCATTTTTCAATGTTTAATATAGAGAATCTACTGAAAACTGTCACGCCATGAAATTCCTGACTTCGTAAGAGTGAGAAAGGCATCCCGTTAAAGAGTGTCCATGAAGCCAGAAATCTTGGAATGCGACTGAATACTCAATCTCACCTTCGGTTATACAATCACAAATGGACGGATGATTGATACATTTCAGTCTTGAGAATAAACATCATTAATGATATGAAATGAAAGATCCACAATTTCAAAAAAACAATCCAGTCAATAAACAGTTTGGCTCACACACTAACCTTTATTGCAATTCTCAAATAAAATAAAAAATAACAACCATGGCTCTTCTACTTGCCGACTTCATGCTTCCCTATTCCCTGCAATCTTTCCACATCTAGTCTTTATACACAACTGCATCATATGATGCATGAGTATTCCAAAAAAATACCCAGTAGGATGGAAAAACTACAACATGAGTAGAATATACAATGCATGACAAGGAATAAAATTTAAAAGATGACAATTGAGTAATCAGCCTTTCCTAAATTGAACATAAAGATTTTCATTACTAGTGGAATATTATCATTCATCAAGATTCAAAAACATCGAAAGTGTATGGAGATACAATTTATACTCTCATACATCACCACTCGCAAGTGGTTACTTACCAGATTACCTTAAAAGTTTTCTTACTGGAACTCAGTCGTGCGTCTAGGATACTGGCCCCATTAGTGCTTATGGATACAATGGACGGAGACTGTTAGACCTTAAATAATGTCTCAACAACTTAAGGACGTACGTATATGCCTCTCTTTGGGTAGGAGCCTCCCAAGGTTCCAAAAAAATATTAGGATCTTGCAAGATCTAGCAGTGGCTTTCTGAGAATACTATGAGTCCACCTCAGAGAAATCCTCGCAAGGTCACTTTTTGAGAAACAATCAATAATTGAGCAATACTTCTCATATCAGAGGTATAAGAATACATTATGGGATCATTACAACTTTTCTAATAAGTGACTCACAAAAGGAGTACAAGCTGCGACATTCCACCAGATATGTTACATACGACTAGCCCTAGATAAGAACTTATGAGATCAACCCATGTTCAGAAGACACTTACCAAGACTCCAATAATCAGAATTGGGATAAGAAGAATAGTAGATTCAAGTTCCAATTGAAATCTTGAATCGAACATAACCATAAACATGACACATAAGGCTTATCGAATAGTTGATACACCCTTGATCAAACCCATGATTATAGCTTTTATAACTTTCTTAACTTTACTGGAATCTCTACTTTGAAGTCTTATAATATTCATAAGTTCATTAGATGCTTATCTATAATATAATAACTTAAACTAGTTAAATATTAGTGACTTTTAGTATAACTGTGTTGTTCTCTTTTGACATATCAGGTGACTTCAAAAGATACCCACGGACAGCAATGTTCCCATTGACAGATCAACTAACCCTTGATACTCCTATGAGTCTAGTTTCAAACATAATTTACATTATACATTTAAAAAATTTCTAGAATTAGTTATAACTATTTTAGTGCAGTTCATTGGTGTAGAAACAGTCTTGGCAGAGAGCACTCTTCTTAATCCGATTTAATTAGTGAGTCTAATTAACGTCTAATATGTTTAATTTATTACACTTAGCAAATCGATATACCTATTAACATAATGCCTTTTCATTATTACAGAACATTGTTAGTCAAAAGTTTAGTAGTTTTAGTATGAATCTCATTTCTTCCCTACCTAACCTTCAAAGTATTGTAATGAACCCATCGAACAATGAGACAATTAATTGTAGACAGATCAAAAGTATAAATACTTAACTAAGATCGGCACGACTCTCATACTTACTGGTCAATACCCAAAAGTGATCAAATTGCAAGCTTTAGGTGTGATAATAAATCGATATAACATGATTTTGGATGATAGATGGCATATATCAAGATATTGAGCCCTTAACCCTAACTAAGATTTTCCAAAATTGGGACAATTTACTCCGGACAAAACTGTCAGAAGTTAAGATCATATCAACAAAGGACTCCAAATTAAACAAGTTCTTATCTAGGTCTAATATATGTAACCATGAAATGGAATAAGTACACAAACATATATATATATATATATATATATATATCCATAGATTCCATGAATTATCACATATAAGATGATGACAATAATTAAATCAGGAATAGGAATTGATCACACCATAATTCCATTACAAAGACAATGTATTTAACATCAGAATTCAATCTTTAGACATTCACATAGTTGAAAGAAAACATAAAGGAGTTGTGGGAAAAATCATCCTACATTGAGTGTTTTGTCATAGTATTTTGCTTTACTAACAAAACCGTCGTTTGCCCAATGTTTTGCCGCTCTCTAACAATTAATCTAATTGATTGTGAGAGTGTGAAAGAAGGGAGAAGGTTTCTGGTTTGAGTGGGAGAGAAGAAGAAAAATTCAAAAGAAGAAAAAGAGACTTGGTCGGCCAAAAGTGTTGTTTAGCTAGCCCTTTTAAGTGGCTTTTATTCACTAAGGTTTCCTAGTACAAGTAGTACCCTCTTTTCTACCCTAGATTAGCTATCTTTTAATCATGACAGTCCATCAAAAACATCCTCCAAATAGGCCTCGCGTCCATTCCAATTCGGTGCCCAGTTCGGTAAGGATTTCATATCTTGTTTCAAAATGAAATCTTCTTTCAAGATCTACCCTATCTCCATACCTAGTAACTACCTAATTGGTTACACCCTCTTTGGCATCTCTTCCCCTTTTAGCACCCACTTCTGATTGGCTACTCCAGATTATGGAAATATTATCTTCTACTTCCTAATTGGTGCCCATAATTGGCAGTATCCAATTCTGTTATATTATTTTGATTTATTTGTTACTTTCCATAATTACTGCTCGTAACTCAAACACTCACCTTCCCTTAAATCTCTCCAATTGCTAGATATAACTGTCCCACAATTTGAACTTATCCAAAGAGTGACCTAGCATTCTGATGCCTGGCCTAGGTATGTCTAGTACCCAGGTGAATCTGTTGCTAGGTAAAAGTTAAAATTTGAACTTACTCTGTAACTGCCCATGATACTATGACTCATAACTAACCTGTTACCTACGTTCACGCATGTCAAACAAAACGTCGCACTCCTACCCTAGCGCCTGGCCCCACACCTTGGCATCAAGTGCTACACTGGTGCCAGGCCTAGCCTCTGCGCCCGAGTAACATGGTTGAACCTAGTCTTCTGTTAAACCACTTTCTAATGCAACACAACAAAATAATTCATATCAAAATTCAAATAGGCAACCACACTTTCCTAATTTAGGTCGATCACATAAAATAATAGTTTTAAATTATATACCGGTTTTCTGGGTGTTACAAAAAACAGTGTGGAAGGATTAAACCCATGTGAATATGTAAGAACATGGCATGCTATTGTGGAGAGAGGGTGTAGCGAGTGGCCAGCGGGTGTGGCATTACTCGCACTAAAATTGCATCAAATCTTACAAACTCAACCTCACTGCATGCCGAATGAACTAAGACTTCCTTATCGGTCCCATAAGACTCATGCTAGCAATAAGAGAGAGAAGATAAAAGTAAAGATCGTTTTCCCAATTAAAAATTATTTATAATAAGTCAATTGAGGGTAGTAAAACCTAACCTGGTGTTGATGTGATTGCCAAGACAAGCTTCACAAAGTGACGGTTCTTAGTTCAAACAGCCACTCCATTAGCAAGTAACCCACCCAAAATATAGTTCTTAGTTCATACGCCCACTCCGTTGGTGTTGGCAGGCAACCCACCCAAAATCTAGGGGTGTCCATGGATGCGGATGCACACGAACAATCTATCTATGTCCGCAATCGCCCATTAGAAGCCTTGCCTTTGTCTATCCATAGTTGTCCATGCGGACAACGGATGCCCGCGGACACCTAGTAGACAATAGGTTCAAAATTTTGGAATGTCTACTTAATTCTGACACTAAGAAAATTAATTTTTTATTTATAAAAAACATCCATAGTGTATAAAAATGTGTTCCCAAAGATAAGTTCAACATCTAATTTAACATCCATAGTTCATAAAAATATATCCACACATGTAAGTTTAGCATCTAATCTATAATGGGTTTACTGACTTGGACATTTGCAGATATGAACAACAATTTATCCTTGTCCGTAGCACTCATTTAGGATGGGCAAATAGGTATTGTCTGTGTCCGTGTCTGGTCCGTTGCCCGTATGGACCATCCATTAAATTGTAAACAGACAGGGACATGGATGGATTAACGGATACAGATAGTCGTGAACACCCCTGCAAAAATCATATCCCATTGACTTGCTATACTTGATGGCCGAGCCTTATGCATGCCCAATGGGAATGGTGATAGGATACGGGTTCTAACTAGGGCTGCTAAACGAGCTGGGCTCGGGCGGCCCGACACTGTTCATTAATAGCCCGAGCCCGTTAAGCATTAATGGTTACAGCCCGTTATGATATAAACAGTCACGGGCTGTTCATTGGGCTGTTATTGGGCTATGATGAATAGACTTGGACTTTTTTGCTAGTTATGTTGAACTGCTACTTATTTGGCCTATTGGGCTTACTTAATGGGCTACTAAGTGTATTTTTTTTCAAGTTGTAACTGTTGCCTTGGTCCACACTTTGGGCACTTCCAATTTCCAATGTAGATCAGGTGGACCTTCAACATAGCTGTTTTTTATTGGTGCTGGACCTTCAGCTAATGAAGGTTTCACATCGAGCTCATCTATCATCCAAACACCCAATGTAGCCCGACCATTATTGGGCCCTGCTACATATGTATGTTCATCAAACTAGTTAACTTTTATTTACATTTGTATCATCTATTTATTCTTCTCCATTTGTATGTTCTGCAAGCCTTCTGGCACGTTGTGTCCCCCCACCCACAATCCGATGACTTTGAAGTTATCCCCACCAAGCCCCTAGCTAATTAAACTCAATTAAAAAACTTCATTTTCTCTGATTAGCCTTTTTTCTTCCTGGTAATCGGGCTTAGTGACTACTTAAACAATCCGCCCAGCTTCAGTTTGCCTCGGAATCTTGCTCTGCTCGTGGATTTCTATGGTGCAGAATCCAAGCAGCAGCACAAAAAAGGAGCCAGCTTTCCAAAACATAATAATATAAACTTCCAATCGAGGCGACGACCACCACCCCTTCCCTATCCTCCCCTCTGCCTCCTCCACCGGACCACTGCCGACGCCAGCGCCGTGGCTGAGGCGAGCTCAAGGTGAAGGCTCAGTTGACGGCACTGCGGCCCAGCTTTTCATGGATTCTTCCCTCCCCTCCAACTTCAACTCTTTCCATTTCCCCTTTCCACGCCGGCCTCTCTTCATCTCCACGAAATCCCAGTCTTGATCAGCACTAATCCCCCCAAAAAGCCCATATCCGCGTTCTCTCCACCTAACTGGCTTGTTTCGTTGGCTTAGGTCTTATCAGAGACCCTGGTTGATTCTGGAACTTGAGGATTTGAATACCAATTCCAGGAAGAACAAGGAGAAGGCACGATCATGCTCTGGGTGATTATGCTCTTGGACAGTTCACGCCTAACGAGCTGTTATTGGGCCCTGCGGTGGAGCCCGAAATCAGCTCACTGTAGCTGAGCCCGTTAATACCCCGACCATTTATGGTTAAATGGGCTCGGGCTGGGCTGGTTCAACGAGCCATGAGCTCGTTTACCAGCCCTAGTTCTAACAGGCCAGTTGCCCGGCCCCTTCCAGTCGAGTCCTAAGGACACGACATCTTGGTCATAAATCAAAGGCTAACAAATCAGCTGATGCTATGGCAAACTTGGCTATTGACCATTCAAGGGTGGACATAAGGAAAACATCTGGGCACGTTTGACAAACTTGATTTAGATTTAAGGTTGCGAATCATAGAATCACATCCTTTTAAATCACACGTAGGTGAGATTTGCATTTGTGACCATAAATCTCATGTAGTGTTTGAGAATATTTTGATTTTACAAATGAGATCTAGTATTTAGGGTTTTGGGCATGGTTTTGTAGATGACAAGTTCAACGTGTGATTTGCACCCACCTCTTCTTTTCACGTTGTAAACTAAATGACGGGATTTAGGGTGCAAATCCCGCCCAAAAAATACGTTGCCAAACAGTGGATTTGGAGAAATTAAGCCATTCTATGAATCACATGGTCCAAATCCATATTGCCAAATGCACCCCTAAGAAATTGCCTTTGGTTTTCTACAGTGCTTTTATGTTTTATTGCTATCCAAGCACTCCAGAAGATAAAAACCTCTAAAATATTCAAGGGTGAGCAGCCAATTCTGAAAATTGATTCCACTCGCCCCGAAGCTAACTTGAACTAGCGTGTGCAAAATAGCTTCGACGCATGAGAGGCTTCCTGCGTACTAGTAACAACGTTTGTAGATAGTGTCAATGGCACGTGATCATTGTCGCTGTGATCGTGATGTAAAAGGCGAAAAAATTGCAGCTGGTCTGAGCAAAAAGGAAAATTTTTTGTCAAAGTCGCCTTATTCTTCTTCTTATATATTTTTTAAAATTATAATAATGCCAACAGATCCGCCAAAAAAAATGAACAGATGTGAGTCTTATACTGCTAAATCGCTTCTAATGGTGCCAGTCTTTAATTAATACTCCCTCCCTGCAATGAAGTCATCAAATGCAGAATGTCTTTTTGATTAGTTCTACATTTTGATGACCTCATTGACGGAGGGAGTATTAAAAATGACCTTTAGGTAAAAGAATTAAAAAAAGACCCTTAGAAAAAAGGAAAAAAGAAAGACCATTAGGGATGACTCTCCCTCCGCATAAATACTGGCACCATTAGCAGCAATTTAGTGGTGTATTGATTTATTTCAGGCAATTTCGAGTGTGCAAGTGAATTCAGACAATGAGTAAGAGGACTTCTTCGACTTCGTCTGCTCTTAGGGTTAGATTCTTCTGGGTCATAGGCTTCTACTTTGTGGCCTTCATGGCGTCCATTCCCATTCTTGTTATGGGGATATGGCAGAGGAACCACCACTGTGTCAAGTTTGTTGAGGAGGCCAACTTTTTGTTTGGCGTCCTCCTGTTTGTCTTCTCCTTCGTCGGACTTATTGCCTTGAGTTGCGGCGATGTATCGTTCTGCAAGATCAATGCCGTCATCTTTCTGTTCTTCTTTGTCTTTTTTGCATTCACCTTGTTTGCCTTGATCATCACCGGAATAGGAGGCAAAGGCAAGGTCGTCCCGGGAAGGAGCTACAAAGAGTACCACCTCCAAGATTACTACATAAGTGTACGCAATTGGATTAACAATGATACGACCTGGCGCAAGGAACAGAGCTGCCTGCACCAAGACAAAGTCTGCAAGAGCATGGAGGAATCTAATCTCCCCGAGGATCCATTTTACAACAAAAAATTGTCTCCAATTCAGGTATTCCATCTTTTTATTCAGATCTTTTATGCAGTGACTAAACAAAAGTTATGGATAGATGGGGAGACAGTTCACTGACATAACATTTGCGATGAAGTTTTTATTTTAAGTAAATTTTATGTTTGGACATATTGTTTTAGTACTTGGGTGAGGATTTTCAGCACCTAAAAACGTCTCAGTAAGACTCATTTTTAGAATTCTATTATTAAAAATTCCCGACATTAATCCTCGGTAACACCCTCAAACTTGTCTTCCTCCACCACCACGAGGCAATCACCACCCTCCTCCAATGGTGTAGGCTTGCCTTAGACCATGGGCAGCAGCCATGACCGTGGCGGCTATGGCAAAGCCGCGTGCCCCGACCATTGTCTAATGTCTCCCCAACCGTGGCCGAGTCACTGCTGCCAGGATGGCCTTCACGGCCCATGGCTGCAGCAGCAGGTATGCCACGGCCTAATCTTCCTTCAAAAATAAGTGGTGTTAATGAGAAGTGGTACAAATTACAAAATAATTTTCCTGAAAAAAAAAGGAAAGTCTCTATCGCTGTAAATTACTCCTCCGAAACAACATGTGCAAAAAGGAGAAGTGCTCCTTAATTTTGTTCTTTGTGTTGAAAGCCAAAACTTGGAATAATCTGGTGAATTTGCACTGATTGACATTATTGATTGGCTATCTCCTTTTGTCTTAAAAAATTAAGGAAATATGCTACCTCCGAAAGGAAATAATGTAAATGGAGAGTACAGTCACCTGCCTTTGAATATTACAAAGCCATCTGTTTTAGAAATCAATTGTTACAATAAAAAAACGTTGTAAATATTTCTATGGATAATCTGTTTTTCATTGTATAGTATCTTTTGTAGTCGGGCTGTTGTAAACCACCAACATCTTGTGGTTTCACCTCTGTGAATGCGACTGTATGGGATAAGCCTACGGGGACCTCCACAGATCCGGACTGCAACACCTGGAGCAACGATCAAAGCTTACTGTGCTATGACTGCCAGGCTTGCAAGGCCGGAGTCTTGGCCACTTTCCAGAAAGACTGGAAAAATGTGGCATATGTGTATATCACATTCCTCCTACTTTTCTTTTTTGCCTTCCTCTCGGGATGTTGTCTCTGTTATCAAAATTACTTAACTGCTACTGTATTAATGATGAACTGTGCGTACCTTTTACAAAGATGATAATAAAGGAGAAGAGTTTATGATCGAATCAAGCGAAACACTTTGTCCTTAAGACAGAATTCGCCCTCCCTACGGTGCTTAGGACTCTTGGGCGTCTGCCTCCCAGGATAAGACGATCAACCACGCACTGTAGGAGCACTCCAAACAGCACGCGCAGCGAACCACAAATGTGTAATACTTTCACAGAATGACAAGAGGAGGAAGAAGAAGATGCAGGAAAAATCCGTCCTGAAAAAATCCGTTTTTACAAGCTTTGAAAACACACCGTTTCCCGTTAAACGGACGCGTCCGTCCGTTAACGGTCATAATAAAACGGACCCGTTTTGGTTGAACCAAAATAAATTAGAAAACTAAACCATTGAATTTGTCCCAAAATAATATTTTCTTGTTCACCCGACCCGACCCGACCCGACCGGACGGACGGCGGCGGCGGCGCGCGCGCGTGTGGGTTAGCCCACCTAGGTGCATGGGTCCAACATCTCTCTCCCCCACAAAAGTGGGGTGGCCCTTGGGCCTAACTTATAAGGCCAACCTTGGACGTTATATACCATCCACAACCCATCTTTGGTGTGGATGTGGGACTATTCATCCTTCACCCAATTCACTCATTCATCTCATAGTAAGTGGGTTTTAAACATGGGTTAGTTCTCTCTCTTTAATACCCAATTGTGGGTTATAACTAACACCCACTTCTAACAGTCTCATCTGCCAGGGGCCCTGAAGAATGCCCTTTTATTGTCTTGGAATCGTTTTCTTCGGTCGTTCATATTATATGATTCTCATCCTAGTATATACTTCGTTTTGTAGTTGGTACTCCTGGTGTTTGCGTATATGCTTATTTTTCATATCGAGGATTTATCAATGTATTAATTTTTTATTAGCTTCGGGTTTTACTTGTGAGGACATATTAATGGTATACGTGAATTATTGTGTTTGCATTTATGCGTCGACGTGGCAACATCAATTGCGGTATTTATGGCCTATCACGTGAAAAATGTCATAAACATACTCACTCAGATCCTAATTCCTAAGTGGGTATTTTCATTGACACGATAGGTGCATTGAACAGTTTCTCCTTTATAATGCTTCCGCATGCTGTTGGTTGAGTACAAGATGTATCGCGCAAACTGCATAGGTCAGTCAGGATGCAGCCTGTGTCACAGACATGAGAATTTTCCCAAAGATTAAGATATCTAACATAATTAAGTTTCATAAAAGTTCGAGCGGTTAGGAAACAAAACCAAAATCTTTATTCATTTATCGAATATTCTCACATCTCCCCCATACGTGCAAACGTCCACCAACCGCGGCACGTAGAATATAATTAAGATATAAACGCCTCAAACGGGACTAAAACTATGACCTTTCATAACCTGGAGCTTTGATACCATGTAAGATAACTAAGTTTTCCAAAAACTCAAGCGATTAAGAAACGGAAATCTTTATTCATTTATTTTATATTTTCACAAGATGCACAGAGGGAAAGAACATAGAAGGCTATATAATAAGGTGTTTGGTTACAACTATTGTCCTGTAGAACTACAATTATAAGGGAGGTCGAGGGAGGGTGCCGGAGGTGAGGTCAGATGGCAAGGAAGGAGCCGGGTGGTCGAGATCAGCTGGAGTCATAACTGGGATGGTGAACCCTGGTTAATTTTGCCAAACAAAGAGGAAATCCAGTAGTAGTGCTGGAAGCATTATTGACCTGTAGCGCTGGCGCTGGCTAGCTACACTCAAAATACAAGGGCACGGTTGAGTATGGTAGTAGCTTTTGTGTATTTTTGTAGTTTTTTTTTTCTGTTTTTCTTTTAGCCTACACATATGTGAATGTGGCTAGTTGTCAAGGGAGAATGCAATTTTGCAGTAAGGAATGTCCTATCGGATATCAGTAAAATATTGGTCGACCAAAGAGACAAAATTTCAGAGATATATTGGAGATATTGTGTAAAAAAATATCGGTGGTCGAAAATTAGTTTTTTCAATATATTTTTACAATCTAACTTTTAAAATCAATTATACTAATTTAGACAAAGCATAGGTTTCAAAATATGCATAAAAATACATATTAGGATGGGAAAGTTATTTTTTTTCTTTTTACATATATAAAAAGGTTCCAATTTTTTTTAAAAATATTTTTAAAAAAAAATGGCGATATTTCAATACCAAACTGATGCCGATATATCGGCAATATTTGGAAAAATTTACAAAAATGATATTAGTGCGTATCGTTGTATCGGGTGGGCCCAATACTGATATATCGGCGAGCCTGCATTCCATGTTTTGCAGTCGACCTCTCCTAGTATGTGACTCATCTACTCCTCGAGCTGATGGGTAGAGGCCCAAGGCAGCCATTGTTGGTGTTCTCTTATATGTAGCAGCCTATTGAAAATAGTAGTGGTTTTTCTCTCGTAGAGTTTGTGATCATATTTTTGTTGGCATTTGGCCCTCCACTCTGCACAAGCAGGATTTCTAGAAAAAATTTAAGAAAAATGGTTTGAAAATTAATCCCATGCTCACTTAAGGGCTAATTTTGAATATGAATCGAATAAGTACTTAAAGTTGTAATCAAAGGGTAGCTTTTACATGGTAATGCTATAAATATCGGGGCCCGGGGCCATGGTAAAAGGTGTGGGTGACCCCTGATGGCTGTTCCACCAGTGGCCTTGTGCCCTCGTCCATGAGTTTTTCCCTTTTCTTACGTTCTGTTGATCAATATTGATGCTTTTAGGTGTGTCATTGCGGATGCAAAATCAGTGCATTGCCATTATCTTGATAGTCAGATTTGTGATTGTAACATCTCTAATTTTGTAGGTAAATTCCTATTCTAATTTTCTATTTTTATTTTTATAAAAATAGAGGTGTGGGGCCACATAGGGATTTTGCCTAATTGAAAATTTTTACATTTGTGGGTAGGCGCACTTCCTCTATCTGATTATTGCTCACCATCTATTCATATCCTCCTGAAATGTGTGCATAATGTCTTCCGAGGAAGGAGGGGCACGCTGGGGCTAGCTACCGGATGAACTTTTGTCCCTTATTACTAACAAGCTGACCAGTGTGTCTGACACAGTTCGTTTTGGAGCCGTGTGCCAGGGATGGAGAAACGTGGTTGTGGAAGGGGAGTTTTATGTTTGTACACTTCCGTCGCTTATCTTACGCCTGATATCTATAATTTCACCTAAGGAAACGATATTTGTACAGCAGATTCCTATCCCTGATATGTATGGCAATGTGTAAGAATCTGCTGTAGGGTTAGCAGTGCCCTTTCACCTATAGTCCCCAAGTTACGTGATATATACAAAATATACACATTTTTATATACTTTTCTATTAATATATTAGTTGTAATTTTAATTAAAATAAGGATAATTAATGGTTATTAATATTTAGTTAGCCATTAGGAATTTAATAAATAAATGCGCTTAATTAATTTATTTAGATGCAATAATTTGATTTAAAAGATTTATATTTTATTACGCGTCTAATTAAGATTTTATTTTATTTATGCAAGTTTTAAAGTTCTAGATTCACATCGTCAAAAGTGAACGCACGTCGAATGAGTTGTATGAAAAGGTTGAAGATCTGATAGATGAAGTTGCTGGGTTTTAGCTGATGAAATGAAGAAAAAGAAAAAGAGCAAATCCAGAACTGATATGGTTTAGCGGTTCAGGGTTCGATTCGATCTGAAGAAAATAAAATAAAAGAAGAAAACCCAAGCCGATGGCTCGGGTGTATGTTTCAGTCAAATAGAAAATAGCAGAGCACAGAGGTGGCCGACAGATGTTGACGGCCATGGGCCGAGCTTGACGATGACGGCGATGGATATCGGCGGATGGATCATGGCGGCTGAAGGAGATGATCGACGATAGCGATGCGATGACGGGGGCTCCAACAGGACAAACAAAAGTGGCGATTTGGAATGTTTTCGATTTGGAAAGTTTGGATTTGGAGAGCTGAATCAAGAAAGATGAGCTTCAAATTGATTTCAGAATGGTAAAACTATCATTTTTCAGTTTTGCTTGAGATTTCAAAGAGGTCTGATTTGGCTAGAAGGGGAAAGTTCTAATTTGGAAAAAAAAGAGACCGACTTGCAGTCCCTATAAATATAGAGCAACCGAGACAACAAGGGAGGGACTGCTGTTGATTGAGAGGCATTGTTGTTGATTGAGAAGGCTGCTCTGCTCGAGAGAGAGGCAGACGATGCTGGGAGAGGATTGATGCTTTGGTCATGAGACAGAGAAGCAGTCCTGGTTGGCACACGAAATTAGAATAGAGAGGAACTGCTTTGGCTCGAGAGAGCAAAGCATAATCAATTGCAGAGAGAGAGAGAAGAAGTGCTGATTTCAGAGGAGGGACATCATTGCTTTGGGTCGGACTTGGGGACTGTTCTGGTCTGTTCGAAAGAAAAAGCAGAACGGTTGAGGTATGCAGTCGAGAGACTGTTGTAGAACGTATAGGAGAGAGCAAAGCAAGACCCGTTGCAGAATAGACATAATTGGTATGTAGAGAGGAACTGTTGCAAAAGGGCCAGCCATGCTCAGGGATGAATTCATTAAAATAGGCTTATTCTTTCTTTTACATTATGTCTAGTTAATTTATGTGTAGACTTGATTGATTACTTAGAAATTAAAAATTAGAATTTTTCATTTCATTGCTACTTGTTACACATGCTCTTAGAATTAGGTTGAACTTCCTACAAAGTCTATGAAGGATCGACCTTGTAGCCGTTATTCTAAATTAGATTCGTGCGCTTGCGAGTATTATATTAAAATTCACATCAAATTTTTGGCGCCATTGCCGGGGACTATGTAGGATAGTTTATTAAATTCTTAGTATAATTAGAGTAATTTTGTTTCAGTTTAATTTTTATTTCTTATTAGTGTTTTGCTTTTTTTGTAGGACTAAAAGAAGACATGGAGTTCTCGCCGACGTTGGAAGGGCCACCCCTTCCCCTCGTTTGTATTTTTTTACCTTCTAATTTAATTAAATTTGGGTGCTTGGTGCTTTTACATTTCTTTATGTTAGGTGTGGCTATTAGAGTAGGTGCTAGTTGTTTTTATCTAAGATCGATGCTTGTTAGTTGTGTTAATTAGTGTATGCTTGGTCATCGGTCACTGGGTGAAAAGCTTGCACCCCTTAACCTAGAAATTAAGATAACCTTCAAAGCAAGATTAAAACATACAATGGATGTTGTAAATGAATTAGGTAACATGGAAAATGAGAATGTGAGAAAGACATTAAAAGATTATTCGTCCCCCATTCAATTCAACTCACCTTCTTGCATAGTGTCGCCGCTCACCACGGCACAGCACTTTGAGTTGAAACCAGGGGTGATGCAACTTTTGTCCACATTCTATGGTTCAAATAAAGAAGATCTTTATAATCATGTTATAGAGTTCCTTGACATCTGTGCTATTTTTAAATTCCAAAACTTCTCTAATAAATCCATTAGGTGGCGCCTCTTTCCGTTTTCTTTGAAAGAAAAAGCGAAAGCGTGGTTGAGTTCTTTAGAAGTTGGAACAATTAGGAGTTGGGATCAATTAACTAAAAAATTCATGAACAAATTCTTCCCTGTTCATAAAACTTATGCCCTTTGTAGAGAAATTACAAATTTCATGCAAAAAGAGGGTGAACACTTTTATGAGTGTTGGGAAAGATGGAAGAATTTGCTTCTCAAGTGTCCACACCATAAATTTTTAAAATGGCAACAAGTTCAATTCTTCTATGATGGTTTAAAACCATAGTACCGTCAAATGGTTAATACCGCTAGTGGAAGGTCAGTTATGATGAAGAGCGTAGAAAAAGCGTGAGATTTTATTGACTCTATGGGAAAATTCTAAGCAATGGAATTGTTCCAGTAGAGTTGACATAATGTTTCCTTTTCAAAAGAAAGGAGGCGTATATGAGGTAGACAATAGTGCACATTTTATTACCAAGATAGGTAGCTTGACAACGATTTGATGCATTGATATCTACTGGTGGGCCCCAACTGCCATCACATGTCAATGTGTGTGCTATTTGCTCTAGCCACTCCCATGTCACACAAAACTGTCCCTCTAACACCTCTGAAGTGGAATACAATAGTGATTAGGCTAATGCTGTCAATGCCTTCCCTCGACCTAGCAATAACTCATATTCAGAAACTTACAACCCAGGTTGGGCTAGGCATCCTAATTTTTCATGGTCCAAAGGACCACATCAAGGAGGACCACCAGGGTTCCCTCCCAATCTGTCTTACCTTCAACAAGTTCAAACGTTCCCTACACAACCCAAGAAACTATTTCTTGAAGGTAATTTGAATTTGTTTATGCAAAGCTCTCTACAATTTCAAAAAGATATCAAACATTCTTTACATGCCAACTCGCAAGCAATTGCGAAGCTGGAATTGCAAATGGGTCAACTGGCTTCTACATTAAATGAGAGATAAAAAGGTAAGTTCCCTTGTCAACCTGTAACAAACCCCAAAGGATAATTAGAAGTGAGTTTTAATTCTTGTCATGACCAATCTCTAGAGCAAGTTAAGGCCATAACTACACTTAGGAGTGGCAAACAAATTGACAACAAGATTGAATCACCTAAAACTGACATAGAAACAATTGCTAAAAAGGGTGAGGAACAAGAGAGCACTATTAGACCAGACGTGAGTCCATGTTATATCGAAGAAGAGATTAGAAGCTTCTTCATGTCTTGAGTCTAGCCATATGCCACCCTATATATGCAAAACGCATTTTCCCCAAAGACTTGCAAAAACATCTCAAGGGAACAAACTTGATGCGATAATGGAATTTTTTAAGAAAGTGCAAATCAATATTCCATTGCTCGATTTTATTAAGCAAGTTCCCGCTTATTCAAGATTCTTGAAAGACATGTGCACTCAGAAAATAAAACAGAATGTACACAAGAAAATGTTTCTCACTGAACAAGTTAACTCAATTTTTAAGCATAACACTCCTCATAAGTTCAAAGATCTCGGATGTCCCACAATTTCATGTGTTATAGGAGACTATACTGTGGAGAGGGCATTGCTGGACTTATGAGCTAATGTGATTTTGCTACCATTTTATGTTTATGAGCAACTTAGATTAAGAGAATTGAAACTGACTACCATAACACTGCAACTTGAGGACAAATCTGTTAAAGCCCCACGTGGTGTTATTGATGGTGTTCTCATTCAGGTTGATAAATGTTTCTTCCCTTTAGACTTTATTGTCTTAGATACACAACCTATACAGAATCATGGTAGTTAGATTCCTATGATTTTGGGAAGGTCATTCTTAGTAACATCCAATGCCATAATAAATTGAAGAAATGGGGTTATGAAGTTGTCATTACAACAAATTAGGGCTTTTGTGACACCATTATTCGTCGATAAAACCTAAATTTTCAATCACAAAAAGTATTTGCGATGAGATGAGTTTAGTCGCAAAATATCTAGTATTTGTGACGAAATATGCCGTCGCTAAAAGATCCAACCTTCCTCGGAAACATGAAAAAAATTATTTAAAAATAATATTTGCGACAAAATTTATTTTAAAAAGTCAATAGCTACATTTGCGATGAACTAAAGTCGTCGCCAAACACGTAAAAAGTTTTTTAAAAATGGAGTTCACTCTTTTTTAAAAAACGTCTTTCATGATGGGAGATGGTACTTCCATACTCAAAGAACAACATTACCACCAAGTTTTTACCAGCTTTGTGATGGGAGATGGTTATATAAATATTTCATGTGCAACCATTATGTCATGAAGCCAATCCATATATATAGAAAGGGGTATGATGAATATGATGTTGAATCTTCTTATCATCATCCCTCTTTAGAGGGTTGCGTCAGGAAGGGCATCCAGTGTAAAAACTTGCTACTATGTTTCGTTGTATGGATTTTGGACCACTTTGATTCTGATCAGAGTCAAATATGGTATATAATCCATGCCGCCTACCCTGCTCTTGATGTTTATTAAATCATGCCAAAGAGCCGCCCTTTCCTCCAAAGAATTAGAAGCATAAACCAATGTAAAATGAAAAAAAATCCATCAGAAATAGATTTCACCTGACAATGCACCATCTGAGATGACTGATAACTTTGTGGCATGTAAGATATTTGGATTCCAGAATAAAAGGAGCTGACCACTTGGAGCGGACTCAATAGTATGAATATTGTCCCAACCTCTTAGAATAGTAGATGTAACCCTTGGAAGAGCTCAACTTTTAATTTTTGTTTTACATATATAATCCCAGAAGAGCCAGATTATCTTTACGAATTAAATCAGCAGCTGTCGATTTTTTTGTCCATTGGCCTAGGCCACGGACATTCCAAGTACACAACACCATTTCTGAGTTTTCTATATGTTGTAATAAATGTGAATTAGTTGATGCTTCTGCCTCCTAATGATGTATAGAGTTGATTTTTGTCTAATTGCAACTCTCGCGCTAAACATTCAAAACTTTATTTTCATAGTTCTAGTTCAAGACTTATTTTTTAACTATTGTTTTCTGCAATAGGATTTATCTTTGCCCACAAATCAGAAACCAATGATGGCAACATGTCTGGAGCTAGTCACATTATTGACGAGCACCACAAAGCTCCAAAGAATTAGAACCGTCTTGTCATTCTTTCCTGGAGTTGAAAAATTAATATCGGTCTTCAATGTAAGTAAAATTGCAGTTTTTCCACTACTAGAAAATCTTATTACCTTTCATGCAAATCTCAAATTGTACAGTAAGTTCTCGATTCCAGGCTGAAATGCTGAATATCAGTAAAGCAATCTGTTTTAAAGTCACGGAAGCATATTAAGGGTGCATTTGGAAGTTGAAAAAAACCATCTTTCACCCCTGAAAACGTGCTATCAGGCCTTAAAAGCATTTGGAAGCTGAAAATACTGATAGTGGTCGGCGACGGTGATAGGTAAAAATTTTCACCTTTCACCCATGAAACCGTGATTCTAACTTCTGACGAATCAGTTGTCGCTCCTGTTCAACGAAAAAATCAACTCCATCTCCCTTCTCTCTCCCTAATTTTTAGTCCATTTTTGGCCATTTTTTTGTTCTTCCTTATTTTTTTGCTCTTTCTGATCATCATGATATCCTAATGACCTTGATATCCTATCGAAAAAATACTATAAAAACTATGATAAATAGTACACAGTGACTCAACATCTTTATGATATCATCATTATAAGAAAGAGCACTAAAAATAAGGAAGAATGAAAAAATGATTAAAAAATGAGTAAGAAATGCATCATTAAAGTTTGTCCCATTAAAACCAGTATTATCATGTAATCGATTACACGATAGCACACTGTATCATGTAATCGCCCCTTAAAATGGGATAAATTTCAATGGTTAATATCTCACTCATTTTTTTACCATTTTTAGCAATTTTTTTTGTTCTTCTTTATTTTTTATGCTCTTTCCGATCATCATGATATCCTATCTTGATATCTTATAAATAAATACCAAAAAACCCACGATAAATAGTACGCAGTGGCTCAACATCTTTATGATATCATCATTATAAGAAAGGGCACTAAAATGAAGAAGAATGAAAAAAATGGGCAAAAACGGATCAGAAATGAGTAAGAAATGCATCGTTGAAGTTTATCCCATTAAAAGCTATCGTGTAATCGATTACACGATAACGGTCTGCTTCTCATTTTGAGCCTCAACAACGCTGCCATTGAGTATTAATTCCTTTTCAAACATAAATCAATGTGATTTATATTCAGTTCCCAAACAGATTTCACCTTTCACAAAATCAATGTGATAATTTTTACCCTAAAAGACATAGTTTTTTTGCTTCCAAATGCACCCTAAGACTATCGACATGCATGAATTTATAAACTATGTTGCTATCTCTGAAAAAAGGACATTAGATGACATTTGGAGGACATACAAGTTGAAACTCGAGTTGATGAGACATGTGCATGAATTTATTACCCTAAGAAGTCTGTCACCCAAGCTGGCTCGACCCACGCCAGACCGAACCCGCCGCCAACTTGAACCGCAACCACTAAACGGGACTGGCCACCAAGAAGCAATAATAAAAGCTCCTCAGTGCAATGCGATATATTTTTCCCTCCGAATCCAAAATGAATCACCCATATGGGTTTTTGTCTACATGGGCTTTTGTCTAAGGACCACATGTAGTGGGCTTTAGTGTTATCCACTTGGGCTCACTACTCGAAACCATAGAAAGTTGCATCAGCGATATATCGCCAATATATCGATATCGGGCTTCAACCGATACAATGATATTGTGTTATATTGGTTTTAACTATTTTTTAAAATATCGCTGATATATCGATTTCAGGCCGATATATCGGTATTTTAAAAAAAATAAAAGAAAAAAACAACTTTCCTATTTGTTTCCCATCCTATGCCAAATGGCATGATATGGGTTTAGAACGCGTACACATATTTTAAATTATAGATGCATTTTTATGCATATTTTGTCTAAATTAGTATCATTCATTTTAGAAGTTATATTGTGAAAATACATGGTAAAAACTAGTTTTCGACCACCGATATTTTTTTACATAATATCTCCGATATTTTGTCTCTTTGGTCGACCGATATTTTACTGATATCTAATACGATATTCTTTGCTCGAAACCCACCATTGACATCTTTGGTTTTTTATACAACACCCATGACATTTTGCCAATCAGTGGACAATAAAAAAGACAATTTCTCGACCTATATGGATCTAAGAACCACATGCGACTGATAACACAATACGCCTGTGAACAAATATGAATAGAGAACTATGACCCAACCTTCATTGTGCAAGTTTTGCATAAAGAGCAAAGACGCTAGTGGTATACTAGCTAACACGGGACAGTTGTATCTCTACTGTACAGATACATCTTTTCTTTCTATCCAAACACATGAAGAAAAACCCAAATTTCCTTTTCTTTCCTTCCAATCACATAGGAAAAAGGTAAATTCTTTTCGATTTTGTTCTTTTCTTTTCCATTCCTTAAATCATGCTTTTTCACGTTTCTGCTTCACATTAGCTAAACCGTTGAAACTAAGACCAATTTCTGTATCCTCATATTACTCAAACGAGACTATCATACATGCAACAACTCAAAATGTAAAAACCAAATGCAACAAGCCGTCATGCAGCTTGTTACTTGTAGATCAAGATGACGATGAAAAAAAATTAGACAAAACATGTATAAGATGAAAATAGCTAGAAGAAATGAGAATGTGAAAACTGTGAGAGGCAGATGTGGGAATTGAGAATATAACCATTTGGGGCATGAAAAATCATTTTTTTGATGTTGTGGTTAATGGATTATATTCACTTGGATATTGGCTGGATGCAATATTATTTGGGGCATGAAAAAAAATTCACCTAATCATTGATTTGACTTTATCTTTGACCATGTGCTTTTAATGGGATAATCCACTAATCAGCTTAAACACCTCATGGTTAGTGGATTATCTCATTTAGCCACTCTTTAACTGGATTTTTCCAAATCAAGCTCCAAACACTTTGTGGGCAATCCAATCTGAATTTTGGGATAATCCAGGTGGATGAAGCTGATTTTTCACGCCCCAAATGAGAGTGCAAGATGTGAAATTGTGGCAGTTTGGGCTTTATTTAAGCGGGCCCAAATCACACGATCCTTTGGATTCTGATGGGCTGACGATTGGTGTGACATGCATATTTACGTGTGCTGGCGTGTGTGCGTTATCATGCACTGTCGCATTGCAGATCATTGGTTTTTTTATTAACGCGCGCATAATACATGTGGTAGGTGAGTCTGAATCATTTGCTTGCCCCACTACTCATGCGCGTCATATAGGTTCTGTAGAATCATGGAATAACAATACTCCCTCCATCCACTCTTAATAGATCCATCTAAAAATTTTGATTTTCATTGGATTGTCGAAATCCCAACTAATGGGGGAAGAGGTTCAAAATCCACTTAAATTGACCCAGTTAGTATGTACACCAGCCATCAATGAGTGTGTATTGTGTGTGCAAAGGCATCTCAAGCAGTTGGATTTTGATTCAACACATGCTACATGGGGCAGGCGAGTTTGAATCATCTGCCTGCTGCCACTACTCATGCGTTACATTGTCAATGCTGCTGTCGGATGTGAGAAGGGGTGCATGTTTACTTTCTTGTTATTACTTCTTTTAAAGAATTAATCACGGTTTCAAAACTACTATATAAGATGTAGAATAAAAAAGTATTTTATGGTGCGGTTAAGACTTCTTCCATCACTATAACTATTTATAAAAATTTTAACCGTAACCTTCCTCTAACAAACGGAATAGCTGCTTCAGTAACCTTTTCATTAACCATTTGCTGGCAGTTAACCATGGTTAACTATTACCCACTTCATCTCATATTTTTAGCTTTTTTTTTCACTTCGTGTTATCAATTATTTTTGTTTTTTCTTCTACCATAATCTAGTTTCACCTTGAAAAAGAAAATTAGCCAACAATATATCATTGGAGAGTTGTTAAGTCCTATATATAATTACAAAAAAAAGTCGGGAGTTACAAAAATATGCACATATTTTGTAACACAATGCTTAGTAATAACAATTGTGTCACATTATACAAGTTAAGATTTAATTGAAGTTCCATCTTAGTAAGAACTCCTCTCACAGAAAGGAAGTACTCAGGGGGGGCTAGATTAAGAGTGGAGAGGATAGGTTTGTGTAGTCCCTTCACTACATTCATATACTAGTTCCTTAGTATGTTTTAAAAGAAGACATGAAATAATACCAAGTTGTTAGTGGTTAAGTGGTTCCATAACCGTTTTACTTATGAAGCGGGTGGTTAAAATTAACTACATAATTAACCAACTAACAATTCCAACTTAACCCATTAACGCAAAAATGGTTATGGTACGGGCAATAGGGCAGTTAAGCGGCTATCATTGACAGCCCTAATGAGTATATAAAAATGTATTCACTTTTATTGATATTCCTTCTGTCCAATTTTACTTGTCTCATGCCTAGATTAGAAACTCAAACTAATTTGATTTCATTTTGATTTTTTAATTCAGACAGATAATATTAGACGATGTATTTCATATAAAAGTGCATGGCTTACTTAGCAAATACATATACATGACCCTGTAATAGAGAGATGCATGCATTAGAAAATTTTATTTGAGAAAAATGTTAATTGTCTTTTTTTAATACTTTTTAAAAGGGAAAGTATTTGGAACAAAATGGAAATTTCGTGCCAAAAAGGTAACTATTTGGGGAGTTGCAAATACACTGGAATCCTTTTTTACAAAAGTTAAATCACATTGTATGCCCTCATTTAAGAAGTTCCCATTTGAAAAAGGATTTGCTACAAAATGTAGAAGCTCACCCAAAAGGGTAAGCCATTGTATGGATTTTGTTTTTTGTCGTAGAAGTGTGATTAAAACAATTTATGGATTCTAAAAATAAAATACATAAAATAATCTTATAGATGTTAGATTCTCAATCAGACCATGCAAGCTACTCCCTCCATCCAATGATGCATGTCCACATTGAAAATGGATGCCTATGGGAAGAGTACAATGGAGGCCAATCCTCAGCTACAGGTATGGACGTCTCGCTATCGAAGTTCAGTTCCGGCATTGACCTGAACCAGGGTAAAACATTCATGGACCAGTCATATGGGCCTCCAAGCCCATTCAATTCCAGTGGGCCTAAGTCAAAAAAATTGATTAAATTGCTCACTGTATAACATGTACTCATGTACTCCACCGTTCAAAGTTGTGCATTCCCCGTTTATGTATGGCGAAAGGTAGCCTCTGGTCACCCGGAGAGGAGCTTTTCTCTCCGGGCGATTTGATCTCAACCGTCGGATGAGATCCTCATCCGACGGTTGAGGGGTCTTCCCTCTCGCTCCCTCCCTCTCCCCCTCTCCCTCTGGCTCGACGGAGCGCCCGTCACCCCGGCGACCCCCCGCCGCCCCAGTGACCCCCCTCCCACTCCCCCCCTCAGGCTCGACGCCCGCCCGCCCCGGCGACCACCGTTAGCTCTTTCGCCCCGCACGGTTGGAAACCCGGCTACCTCACACTCTTTTCGCCCCAAGACGGTTTGAAGTCCGGCGATATGGAGCTCCAGCCCCATCCAGCCGCCAACTTGCGCCGCCCACGTCTCCTACCTCCAGCCATGCTCTCCTTCGAACCATCGTTAAAGCCTCAAAGCTCCCAACTTTCTCAACCAAATCGTCGAAATCTAGAAGCTCAGAGCGGTCGAATCTCATCCGAAAGGATTCGCAGAGTGAGCTGTCTTAGATACTGAGAACAGAGGCCGCAGTCAGAGGCGTCAAGCGGAAGGCCAATGCCACAAGCTCGAAGTTCTCCAGCCTTTGGCCGAGAGCGATACTGGAGGCGTTAGATGAGGCCATACGGGGGAACCAGTGGGAGACAACTCTCCAGGTTTGATGGGTTCTTGAGTTCTGCCTTTTGTGTTTTGAGTTTGGAGTTTGCTGTGATGGTGGTTTGTATATATGGGTTTTCTTGTTGTACAACATTTTCCTGTTCTAAGAAAAAACTCTCCAGGTTTGATGGCTTCACCTTATTTTCCTGAATTGTGTATTATCTGTATTGAGCCAGAGGGGGGAGAGGGAAGGGGGTCGACAGAGGGGGGAGTGGGAGGGGGTCACCGGGGCAACGGGGGGTCGCCGGGGTGGCAGGAGGGAGGGGGCGGCGCCGTCTGGACGGGGGCGAGGGAGGCAAGCCCCCGCCGTGGCACCGAGCCGGCGGCGCCGAGGAAGGGAGGGAGGGAGTGGCTCAGGCCTCGATCTCAACTGTCATATCTCATCCGACGGTTGAGATCAAAGCGCCCGGAGAGAAGCTCCTCTCCGGGCGCCCGGAGGCTACCGGGCCTCATGTATGTATTGGTCATAAAGGATCGAAGTCAGTCATGTAATGTTACACCCATCTTTTTTCAAATTTAGAAGAGCTTCATTAGATGTATTATCTTTTAGTTTGTAACTGGTCGTTATTATTTAGTACATTCACATTGAAAAGAAGCATGCCTTTCTACATTCATGTATATGGAATGCTTTGAGGCTTCAATGCAAGTCATAAGAAAACAAATTCTTTACCTCATTGCTTGAGGCATTGAGGAGGACCTAAAGCATGGTAGTATTCTCTTGCCATTTATTGTTATTTGTTTCACTTTTTTCTCCTCCTATTGTTTGTCTATTCTTTCTCTTTTTTTGGCAATATGTCTATTCTTTTTCTTCTTCCTTCATATTGCTGAACACAAGCCTACTTCTTTTTCTTTTTGCTAAACTTCTTGTTTCAACTCTGCCATTCACAATTTTTCTCCTTCATTCTCCTCCTATGTCTTTGGAGTGTTGAAGGCTTATTCTTATGCCTACTTCCTTTTTAATATTGTAGAGTCTTCACAACTATAATTAAAAAAGATTGGCACTATTTTCCTATTCTTTTTAAGATAATTTTCCAGTAGTTGCAACATCTTAAACCATTGGTGAAATTGGAAAAGCCAGCACTTCCTTCATTGAACGTACAAGAGTTTTTATACAAGATTACATGTAACCTACCTAGTGTGATTGAATCAAAACTAGGAAAGAGAATATATAAATCAAAAAGGAAAATACAGGATACATGGCCTAATTGATGCAATTTGAATTTCACATCCAAGACCATTTTACTATAGCTGATTGATTTCTGTTATTGAAACTACCCATGTGAAATTATTTTCTCCTCAGTCATTGTTCAGTCAGAACTAGTATTCTAACTCCTTGATCAAACTTTGATAAAACACTAATTGGTTCATGCTCCACGAAATGGATGTACTGGTGTGGCAAAGCTCATGGCGTCTCTGAGAGTGCAAGACGTACTTCTTCAGTTGCATGAATAAGCTAACAAACGCATTCTGTTAATTGCATATTCTTCTGGTTGAATCTTAAATACGTTTCAACATAGCATATGATCTGAAGAAATATCAGGATATGCTGAGCCAGCAATTTATGTTGTTTTAGAGAGGGTATCAAGATTACTAGATTAAAGTTCGATTTTGTTTAGAATTTGCAGCTCAAACTTGAGGAGTTGAGATTTAGCTCACAGATTTGAATCCTACAAGCTGGCTATGTCTGTGCCAGGAAAGGGGGAGGCTGGTATACAAGGCTTTTAATGAAATTGAAATTCTTGATTGCGGATATCATTCATGTCGAATGGTCTAAAAGCTTAATACCTGACCTCTTATTTTGGTTCTTCAATTTCTGTCAGAGGAGGAGGGTTTATAATGCCCAAATTTCGAATGGCTTTGATATACTAAATGATTGCCAACCAGCAGTGCTTCGAAAAAAAAGGAGGAGAATTAATCCTCTCCAAATTTCAATATGAACTGATGCAAAATTTCCCAAAGCATGCACATTACATATTGTATCCCAACTTGGATGTGGTAGGCCGGGTGAACTGAGTCTTAAAGCATTGCTTGTGGTACCAGCATTCTCTTCTTGTTTACTCCAACTTTCTCCAATTATATTGCCAAATTATAACACCAGGCGATGGCCAATTATTTTGTAATATTACAAGATTAGCTAAGTCTTAAGCAGTGTTTACATGGTTAAACAATGGGATGCCTAGAGTCAAATGCCATTTGATCTCTCGGCGAGAACATCTGAGATGGCGGTGGCTGCCATCAGATTTCTACTCTTCCTCGTCTTGGAAGTGAATGCACATGAACATCTTGAAGTACGAGTTGAACTAGGTTCACTCCTACCTGCTTCAAACTCCAAACCAGGTTGAAGCAAATAACCTAGATTAATATTTGAATTCGATGCCCTTTTTAGCTGAATTATTTGTACATCAAATCAACATATCACATGATAAATTAATGGAAACACTTTCAAAAGATAGGAATGTCGTTAAACTGTGACTTATATCACATTCTAGCATCTTTGTTTATCTTCCCACGGAGTTACATGCATGAGGTTAGGAACTAGTTATTTTGAATGAAAAGTAGTAAGAATGCTAAATTGCCATCAATTTGACTTAGTATTTTGCTATGTCATTTTTTGCTTATAATATGCCGCTCTTTTGCCATGATAATCTCTTTTGATCAATATTGGAAGATTATAGAGAGATTATTTTGCAAAGGAGAGCATTGACATACATGCCGCAGAAATAATAGATTTATTTATTTTTAATGTTTATGAAAGTCGAAGATCCAAATTATCTAGGTTTCCAAGAAATATCACAATCTCACTCCTGAAGCTGCACCATTTCCGAATTCTGCAATTTGAAACAAGTGCGTGCAATGCCCTTATGTATTCAACTTTCACCTCTTTGTTAAAGATGAGTGTAGACACCAAATATAATCCATTTCTCCACTAGACAAATGATCCCTTGATTTGTAATCACGTTAATTGTGAGAGTTGCAGCATGTTACTCTTTAATTATCAGACAAAAAGGAAAAAGAAAAATACTGTGTGCACAATTCCTTCTTAAAGGGTTGCATTAGGAAGGGCGTCTGACCTAAAAATAATAATAATTTTTTTCTTTTTTTATCTGACCTCAGATAATGTTGCCACTATGTTCTCACATGACTTTAGACTCTTACTTGCCGTCCGCAATCAGTATTAGCATTTGCTTTTCCACAATAAACTAAAGTTTAGTCCATTTAGGAAAGCAAAATGTTAATACTAACTCCGGACGGAGTTAGTATAAACAATGCAAAATGGTGAAGCAGGGTTCACGTTGTACTCTCAGTAGTGTGTGGACTATGAGTTGTTCTATAGGACAGACCAACATCCAAAATGGGAACTAAGTTACTAAGTACATGATTCATAGATAAACAACTTAGAAAATTTGCAATAGAATTTTTCTCTTCAGAGCCAGACAACTAGGCCCAACTGGGGGACTGGCTCAGGAAGGATCCACAAGTGAGAGAAGAGCCTTCTAGGTTCTAGCTACAAAACTTGGGGTGGTCAAACTCAAAGGGCTTCTGCCCACACATGAAGTGATAATGATTTTGTGTTGCAGCATAAGTCACACCACAAACCACCACATCAAGCCTGGCTAACGTAAGTAGACAACGGATTGCTTACACGTGGAGCTTGTCTCCGCCGTCTGATCATACCTGACTCCTCATATATTAATGCTCAGTGTCTGGTTCCTTAGATGAATGTTCCACCAATTGCTTGTACATGGTGGGGTTCACTTACATATTTGACGCCTAGGAGAGCTTCTACATGCACTCATCTTTTTGAATCTCCTGTATGTTCTCTTCTCAAGTTCCATTGTAGATAGTTTACTACATAGTTCAATTAACACTGGTTATATATATATATGGTTCAACTTTAATAAGACAATCAAACATAAGTCACAATTGCATGCCAATCCTTTTGAAGAACAGAAATTACTTTTCTCAACTTTTTTCGGAAGATATTAAACTTTCGGCTTCTGGTTTTCCTTCTTTTTTTTCTCAAAGTATCTTGTAAAGGATCAATATGGACTCATGACTTACATCATCTAAGTCAAGACCTTGTCTGAAGAACTTGGGTTGATTACAGCATAATGGCTTTGTTGCATATACTTGATAACAATTTGCTGCCAACCTTTAATTCTGAACCATTATCATTTAGTATTTCTTTTCTTTGGTAAAAAATCATTTAGTATTCTTTATGTCCTTTAATTTCAGCACAGTATTAGAAGCATGTTATATACTCCGACTTGCCCTTTGAATCGATGTTGCTGCTCTTATTGCTTTCTTTTAATTAGCAAGTAAACCCTTGTTGTTTTTTTGTGAAATGGAAAATTAATTGTTACTTGTTTTAAGCTGACAGGCTTTAATTAGTCTAATTTTCATGCCTTGTAGGATTACATAATTCTATATGCTTTACCTGCTTTATTTATCCCCCTTATCAATCAACACTAACACTTCTCTTTTCTCTAAACTCCACAGGTGAATAAAATTCAGAACTGAAGGCATCCACTCATTGAAGCAGTGGCTCCAAGTGCTCAAAAGAGATTCCATAAGTCCAACTATATGTACAATTACCTCTCATCCTCTGAACTTTTAAGTATTCATGCTCTATGATGACGAGGCTCTCCTACCTCTTCTGGGTCCTTCTTATGGGCCTAATTCCTCAAAAGATCAAGAATGACCCACAGTTCAAATTCTCCAGAAGGAGGCTTCTGTTATGGGCACCTTATTACATGTATAGTCTCTGGGCCAAATGCCTATTTTGGGCTCTCTCTTGGACTCCCATCCCTTATTTTTTCAACAGAATTACCAAGTCCAAAGCCCTATCCTACATACTACATTTCTTGAACTGGATCCTCTCAATGAGCCCCATCATACCAGAGCACAACAAAGGAGAAGGTGGCCAATTCAAGTTTCCAAATTGCATCACTGTGTCTTGAGAAAGTGCATATTTTGGGTCCTCTCAGGAGGCCCCACTCCCCACCACATTGCCTTCATCATGGATGGCAACCGCCGCTTTGCCCGCAACCGCGGCATACGGACAAGCTCCGGCTACCATGCCGGATTCCTCTCCTTGTTGACGGTCGTTGATGTTTGTTATGAGCTTGAAGTCAAGTATGTGACCATATATGCCTTCAGCATTGACAATTTTCGTCGAAAATCTGAGGAAGTTGAGTTCCTTATGAAGATGTTAGGGGACTACTTGGTCAGCCTGACTAGTGACAAGAGCATAATAGAGAGGTGTGGAATTAGGATCAATTTTGTGGGAAATCTGAGCCTCCTTCCGGAGTCGCTCCAATTGGGCATCAATGAGGCGATGGAAACGACGGCCAAAAACAAAGGCATGGTCCTCTCCATCTGTGTAGCCTACACATCAACTGATGAGATTGTTCACGCTGCACAAGAGTCATGCAAGGAGAAATTGGCCAAAATTGAGGAAGGGGACATTGTGAGGGAGGGTGTGGTCACAGTTAGGGATATGGAGAGGCA